>CM067216.1:77792624-78392624 GCA_034190945.1 Octodonta nipae
TTATTACAAGCATTTAAATGTATTGTTTTTAGTTTTCGAAGCGTATTTTGACACATATTCTCTATGTCTTCAATTAGAGATCGTTAAATGGTTGATTACAGATAATGAATACGATTGTTATTTAGATTAGTTCAGAAACATATTTGCACTAGAGAAGGTACCGTTAACGCAAACGATGTTGTTTTTTACTTTCCATAATTTGGCATAACACACAATTAAAGCCGTTATAGAGTTTTCAGATTATCAGTCTTAAACCCGAATATTTGGAAATGCCTAACCATCGTAGTTGAGTAAACAAAGATAATAGCTCGAGTGCAATACCACGGCCTAAGTTAATTTAAGAATGTCTAACATAAATCACGCAAATGCGAAATTGTATAGTCGAGTATGTTGTTTTGACGCTTTCTCACATTTAACATTTGAAATCATCACTATTTACCACAAAAATATTTACAAATGATCTTTAGAGAGTACTATAGTGAATAACAAGGCGATTTTTAATTAATGAACCCAATCTCATTAGTGTGGCAAGGTACAATATGTCAGAATTTAAAGTCGTAAAGCGTTAGGCACAATTCTTATCAGAGTAGTGATCAGAAGAAATTGCTGTAAATAATTTACAAGTTTTCCTTTTTGTTTTAACAATTTTCACTTTAGAACTTTCATTCAAGAGCGTATCTGACAGACTCCTGGTTCGACGGCTGTCATACGTTGAATGATATAGTTCTAAGTATGTTGGATATATATTTGTAATATATTTACTTATGTGTTTTTATATAAACACTCGAACCATCTGTCAAGAGTATGGTATATGTATAGCATAGTATGCCTTCATATACTTAAATTACTCAATAGACGTAGATGTCACCGACATCTATTGGTTCAATACACTGACTGTTGTCTTACTGATTGTATAACATCCAAGATTTACTTTAAACTTGTCATTCAAGGAAGCGTATCTGACGAGAACTCCTGGTTCGAAACGGCTGTCATAGGTTGAATGATATAGTTCTAAGTATGTGGATATATATTTTATATCTATTTACTTATGTGTTTTTTATATAAAACACTCGAACATCTGTCAAGAGTATGGTATAAGTTTATAGCATAGTATGCCTTCATATACTTAAATACTCATAGACGGTAGATTTCCCGACATCTATTAGGTTCATTACACTGACTTTGTCTTACTGATGTGTATAAATCCAGTATTTCACTTTAGACTTGTCATTCAAGGAGCGTATCTGACGAAACTCCTGGTTCGAAACGGCTGTCATACGTTGAATAGTTTCTAATATTGTATAAAAAAATTTATAAAATTTGTATATATATTTACTTATGTGTTTTTATATAAAACACTCGAACCCTGTCAAGAATATGGTATATGTTATAGCATAGTATGCTTCATATACTTAAATTTACTCATAGACGGTAGATGGTAATGTCACCGACATCTATTAGGTTCAATACCTGAATGTTGTCTTACTGATGTGTATAACATCCAAGTATTTCACTTTAGAACTTGTCATTCAAGGAAGCGTACTGACGAGAACTCCTGGTTCGAACGGCTGTCATACGTTGAATGATATAGTTCTAAGTATGGGATATATTATTTGTATATATATTTACTTATGTGTTTTATATAAAACACTCGAACCATCTGTCAAGAGTATGGTAATGTTTAGCATAGTATGCCTTTAACTTAAATTACTCAATAGACGGTAGATGTCACCGACTCTATTAGTTCATTACACTGACTGTTGTCTTTACTGATGTGTATAAATCCAAGTATTTCACTTTAGAACTTGTCATTCAAGGAAGCGTATCTGACGAGAACTCCTGGTTCGAAAAACGGCTGTCATACGTTTGAATGATATAGTTCTAAGTATGTGGATATATATTTGTATATATATTTTTACTTATGTGTTTTTATATAAAACACTCGAACCATCTCAAGAGTATGTTATATGTTTAGCATAGTATGCTTCATATACTTAAATTACTCAATAACGGTAGATGTCACCGACATCTATGGTTCAATACCTGACTGTTGTCTTACTGATGTGTATAACTCCAAGTATTTCACTTTAGAACTTGTCATTCAGGAAGCGTATCTGACGAAACTCCTGGTTCGAACGGCTGTCATTACGTTGATGATATAGTTCTAAGTATGTGGAATATATTTGTATATATATTTACTTATGTGTTTTTTATATAAAACACTCGAACCATCTGTCAAGAGTATGGTATATGTTATAGCATAGTATGCCTTCATATACTTAAATTACTCAATAGACGGTAGATGTCACACATAACAATCTATTAGTTCATACACTGACTGTTGTCTACTGATGTGTATAACATCCAAGTATTCACTTTAGAACTTGTCATTCAGGAAGCGTATCTGACGAGAACTCCTGGTTCGAAACGGCTGTCTACGTTGAATGATATAGTTCTAAGTATGTGTATATATATTTGTATATTAACAATTTTTATTCTAGGTGTAAAATAATTCAATTTTTAGTATTTTTTCTTTAAATTTCGTAGTTTTAGAAGCAAAGTCCCCACTTACAAATACAAAATTAGATGAGTATGAGAGTGAAATTGCATTTGTTTCTAGACTTCGTTCGGACCTACCTGACACTTCCGACTGACACGACACTTCCGACGGACAAAACACATCTTTGACCTTGAAATACCCATACAGCTTAGTTCTCTGTGCAAGTAACAAGGGCCATGTGATATACTAAGCGTATCTTCGTTTATAGAAAATCAATAAATTGTAGTAAATAAACAAATATAACGTCCAACCGAAATCGCGCTGGTGAAGCAATGTTAAGTCGTGTTGTCTAAAATCTATCCTCTTGCTACATCAGCCCACCCTAATTTACTCCACTTGATGACACTTTTTTTAATGTGCATTAGATTGAACTATATTACAAAAGATATTTTGAAGAATAGTCTGGAGATACTTTAATATTTAAAACAAATACCTAAATAATGTTCACATAAATTAATTTGTTCAAATTAAAGTGACCTAATTATATATTGCCAAAATATTAAAAATGAGGTAGGCTTGATTATATAATTCAAGAAAAAAAAATTGTCTATAGATTAAATAAATGTTAACTTACAGGTCATATGTCCCCCCTGCCGTTATATTTAAATTAAGAATTAAATTATAGATTAGGATTAATACTTGAATTATTACAAAATAGTGGCAATTATTATAATTCTTCTAAAATTTATTTCAGTACTAAGAATGCCACATGAGAGATTAGGATTATTTTCTTGCCTATCGATAATGAAAATGTGTGCTTGCTAAAATGACTTATTCCAATGCCGAGGCTTTTGATATACATATTTGCCGTATATTTAGAATGTTATCAGAATGTACCTCTTGCTAAACAGGAATATGTTGCCAGATATCATGCAAAAGGACACAATAGTACAAAAATGTTTCGGCGTTTGGGCACATGTTTAAGGTAAACATGAAGTATTCGAGTCAACCCATTTTCCACAAGAAGACGTCCGATAACCAATAAAAACAACATTATAAATGTTGAATTTAAAAAAACTATAAACTGTATAAACAGCAGTATTAGTAGTTTTACACCAGACTTTACCCTTAATATTGATTGAGAGTTATTTATGACGATATTCTTGAGTTCCGTTACGAGTTTTTATGAACTAGGGAGAGTGAATTTACATAGTGTACAGTATTGATCACAAACAAACCTACATTGAGTAGGCGAAGTAGATAACCAGAGCTGGTGGGGTGTGAACGTGTGGTATAGGATTTTAGTTGATAGAACCATTCAACCTTTCATTTTTAATGAATTGGCGATTCTTCTAAATATCTTTTTATTAACATCAGAAAATGTCTGTGGTATCAGTATGATCTCCGCGATTTTTTAGGTTGGGAGGTTTCAATGGCCACCTATAATTCCGTATTTAACGGTGTTACATTTTTACATATGAGGACGAATTACAGGCAGTTCAGTTACTTAGTGACTTTTGGGGAGTAGGCAGATTGAGGCCCCCGAGTTCGATCTAGACTCTGAAACTCTTTTTCACTTATTGTCTCTTGATAATGGCTCCAAAGCAGGAGTCGAAACGTGGAGCATTTAATAAATTCAGAACCGGTTCTCACCGGAACCTAGTTTAGTCACTATATATAAATGCTCGACCAACAACACAGGGAAAAGCATTATTGAACAGAATTGTACTGCTCTTTCCAGTTTCTGGGGTAGACTGAGGAAATGAAAAATTTTTCCTTGACTAAATATTAATGGACATATTTTTGATTGAAACGACTACAGCAAAAATCACAAATAAACAAAGATATATATATATATATATATATATATATATATATATATATATATAGTTTCGAAGACTGACACGCACTTTTAGTATCAAAATATGTTTTGTCACAAAAAAGGTAAGATCGCAATGAATAAAAATGGGTGTGTAAACAAATTAGTAATAATTGTAATATACCACCATTAAAATTTCCATGTGAATTTTACAACAATATTGGCAGCTAATGTCAAAAATATCGACTAAATTACTCGAAATTCAAATCGTGCATAGTAGTTATACAAAACTTTTTGCACTGGAATATCATTACCAAACATTTTTAAGGGTAAGTTTATCAATTTTACATAAATACTTGTTTATTTATTTTAAACTGTAATGTAATTTCATAAATTATTTTAGATCAATTTAATTGATTTATGAAATTAAAATCCGAAAATTTTACTAAACAGAGATTAAACAATATAATATATTTCAGTTTAAATTTAGTTAATTTTCTATTATTTTCATTTCAGTTATGAATACTTGAGTGGCCATTGTAAAAATACTTAGTTTTAAAAAAATGGTATAATAAAGTCGCACACCTACTACAGCAATATTTCTCATCATTGCATTGCTGTACTTTTTTTAGGCTTTGCATATAATTTACCAATATCATTAATGGTGTGATTCAGAACCACCCTATGTGGTCTGGTCATTCTTCTACTGCATAGTTCAACGTAATTAATCTCTTTGGCTCCTTTGGCTTATACAGGGCTAATGAATCTAGAATTGGTCTTTAGCAGTAACATGAAACCATAAGTCGTCGTATTTAATGATAACTATGATTTTCTATTTTAGATCACCTTTAATTTCAATATAATTAGTTTTCAGCTGAATTTGAGTCAACGTAAATATCTAGTGTATTAACAAAAATTTTCGTATTTGAGAAATTAGAAGTTACATATTTTCTGAAGCTGACCTATCTTATTGTAAACAACATAAAATAACCTCCAAATTTAAAATCTGGAATTTTTTCATATTTAATTTCAATATATTGAAGATATAGAAAAATTGTCTGCGGCTTACGGAGATGGGATGTTAAGTACTGAGCATTCAACCGAGGAAGCATAACTGGATGATTCCCTGTAAGTAGAAAGAGTGAAACCAGTGGTCGCTAGTTATAGATAGAAAAATAGGGATTGAATGAAGATACAGGCACCAGAATTAATGCTTAGTTGATTTGAAGGTTGTCTAAATGATCTACAAAGCAGAAATATGAAGGAAGTAGGCAAGTCTTATGTCCAAGGGTGGATGTTTGTGACTGATTAGATAGAGAAAGAACCGAAACTATAAGGACCTTTAAAATACGATTTTCTATAGAGAAGATCACAAGAGTTGACCTCTGTAAAGGCTGTTAAAACTTAGGAAGCTCACATAATTTAATTTATTCCAACACAAATGGAGATTAGATGACTTTAATTTAATTAACAATAATAAATCCTTATGACTTAATAAAAATTTCTTTAAGATTACTTATATTCAGATTTTATTCCATATATTTTGCATTTTTCTAATTAAAAAAAATTAATTCAAATATTTTTTGCGGTAAGATAGTAAAATGCACCTAAACCTAAGATATAAAATATGATCTACCTTTTTGGAAAAGGTAATCTTCGGTGTCTGTAAATGTGGTCCATATTGCCCTCGATTTTCTTAAAAAAAATCATATCACATCACTATTCAAGGAAAAATACGTGATCGAGTCTATGCGATGCCGATAACCGTGTTATGCCCGTTGCTTTGGGTACTCGAAGCTCGTCTACGAGGTACCGACAACTGAATGGCGAGCGGTTCTTCACTCTTTTTCCGGCATCAGCATCATCTCCATCGGCTGTGGGTTCACAAGCAACACGCCTGCTTCCGCATTAATCTGCATGCACGCCGGCTTCACGGGTCTTGCGTTGTACAAAATGCTGCGGTGTGCTCATTTATGAATGCAGCATGCAGAAATTGAGGTCAATTTTATCGCCGATGCATTGAAAAAGGCCAAAGCTTTTCAGATGTCTGCATCTGAAAATAATTGAATAATTGCAATGAGACACGAAAATAGTACAATGAATGAGATTCTAACATAGCATGTCAAAATTAATAATGGGGACATACATACATGTCTATATAAAGTGCGTAAAGTAACGCTGAAATTTATCATTAGGTAAATAAACTTTTAAGCAAAAATTCCCAAAAAAGGTAGTTAGTTATAACAGTCTATGATAAACTACTATAAATAATTTGGGCGAGTTGGACTCGTCGCATACTAAGGGTTCCGTACAACCTTTAAGATTTGTAGATGTATCAAAGCATATATTTTTCTAATATTCCAGTTTTAGACAAGCAAGGAATGAGTGCACTTTCTTATATTTACCCTAATTTCTTCTAAAGTAAGCCTTTTAAATTACTTTCAGTGAGGGCCTTATAATCTATTGTCAGAATTTTAAAAATATGAAAAAAAATACATTTGTATTCCACATCCATCATAGTTCGTGTCGGTCGGCAGTGACGGTGAAGTAATTACAACGCTCCCGTTAAAATGGTAATATTTTCGATGAAATCGTAAATTCCGGGGACAAAAACAACATCAACGGATTGGTAATGAAAAAGTGAAGTGTTCTTAAAAAAATAGCCCCATAAACTAGGTAAATGACCAGAAATTAATTAAAATAAATTGTGCATAGTGTAGTTTGGTTTATAAAGAAAAACTACGAATTGGTCGGCCTGCCAGTGAGACGGTCAAAGACAACAACATTTAAACTCGATCCCCAAGGGTTTAACGTCAACATCTGTGCAGCAAATGTAGTTCGGGTATAACTGTGATTGGACTTGGGAAGTGTAATAGCCAAAGAAATTCTAATTACTAGTTCCAAGAAAACTGGGATACCTGACACATTGTTGGGTAATTAAAGGTAACTAATAATATAAACTGAATGATAATATCAGTTGACGATACATATTTTCACACTGAAGAATGAAAGGCAAAAGCACCCAATTATGATTTAAGGGTAAAATAGAAATATGAAACAGCGACACATGGCACAAAAAGAGAAGAGCCGTACCCAAATGTTGCGTCAATACATCATAAATCCAATACATTATCTAAAAAGATGGTTGTAGTTTGTGTATTATGCGATTGTGCTTTAAAAAAATCAGAATTTGACAAATTAAAAAATACCATTAAACTATCGAATTTTCTCGTTATTTGTAATAAACATATTGATACGGATCTATCCGTGATTAATAGTACACATACACTTGATCACCAAAGTAGACTTATATTAGCTGAAATTAAACTAAATGAAAAACAATTACTTCAACTAATATTATGCAAAAATAGTACGTTTCTCAATAAAACACTACCGCCAAATGAAGATAGTGATTTTAAGTATCTACTAACAGAACGTTTATTAATAAAACAATTTAATAAAGAAATTAATGAAAAGAGTGATTTATTAAGAGTAATTCTCTCAACATTATAAACATCAGAACAATAATGTAACTAATTACAGCTACTCCAATGCCGTTCATAACAATACTGAGAAACAATTAGAAAATGTACCTAGTCTTATAGTCAAATCTAAACAAACAAAATCAGCTGATCATACATTCTCAACAATTACAAATAAAATTAATACATCAATAAAAATACCCATTAAGAGAGTACATAAAAATGCAAAAAGTGGTAGTATTTCAATTAATTGTAAAACCCGTAGTGATCTTGACGATCTAAAAAACAAACTTATGGAGGATATGAATAATGAATATTATTACAACCGAAAATAAAAATCCTAGACTATGCATATATAATATAGAAAACTGTTTTACTAGGGAGCAACTTGAAGACGATATCAATATCAGAAATTTTGCTTCGTCCGACAATAGATGTAAAGTTCTACACTGCTACACAAACAATAAAGGTAACTTGAACGCCATTATTGAAGTTAATAGTAGCCTCTACAAAATGATTAGAGAGAACTCTTACAAAATCTACATTGGATACCAGATGATTAAAGCAAAGGATGATCTAAATATTACACCCTGTTACAACTGCGGTCGCATTGGACATAGTGGCCATAAATGTTCTAATGACACCATTTGCTTAAAATGCGCCGAAAACCACCTTACAAAAGAATGTATGAATCATCTAGATATTAAATGTGCAAACTGCAACTATAGGAATACAAAATTTAACCTTAAAACTGAAATTTACCACACCGCTGTTGACGCAGAAAAATGTGAATACCTAAAACAAAAAATAAAAAACAGAATTAAAAGCACCGACTACCCTTTACCACCAATAATACCAGAAACTATTGGATACTTACCTAAATCCTCTAATAGTCTACAAGAAAACTAATACCAAAGAAAAAGAACCGGATGTCGCTACAAATAATCAGCCAAACCAGCCTGCTAAGTATTCAAGTAATAAATCCCAACGCAGCCGGACTACAAGATCGCAACAGTCTACGTCTTCTGCAACTTTTAATACAAAACAATCTAAAGACACCAAGACAAACTTGAAATAATTTACTTTTTTGTGGATTTTAATTTTCTTCTCTGATTTAAAGTTTCAACTACTAAATTATTTTTGTGGTCTTATTTTACTTCTTTTTTATTATTTTTTATTAATTGTATTTACTTCGTTTAATTAAGTAATCTAGAATATCATTTTATTATCAAACACATTATAAATAATGACAGAATTATGTATGTTAATGTCAGAAGTCTTAATGCAAATCATAGCAAATTATTAATATTTATTCAAAGACATAAATAAACCTAGTATTATTGTCTGTTCAGAAACATGGCATATTCCAAATTACAAATTATACTCATTTCCTGGATATAAATCACATTATAACTTTAGTATTATAAACAAAGCGGACGGTACCATAATTTACATTAGAGATAATCTGACAGAAGATACTCAAACTGTTACTTTAGGTACACTTAAGATATTAAATTCTAGAATTGAACTTGAAGGTGGAATGATAGATTTTGAAATCTTTGCCTTATACAGGAGCCATGACTTACCCAAAGCCGAATTTTCCAATGAAATAAAGAAATTCCTAAAATGCAAAAATAAAATAAAAAATCACATAATCATTGGTGATTTTAACATAGATACAGAAATATGGAACTAGAGAACCAAGAACACCTAAATGATTTTTTAGAAAGTGGTTTTGTGCCGGGTTTCCAAACGATAACCAGACCGTCCGACAATAATCCTAATGAGGGCTCATGTATTGACAATATGTTTATAAAGCTAAGTACCTTTAATTTTTCAACCTATAAGCTATCCAGTCTATTCACTGATCATTATCCCTTATTTTTAAGCATGGATAAACTTAAAATAATCAATGATCTCAAACCAAAATACTATACTGACTATAAACAGCTCACTAATACAGCCAGTAAAATTGATTGGAATTATGTACTGTTAATCAATGATCCAAAAGTAGCACTTGAATCACTATTAACGCTAATAAATCAATGCATTTGTCAGGCAAGAAAAACTAATAAGAGTAAGAAAAAGAGGGCAGGATATTACCCGCGTAAAAAATCGATAACAAGTGCCATACTAACTTCTTGTAACCATAAAGACTATCTATATAAATTATGGAAATCTAATCCGATGAATATACAAAATAAAAATACTTTTAAAGAGTACACCAGAATATTAGACAAAGTAATAAAAGCAGCAAAAACAATTTATGTTACAGAAGTAATAAATAACAATTCCAACAATACCAAAAAGTTATGGAACATCATTATTCAAAAACTTGGCAAAAAAAATTTACAAATAACACAATCAACTACGTTTGTAACGAAAATCAACAAAAAATAACTGGGTCCAAAGATATTGCGAATAATATGAACACGTATTTTTGCAATATAGGGTCTCTGTTAAACCAAAAAATTAGTCAGCCTTAGCATAAAATCAACAAATTGCCCCCCTTCAATACAAATTCAATATTTTTCGGTCCAACAGATCATATTGAGATAACAAACATAATTAAGAAACTGAAATATACTAATGGAGGTGTGGATAATATAAATACACGGACAATTACAGTATTATCGGAGTTTATTACAAAACCATTAGCATATGTACTAAACCAATGCATTATTAATTCTATCTGGCCAGAGTCACTTAAACAGGCGGAAGTCGTTCCTATTTTCAAATCAGGAGACAGACAACATCAGACTACATATCAATATCACTGATATCAAATATCGCAAAGATCTTTGAGAAAATCATATACGTTAGAATTAGTTCCTCAACAAACACAAGATCTTATCAGAGAGGCAATACGGATTCTCAGAAAAGAAAGGAACTAAAGATGCACTTCACCACTTAACAAACATGATTTATAGTAAAATGGACAAAAGTAACCCAATTGCTATAACTTTTCTTGATATAGCTAAGGCCTTTGACTCAATCAACCACAAGATATTAATTGATAAACTGTATAACTATGGAATCCGAGGTAAAGCTTATAAGCTTCTAGTTAGCTATCTTGACAATAGGCTCCAGGGAGTAAAAGTTAATAATGTCACAAGCGAATTCGGGGAAATTAAAACTGGAGCTCCCCAAGGGACTGTCTTGGGTCCTTTACTCTTCTTACTATATGGAAATGACCTAATGAAATCTTTCCCAACAGGTGTAATATAATCATTTGCTGACGATACTGCAGTTATATCTACAGGAAAAAACTTGTGTGAAGTGGAAGCTAAAATGAATATGTTTCTGATGGAGATAAATAAGTGGCTTATTTTCAATAAATTGACCTTAAATATTGAAAAAAACAGTGTTCATGATGTTCGGAAATTACTCCAATAGCATACCAAAAGATATAAAAAAAATAAAAAGAGTTGAGTTCTGCAAGTATTTAGGTGTAATAATTGACTACAGACTTAGGTGGAAGAATCATATTGACTATATAATAAACAAAACAAAATATATAATCTATATCTTTCACAAACTATTAAAATTTATGAATTCTGAGGTACTTCGTATAATCTACTCTGCATTCTTTCAGAGCGTTATGAACTATGGCATTATAGCTTGGGGGTGCCCTTAACAACAATTTACAACACGTACAACGACTACAGGATAGATTATTAAAAATTGTTAATAAAAACCGATCTGTGATTCATGAAAATACACTTAATATGAAACAGTCATTTGCTGCTGAATGTATTTTATATCATTATCAAGAACTAACTAAAACATACAAACTCAAGCAGCATAACTAGAAATAAAATATTCAAATTCCAATTACACTTCGGTCGGTTAGCAATAAGATAAGCTACATTAATGCTATTCGCATATTCAACTTTCTTCCACCCGAACTGAAAATTCTAAAAAATAGTAATTCTAGGAAAAACGAGGTCAAAAAATGGATACAAACAATTATGTAAAATAAAATAAAAATGCAAAAAACTAGGAGCAAGACATAAATTTACTATGTAATATTTATAATAATAAGCATACGTTTTCTATTCATAGTAGCACTGTTAATAGAACTGTACTTACAATTACAATCATAACAAAAAATTTTTTAAATTAGTTTTAAGGACCCTAGGATAAGTGGCTAGCCTACATGCAGATAACTTGATTATCTTTGCAGGAATTACTATGTATGTATAAAATAATATATGTATACTCTGTAATTAATAATTATTATTCTGGTCAATAAACTTGAACTTGAACTTGAACAGTCATTTTATGTACTGTATGATGCGTTTAAAAAAATATGTTTTTTTATTTTCCGTTTAATTCTGTAATTTACCCCCCAAAATGAATATTAGGGGTTTCTCCTTATTTTCCCAGTAAAGTTCAGATGAGGCCATATATCTCTAATTTTTTTCAAATTTTTATGTCTTATAGTTTCGGAGATAAAGGGGGAATGGGTAATTGTATTTATATTTTTGTTAATATCTTTTAAATAATTTATTTTAAAAATATGAAAAAAATATACTTTTTTCGTCAAAATGAGCCCTTTCATTTGATATTTTATATGGTGCGTTACAAACAATTTTAATTTTATATTTTTCGTTTAATTCTGTAAATTGCCCTCCAAAATTATTTTTCGGTAAAATTCAGGTGAGGCCTTATATCTCCATTTTTTTCTAAATTGTTGGTCTTATAGTGCCGGGATAAAGGGGGGCTTGGTAAATTTTGTATATTTTTGTTAATATCTTTTAAACTAATTCTATTTGAAATATAAAAAATATATTTGTGTTCCTCAGAATGAGCCCTTTCATTTGATGTATTACATGATGGGTTTGAAAAATTTTTGATTCTTAATTTTTCATTTAATTCTAAAATAAATGGTTTCTCCTTATTTTTCTTGTAAATCACGGGTAACGTTATATATTCCCTATTTTTTAAAGAATTTTAAGAATAGTGATTTCCGGGGATAAGGGGAGAGAACGTTCGTTTTTTTTAGTTCCCCCCCCCCCCAGAGGTACCCTTAAAATCAGAATTTCTTCATTAACGACATGTACCCCTGATTGGGTCACCAAGCTACACACTGATACCAATTTCAACCTTTTCCGCCAAGTAGTTTCGGAGAAAATTGCTGTAATGTAAACGACTGAGAAATCTGGAGTGATATTATAAGGGTATATTGTATATAAGGAACCCTAAAAATTAAAAATTACATAACATTTACAATATATGTTCAAACTATTCTCCATTGACCAGACTTAAACAGTGATTACATTTGTCTATAACATTGTGTAGAGTTGTAGGTGTTTTGTTCTGCATTTGTGTTGTGATTTGATTACTTAAAGTATATTTCTTGGTCTATTATTGAACACTTTTTTTTGATTTTTTAATCATGAGAATATTACGTCTTCCTGTATATTTGCACTAAATAAGCGTTTAACTTTTTTGGTGTATCTCTCACATATCGTTTGTATTGTTATAAACTCCGTGGGTTCAATTTAATTATTTTGATAACTAATATTCACTGTTACTTTTGTAGAAACTTTTATTTACACCTAAAACATCAAATATTTCCAACACCTGATTCTAATATTATTTACATCGAAATCATAACAACAAAATAAGCTGAAAGCACCAAACTAACTACTATGCTGAAATTATTCTAGCTTTATATAGCGGAGGAAGAATTTTCTGGTAGTTCTACCTTTGTTCGCACAGTGTCCATATTAGCAGTTTTTTTCCATCCGAACCTTCTAGCTCTTCTTTTTTACTATCCCAGCGATTGATGTTTAATAGGGATGAATAATGCTTTACGTTGTTTTCGCCAGGGATGGAGTGGGATAAATTTTATAACAGTATTTTTCTCAATTGTACTTATGGTTGGATAATGATCTTAAGCACATTTATAGAAGAAATGTGATACGAAACATGGATTGGACTAGATTGCTAAGATTTAACGTAAAAATGTATACATTGAAGTGATTCAAATATACAACTAGAGCCCTTCTCAGACCTAATCATTTACCAAACCAAATTGTGGTGTCTTAGTAGCCAAGATCCCTCTGCTTGAAAACGAAAATCATGACTTAACCCATGTTGATATCATTGTGTGAATACGTGAAAGCCGCCAGAAAAGGAAACAGGCACTAGGTGCTAAGAGTAACCTGGTTGGAACATGTCGATGCTCAAAAACAAATCAATAAGGCGGGAATATCAATCGGCGGGTGATAACTCAGGTGGAGGACTACTGTTTTTTTACAATGCGGTTACAGTACTAACTAGACTTATATAAAGGCGATTTTTAAGTGAGCCCGTTACTTCCTATAATGCCTACAGATGATAGTTTGTATGTACAGGCGATGACGCGTTTGAATATGCTGAAAAATGATTATATGCTTGTATGGTTATCAACAGACTGTTTTGGCGAAGCACCTGAAGATTCCAATGCCAGCATACACGGTGGTAGGATTAGACAATAAATTTGGCGAGTTCCGTTATTCAAAGAATGTTATGTGTAGCAAGTTCAAATCTTTTTAGTCAGAAAAAGGCATTATATTTATTTTACATACAGAGGTTATTGCACTTAGAGAAGAACAGATTGTCAGTGTTATTGTAGAGCGGAATACTGGACAGAATCTGAGCTTTTCTAACTTTAAATGAAATTGGGCTGGTTACTTGGCTAGAATAACAAATAGCCGATGGATGAAATCGCTTATACAAGAGGCCAAGAAGAACATGCGTACAGCAACAAAGAGCGGTTGTCCACAAGATGGATTATCGATTTAAAGAAATTTGCTGAAAATTAGCTAACAATTTCCAAATTTTAATATATTGATATACAGGGTGTCCCACGGTTGATGGTACCTTAGACGTTTACGGAAAGCGGAACATAGGATGTTTCTGAAAATGTGGTTACCGAAGTAATTGTTCCGGATCTATCGACCTAAAATATTTTCAACGATGCGATGTTGCCCCATATACCAAAAGTAGTAACATTTTTGATATTTTAAATGGGTATATGATAGCATTTTTGGATTCGTAATTACTTTCTGATTATTTTGTTTTAATACTTCCCTATACCTATCCCTAACGGTTTTCTAGTTATTAATTGTTTTCTATATTTTTTGTTCAAAACAACGCTCCAATTAAATGTTTGTTACGACGGTATTTGAAATTATAGAAACTTAAAATTTTGGAAGTAGTTTACCACTGGCCCATGTATTGGTCTGGAGGAGAGAAGTTTGTTCTGTGTTATACAGGTTGTCTTAAAATTCGTGAATATTTGCTAGATACAAAAATGTTAAAAAGTGATTTTTTTTAAATGGAACACCCTGTATATTATGAATTATCCTGAAAGGCAATCAAAAACCCTTTCAAATGGTATATAATATTCCTATACCTAAATAGTAAGGAATCGGATATAAAATCAAGTTTATGTAATAATTGGATTATTTTGGGATATTTATCTAGTTATTGTTAAAATTTTGACAATTAGTACGATACATTTGCGCGTTTCGGATGGAAACTCACTCGAAAACGATTAAAATTGAAGGAAATAACTATTCAAATGAAGTTTTGATGAACCTATTCGTTATTCATGGACAATATCGAAAAATTACAGCAAGAACATGCAGAAGGTTCAATGATATGTACCCCGATTTATAACCAATGAACAAGAGAAAGTTTGCAAGATTGCAAAATAATTTCATTAATTATAATTAATGGGTCAAAACTGAAATCAGAACGTTTACCGAAGCCTGTAACTTTTGACGACGACAACATCATAAACGTTCTACCCTATTTTCAAGCGTATTCCCAAGAGGCTATAAGAAGTACAGAAAATGATTTAGGTTTAGCTCGTAACCCTGTTCAAAGGATTCTTGAAAATCATGATATGCATCGATACAAGTTTACAAAATATAATTTGGACAGATGAATCTAAATTTTCCAGGGGAGGTATTTCTAATAGAAGAAACGAGCATTTCTGAGATGACCAAAATCCACATGTCTTCAAGGAAATGGGATTACATGAAAAGTTTAGTATTGACGTTTTTTGTCTCCTAAAATATGATTTCATTTACGATGAACCGTTGACCTCCGAGAAGTACCCGAGTTGTTTGAAATGTTTAACGATCGTTGGTATAGACATTTGGGGCCGTTGGACTGGCCTGCTAGATCACTTGATCTCACGCCACTTGATTTTTACTTGTGAGGTGAATTGAAAAAAAAGTATTTAGGACACCGATACTGAGCAAACAAGACCTCCGCCAATGAGTGACCATTGAAGGTTATAAGGAGGGCTACAACTACGGTTATCCAGATTCTAAAATGTTTGAATGTGGAAGGTCGTCATTTTGAAAGTTTATTAAAATAATCTTCTAATTTTGGATAATATGCTTTTGTTTTGTATTGTAATTTGTTGGTTTTATTATATTTATATTATTTAATGTACTGAAATTGGTTTGTTTTCACTTATTACCCATAATTTATAGAATTATTTTACAATCCTAGAAACTTTCTCTTGTTCATTGTTTATAGATCGAGATATATTTCCTTGAATTTTCTGCAATTTTGCTACATTGTCCATGAATCAGACGAAGATTAAAAGAAACTTCCATTGAATAGTTATTTCCCTCCTATTTAATCGTTTTCGAGTCACTTTCCTTACGAAATGTGCAAATGTATCGAACTAATTGTCAAGATTTTACTAATGACATTTCTCGTTAAGACATTTTAACGTTATCTAGATAAATATCGCAAAATAATAGTATTTAGGTATAGGAATATCATATACCATTTGAAAGGGATTTTGATTGCCTTTCAGGTTAGTTATTAATATACAGGGTGTCCCATTTTAAAAAATACTTTTAAACATTTTTGTATCTAGCAATAAGTTCACGAATTTTAAGACACCCTGTATAACAGAGAGTAAACTTCTCTTGTCCAGACTAATACATGGGCCAGTGGTAAACTACTTTCAAAATTTTAAGTTTCTATAAATTCAAATACCGCCGTAACAAATATTTAATTGGAGCGATGTTTTGAGCAATAAATATAGAAAACAATTAATAACTAGAAAACCGTTAGGGATAGGTATAGGGAAGTATTAAGACAAAATAATCAGAAAGTAATTACGAATCAAAAAATGCTATCATATACAGGGTGCCCCATTTAAAATATCAAAAATGTTACTACTTTTTGGTATATCGAATCGTTGAAAATATTTTACATCGATAAATCTGGAGCAATTACTTCGGTAACCAAATTTTCAGTAACCTCAACCCGAAGACTATTTCTCTAATGTGCAGACGATGGTCCTGGTCTGCTAGCGGAACTGCTTTACCGATTGTGTTAAACCTGGTTTTAGGTCGCAGGTGTGGACCAAGACTGGTCATTCCCTCCAGGAAGGGACCCTCAGTCCGACACCTCAAACGGCCGTTGTCTACCGTCCCACGCTACAAGGGTGAATGCGTTCGTACGACCGATCAACGCTTTCCGTAAAGGTCTAAGGTACCATCGACCGTGGGACACCCTGTATATGAAAGAATCTTTCGTTCAGCACTATTTTCATTAATAATATATTTTAGTGAAAGTCTTATATATTTATACGGGTGTTGAGAATATCTTAATAATAATAATACAAATTAAAGTATAAAAAAACTTCGAACTAATATGTGCAATAGATTTATCTGAATTAATTTTGATTTATTAACTAGTATTAATTTCGTGCCAACTATTTTATATTCAACATTTAACGTCCATCTACGATCATTTACTGTCAAACATGTACAGTTTTTCATTCATATAATTCATCAATTAACTTTATTATCACTATAGTCACTGGTCATTGTCAACAAAATGCTGAACAAATTAGTCGCTTTGCATAAATATTCATGGAAGCAATTATACGTATGAAGAGAGAAATATAAACATACAGTTTTTCTACTGACATTAACTGTACTGACTGATTGGAATAACGTTTTCGCGGAAATTGGCATTCACAGGTATTAGTCCTAATGTATTCATTTCTCCCAATTAAAATGCACTTTTGTCACTAAAAAACTAATAAGAAAAAGTAGCAATTTGTTGTATTCAGGTTAGGGTTTTAAACTTGTAATGAATTTAAATGTTGAAACGAAACACAGTGTCTAGCCTGTTAACTTTAATTGGTCTTTTCACTAAATGAACCGTTTTGAAATTAAAACTCGCTTGACCAACTATTTATCATGTATGGTTCATATTTTAGGAGGATAAGTAAAATTGGTTATATGAAGTTTTTCAGTTATTTAATGAGTCACTTTAGCGGAGTAAGCTCTACCTCTAGTTTTAAAGACATTTCGAAACACAGAAGATGTGTCATGTAAGGTAACGCGAATTTATATCTATCGCAGTTTATTTTGTCCTTTAGAATTTGCGTAACTTTTTTGTGTAAAAATTTTTTGAGGTCAGTTATCGTGTTTTACTATTTTATTAAAAATCTATTCGTTTGCGCGTGAAAACATTATACAGGGTATGAGTCAACAGAGTGTAAGTCTACAGGAAGTAAATATACAGGGTGTTAGTTTATAGAATGTTCATATACTATATATAGAGATGTAAGAATACAAGGTATTGTTACAAACCTGTAAGTGTACTTATTCAAGATGTACTATAACACGAGCATTTCATTAAGTCACACCCTGAAAACTAAAAACTTGAGATGTGGTTAGTTGTCTTAAATTTAGTTGACTTCTTAAATTTTGGAAATTTATCAATATACTCATGAAGATTACTCATTGTTAGAACTGGGTCAATAACGAACCGATTGTATCGTTATTAATACTTTCTCTTTTCTGATATGATTTTTTTTTGTTTAACAACAATTTGATATAAAACACCAATTTCCTCAACTAAATACATAGTAACCGTTATTACAATACTAAGTGCTACCAATATAAGGCGGCTTCGCGGATCCCATTTCAGGTAAATCTATATAATTTTAAACAGCATACGATTGTATAGGAAGGGCACTACTTCCTCTCTTGACTTGAGGCTGGAAAGTTTGGTGCCCCACTCTCCAGTATTACATTTTCAATTTTAAATTTTATTTTTTTATTTGTAGCTGTCTTACTTGCAGTGAGCGTAGAAACAGAAGAAGAAAGAGCGATGAAACTGGAGAAGAAGCGATTAGATTAGTTTATCTCAGGCGTGGAAATCCTTCATAAAGAAAAAAGGTATTATTGCATACGTGTGCGTTTGTCCAAAGTTATTTAACTTCCAAAATAAAACCGTTATTTACTAACAAATACAAATTATATCAAATCATTAAATGGCAGATAACGAACTAAATACTTCTTATATCACTATTGCCACTTCAATTCTAAACTTGAAGACTATCTGTATTTCAACTACTTCAGTTTCCAAAAATGATCCAAGTTCTGCCCTCATATATCACAGTACACAAAAAGTAAATATTCAGCATAAGAGCAATATTATATCGCTCAATCTATTGAAATAGAGAAATGACCTCTCTGCCTTAACCAAAGTGACAATAGAACTTGCTTTACTACAGACTGAAACGGCCCGACACGCACACTTCTTCACATCTTGTTTCTCACTTCCCATTTTTATTTTTGACTATTTTTGTTTTCACTTTTCTGTTAATTATAAATTATTATCTTTTGCTATTGTACTCAGCCACTTATTATATGTCATTTTTTTCAGCTTGCCCACCAATTCTGTGTCCTGCGCTTCTTGAATCCCGTCTTTCAATCACTTTAAGATTCCTATATCTGGATGTTCCTAATTGGTTTTTAACATTTTTTGCGATATCAAATTCTTTTTTGCTTCTCTTATTGTTCAGATTTTGCTTAAAATTTGTTAATATATTCCACGTTTGTGCACTTAAAGGGTTCTGTTAATATATTGTTAGGTATGCTTATGGCGGGAAAGACATGCTGGCTGTGGAGGTATGTTAGTACCGGAAAAGTACCGGAAATTACAGGAATATAAAACGGGTGCGTCGTAGCTGCTAGAATCTGAATGCAATTATTTGCTGTTTACTAGATGCTTCCAGAGATTTACGAGGTTCTCTATTAATTATATGAAGACTAGGCGTCGACATTGTGGGCAAATAAAACTGTTAGTTGAAATTTTGAATTGAGGTTAGTTGCGCACAATAGAATGACACCTCGAAGACAGCATTCAATATTTCTGACAGGAGAAATTATCCTTAAATTTTATCATGACATTCTAACCTAGGAGTTACGGGATAACAGCAATTACATGGCACTGCTCCAGATTCGGAACCTCTGTGTGCTAGTTTCCCCGAAAATCCTAGATGTCGTCTTTACATCTCGCGTCTACAAATTTTAATAAGTGTTCGAGAGGGCATTCTCTTGTGGAAAGTGCAACTGATGAAGGTTCCCTGACCAGAAACAATATGTTGATATATTATCTAGCGTACAAAAGAATGACACCTCGAAGAGACTATTAAATACATTATTGTTACCATTGACTACTTCGGGAAATGACTCTAAGCGTTTACCAGTCCCCATCAAGAGGTGACTAGTGTGTAAAAGTTTTTTAAAAGAGTAAGTAGAAGTACTTCAAGCGCAGATTCGGGGTACCTTTCTATCCAAGGCCAAAAATATGATTCCATTGTGTTTGGAAGGTCTGCGTGATACTGAACCATAAGAAGACCCTTGCCTCCACAATCAGACGCAATGGTAGGAATGAGAACATATCAGTTTTTAAATTACGGTTATACTGAACCACAATTGCGCCCTAAATATGGGACAAATTAAATAAAAACCAATATTATTCATAGACTTAACCTTTGAGAATGTGACTATCGTTTTCCTCTAAAGCAATAGGTATGCGTTCCTTCATATATTCTCTTATAGTTTACTGTTATTCATATACGAAAATTTTCAAATATCTTCAAAGGTAAAAGTAAATAGATCTGGCAAGCAAGCAGGCTACGGAATCAGACCACCACTGCCAATCCATTTGGTTGCATACTTGTTTTGAACACGCTGCCACTACATTTGTTGTTGTGTTGTGGGCGTGCGCCATCTAATTGTGTGCACTACCTTTGTGTGATCTTAAAAAGACGGATACAATCATTATTAAAGCCCTGCTAAAGCTTTTCTGTGTTTTTTAAGGTTTGGCCTATTTCTGAATTTAAAGATTAGAGCTCCTCTAAAGTGACCAAAGTTAAATTTCAAGGTGCATCTAAATGAACCAAAAGTTTAGGTATGGTTGAACACACAAGAATTTGGATAAAAAATATAAAAGTAAAAAACAATATCGACTTGCTAGAGCTTTACCTGCAACAATAATTAACATATAGAATATTGGACAATTTATAAATTCTTCCTACAATGAATCCTTGCAAATTCAGTTACCTATTTACTTTAGTTTATTGTTTTATTCCATTACTGTTTGAATTAAAATATGTAGGTTTTCTTTTGTATGGTGAATTACAACAAATTCATTTGTTTTTCAATATTATTTGTGTTCCTCAGATATTTATAAAATAATTAAATCATCCAGGCATTTTTCGCATAAAACTGCTGCCTTTTGTCTATACATATGTACTGTGTTTCTCTGCTAAGAAAGTGCCCGTAGAACTTAATTCACGAAATAATATAGTAATAACACTACTGTTAGATATTATAATATAAATCGATTTCTTGTACATAACATACCGTTTAAACATAACATCTGTGTGTCCTGGTAGATACAACTGTTTCAACGTTAGTGTAAGTTTTGCATGTAATTTGCTCTGGTCTTTTTCAGAATAAATATAAATGTAACTTGAAGATATGTATAATGTTAATACTTTATTACAAATTAAAATGGGTAAATTATGTTATTGAAAAATGGACGTAACTGTTTTAATTCCAAATATATTTGAAAAATTCCCAATAGAAGTTAAAATGATAATATATGTAATTTGAAAGTAACTTAAAAATTTGCCGCTCTTGGTATTAATCTTGGTATTAATCATAATTAAATAATTAATTTCTAGTTAGGAGTTGTTGACCAATATCAATTATGGTTAATTGTATTAAGTGATTAGCTGTACTAACAATCTTTACGTATATGTATATGTGTAATTTGAAAAAATTGTAATTTAATATTTACATAAGTTTAAATTTAATTTTGTTTTTTCCGTTTGTGTATTGAAAAGTTCGTCTCCTATTCCTTTTTTATAACAGACAACTTGTGTCTGAATCAATGAGTAGTAAATAAATTTTCAAAATTGCCTAAATTACAGGTTGTCTGTTACAAGTGTACTACTGAGTAAATTGCTTATACTTATCTAGTGTAGAAAATTGTTAACACCAAATGAATCTCAGTAATCGCCATCATAAATTTATGCATACTGATCACACAAGCTTCTTCAAAAATCTTGATCTCGAGTCGCCTGTATCAAGTACTCACAGATACGTTGCAAGTTGTTTCATTATATCGCTGGTTTCGTCCTCTACTTACTTGATGAGCAGTCTCTTATAAATAAAATATACACTGATGTTTTTTTTGCCAAAACGTCGTATAAAACTCAAATATTTCCAAAAAAATGTGATAATAGCCCAAAAGCAACTAAACTTGTCAGTGACGATTTGATAAGGACCTATTAAGTTAAAGTATGTGTCAAAAAACTTTTTTCTTTACAATTTTTTGATATTCTTTAAAATAAAAGTAACAGAGGCAAAAAACAAAGAAATGCATTTTTGGTTTTCCTTGTATAACTTGAGAATGTAATTTTTTTAAGGTGTCGAATTTTATTTTATCCATTTAGTCGTGTTTGTGACCGTTTTTATTGTTATAAAAATTTATTCAGTCCGCCCCTGGTTTCATTCCCATGGGACATTAATCGCTGGGATAGACAAAAGAGAAGAGCAAGAAGGTTCGGATGGAAAAAAAACTCGAAATAACTCGACAACTATAAAATTTACACTTGACTGTGCAAGAGAATTCGATGCTGATTTTAAAAGGAGCGGCCCATCATCGCAGGAGTTAGTTAGGCGGCGAAGAGCTTATGTCGTGTTATTATTTAGATATTCGAATCAGCTGTTGTGAATATTTGATGTAAATAAAGTTTCTAGAAAGTGAGAGTAAATATTAGTTTAACAATTTTAATTGAACACTCGGAGTATATAACAAATTTAATCAGAAGTAAAGGATTAAGTGAAGTTAAAATCGTAATTTGATTTATGGAAACCCGAAGCATGGAAAAAACGGACGAAACTACCAAAAAATGGTCAAACAGGTTACGGAGGGACTAGACGAAAAAATAGCTCAGATCCTGGAAAAACGTGACAAGAAGGAGAAACAACAAAGGTTAGTGAAATCTTTTGACGAAAAACGTAAAATTAAAAAATCTTGTTTCTACGATGAAAAGCGAACAACAAAATCTTGTCACTGCCATGGAAGAAAAACAACAAAATCTTGTTTCCACGTTGAAAAAGTGAACAAAAAAATTTAATTGAGGGATTATTCTCGAAATTTGAAGAAAAACAAGAACAATTGAACAAGGCCAAACTGAAGAGAAGAGACAACTGCAATTTGAGCAATTAATGAATATAGTAGCACAAATTAATGAAATAATTAATGAAAGAATGCAAATAGTTGAGTCAGACATAAAAGAAATAAATGATGACATTAAGACCATAAAGAATACCGTGGATAATCTTGAAACCAAAGTAGATGACCTCCGTTCCATCCAAAGCCAAGTAAAATTTGAAATCAGTTCCATTAAAAACACACTACAATTCGAAGTAAGTGAAGTACAACATAAAATCGGTGCCATCTAAAACAAGGTAGAAACAGAAATTAATAAAATGCAAATGGACTTACAGGAAAATACTAGAACACCATGAGTACCACAGGTTCCGTTAGCAAACCACCCACATTTGATGGCAGTTCATCTTGGCCCATGTATAAACGGCAATTTGAAGCCGTGGCTACAGCTAATGTATGGGATAACTCAGAAAAATCTATGTCCCTTGTAATTTCCTTAAAAGCAATTCAGTCGATGAACAAGTCAATTTCAACAAGATCATGGCCATTCTGGACAAGAGATACGACAATCAATCCCTGAGCCAAGTATACCAGGTGCAATTAAGTGGGAAAACGCGAAAATCCGGACAGAGCCTTCAAGAATTCGAAGCAGAAATCAGACGGTTAGTACACTTGCCCTACCCAGACCTGCTCGAGGAAACGAAAGACAAATTAGCCACACAGAGTTTCATAAACGGTATCAGGGATCTGGAAGTACAAAGAAATCTAAGACTCTTAGTGGCATCACGAAAAGTAATGAAGCTTTACTTCGGGCCTTGGAAGTAGAGGCAGTTCCGAACATGTCCAAACAGAGAGTGCGAGCAGTTTTCTTCAGCCAGGATGAACCAGAACCATCCCTCCAGGCAGTTTTGTCCGGAATCCATAATCTTCTAGAACGATCACAAAGAACTGACTACAGAGGAGCATGCTACTGGTGAAGACGGACAGGACACTTTCAACGTGACTGCAGAGTGAGGCTACCTGAACGATCACCAACCAGAAATAGCCAAAACAATAACCTCACCAACGAGAAAAACTCCAATCAATCAGCATAAGGGGGCGAATGCTGATTAACCCTCCACCAGTCCCCAGGACAGTATCCATCCGGAGATTTTGCTGGGATAGCAGCAGCCTAGCCATCAGGGACACCATCAATGGCCCAGCAATACCATCACCATCGATACCGGCGCCGCTGTGTCCATTGCCAAGCCCAGGGGTTTGAGAGTATCAGAATTCCGGCCAGTTACCAACAACATCCAGCTCAGAACAGTCACCGACGAGTCCATGTTAATACAGGTTTGGGCCACGTCGTTTCCGAGTCAGGAATCCGCACCAAAGAGGACAAGATTGGACAGTCCCAAGAGACAAGCATGAACTCCGAAGCTTCTTGGGCCTCTGTTCCCACAGGCGATTTGTTGAGGGATTTGCCACCATTGCCGCGCTTCTACATCGACAGACCACTGAGAAAGAGACCTTCCGTTGGAATCAGGATTGCGAAATATCATTCAGACGACTGAAGGCAGCACTATATTCCAGCCCAATCCTAGCCTTTCCGACACAGTCCGGCAAGTTCATTTTAGACATCGACGCCAGCAACACAGGTTTGGGCGCCGTCCTATCCCAGGTGCAAGATGGTGAAGAGAGGGTGATCGAGTACTACAGCCGTGGATTCTCGAAACTGGAAAGAAATTTTTGCGATACCAGAAAAGAATTTTCACAAATATCTATATGGTTGTCATTTCTGAATCCGAACATATCATGCCGCCCTCAAATTGCTGCTGGACAGGTGGATGGAGAAATTACAGCAGTACGATTTCAAGGTGGAACACCGTGTCGGACGTTTGCACAATAATGCCGATGCCTTATCCAGAAGACCCTGTAGAGCAGAATGCGGACATTGTCTGAAGACGGAACAGCGAGAGAGTATCTCCATCAGACAGATCCGATTCCAGGCCAATGAAGACTGGACAACGGAACAGTGCATCTAGGACCAAATGGCTGATCCAGACATCGAACCAATCTTGTCACTCGAACTGAGAGGGGCACCCAGGCCACGATGGGACGAGGTAGCAAAAATCTCTATACTTTTCATATTTACATGTTCACAAACCATAAATAGTAGGTTGTTATCAAATATTTTACAGTCCATTTCATTTTATTAATTTTTAAATATTTCAATTCAACAGATCTAGTGAAGTTTGACATACCATTTCTATATACTGTTACGAAATTTACCTACGCCGGCCCTGGTTTCATTACGAGAGACATCAATCGCTGGGTTAATAAAAAGTGAATCTCGAAATCGCTCGGCAGCTGAAAAGTTGACACTCGATTGTGCGAGAGAATTCAATGCTGATTTTAAAAGGAGTTACACGGTGAAGAGCTTATGTCGGGTTATTATTTAGATATTCGAATCAGCTGAATATTTGATGTAGATTAAAGTTTCTAGAAACTGAGATTGAATATTATTTTTACAATTTTAATTGAACCCACGTAGTATATAACAGTATGTTCCTGTACTATTAGAATTCACGATTCTAATCCATACTTCACCAGTGAAGTAAGTGTTTTTATCAATTTAAAACAATTTGGAAACCTTAATACGCGGCTCCTATTTGTATCTTATTTGTTTTTTAATGTTTAATCTTATTTTCTCTAACAGGATAATTACCTGAAAAATGCCTTTTCGATACAAGCCTTCTGAAACAACACGCAAAAGAAAAAAAAATCCAATCACAAAACGCTATACGTGAGGTAAAGGAGGGTGCATCTTTAAGAAAAACATCTACTAAGTATGGAATCGATAGAAATACACCAAGACCTGATGATGACAACTTCGCTGTTGGAACGTGGTTTCAGTAAAAAAAGAAAGGTTTGGTGTTAGGTTACAAAACTTTGCGTTCATATGTCTGTGACACAGCAAAGGTTCCACCTGTTTCTCATTAAGAAAAGAGTTTTTGAGAAGAGCGACACTGAATCAGAAAATAAAAATGATACTAATAAGAAGGTTCAAGAAGACACTAATAAGAAATGATAGGAAATATTAAAAAACAAACAAAATACTAAATTAACAAATAAGAGAACGTTTCAGGAAAAACTAAAGGAAAGAAAGCTTCAGTGCAAAAAGCCCACAGAAAGAATACTGGAAAAAGCAATAAAAAAATGTTAATGATGATAGTGAAACCGAGTGTTAAAGCGAATATGATAATTCCAGTAATAGTGATTTTGCAGAAAATCCTGACGTGAATGATTGTTGGTATTGTTTTGTTTGCCAAACAGAAAAAAATTATGACCATGCGTCTATGTCGTTTATGCCACAGGTATGTCCATGACTTACACAAGATATTGATGATTTGTCATGAATGTGACTAGAATTAGATTTTTAGGTTAACAGCTGACCGAAAGTATTTATTAACGATGATTGATGATATCAAATGACTAGAATAAGTATATAATTTAAACAAAAGGTTAAGAAAGACCAACAAGTGTAATTAAAGAAACGTTAAATGTTTCATTTTGTTAACAAAATGTTTAATAATTATGTTGATTGTGGAATGTTAAAGATTATGTTGACGTTTTTTTTTCTGTATACGAAGAGCAATAACTGTGTTTCTTTATAATTTAATTAAGTAATGTTCAACGCTCCCCAGGCCCCTGTTCAAGTGTCCCTAAGGGTGGGGAGAATTGACTCATATCCCATTTCTTATTCAAATATATGTAACGTATTTCAGTACTATAATACCGAAAGGGTAATTATCCATAAGTAAACCTAAATAAATAAGCTACTGTTTATTATTATAATTGAAACAATAAGACTCATTTATAAGAAAATATATAAAAATCGGTTCAACTCTCCCAGACTTCCCCTACATAATGTTTTGGTTGCCACCTTACAATTACACTCAAAATTTTTAGTTGCTTTACTTGTTCATATTCTCCTATGTTCGACTATTTTGTACTTTTTTGTTCAACTCTCTAATATTATAAATTTAGATTTTCTATATTTGTTTTTTCATTGACATTTCAGTAAGTCATTTCTTTGTGCCAATTGTTTTTTTTATTGTTTGTTTGGTCTCCTTCTAAACCCCACCCTATTCTATTTAGTAGATTTAGTAGGCTGCTTTGTCTGATTATCCGAGCTGGTTGATCTGTTACCTTTAGTACACTTGTCTGTATCTTGTATCCGGTGGTGTTATATTTTTGATCGAGTTCGTCTTTTAATCTGTATCCTTAGTTTTACCACAATCCATTATATTACAAGTAATCGTGATTTCTGTCCATAGTGTAGTCACTAAACAATTAATTTCAATGTGGTCTATGGCCTTGAACTGAGTTTGGGTGTCCTTTTTATTTATATGTATCTTTTTCAAGGATTTGGCTCCATACAAGATCCAGCATGGCGTTCATTGTCGTTGTAATGTAATATGTTTTCTAAGTATTGTACATAATAAATGTTATTATTTATGATAATAATGATATCATACTTACTATATGATTTTTTTATTACTTCATGGTCTACCATCATAAGCTTAGCTGTATCCAGAAAAGTATCAATGTAAATGTACGCAGCAACAGGTAGGGAAAAATTGATAACATAGATAGTAAGAATTATCATTTGGCTTTATTGAAACAACTTTCCTATTTTTGAAATTAATTTTGATTTGCTAATTTTCATAAACTACATCGTGGCTTCACTATTTAGTTTTCATTAACGCTGTCGTAAATTAATAAATACATTGATTTTTGCGTAAAACACAATTAACTATGTGAAGCTGGCGATGGTTTCTTTCCCATCGATGCACTTAGACCGACAAAGTAGTGATAATTATGTGTAGAACACTAAAATTAAAACGCGAAATCGGCATTTATCTTTAAGAAAGTAACTTTATCAATCCTTAAGCTGTATTTATGGGTATACGATTTTCTGAATATGAAGTTATAAATATTCACTAAACCACAAACGTATTCGGAATTTTGACGAAAAATGTACCTGGCCAGATCAAAACAGATACGTCAGTAAAACTTTCATTTCTCCTTATTAATATGAACTTGGGTTTTGCTTGTAAATTTCCATAACATCTCATTGGTAGCAGTCAATTTTGAAGTTATCGAAGTTCGTTTCCCTCTTTAATATGAAACTTAAGAGGATTATTACAATGGATGACTAAATTATTAAGAGCATGATACATATTTTGCTATTGTCTAGTTTAAAATATTTTGTGGCAAATATTTTGTTCTGGACCTTGCAGGTATTTTTAATTTCTGAGTGTGCTCAGAGAACCATAACATGAAAATTTGTTGATTCATTTTGTGACATTCTAGATGATTTTAATGAGGTCCGGGTCATGTGTGTTACCCGGTCAATACCAAATACAATTTTTTTGTCAGCTACAAGCGTAATGACGCTCTTGCCATAGTAACAAGGTGCTAAATTGTGAGTAACAAAGTACTCTTCATTCCCAGGGAGCCATTCTTCAACCTGCCTCAGATGAGATGTTTCCAGTTCTGTCCAATTCGTAGTCCCTTTTACGATGTTTAGGCGAATCATGCTCTTGACACAGGTTAACACCCACTACACAACAGTCGAGGTGAGTTTAATTTGTAAGTAGTGTGAATGATTGAGGTGGAAAATAGATATTTTAATGGTTCATTTGGATTTTAAATCCTCACAATGGTTTCTGAAAAATACAGATAATAAATCAACGTTTAATATATATAGACCAGAGCATAGTGTCGCATTCGTTTGCAAAATTGTTTTAATTCATGATTTTTTTAAATGTCCGGGAGGTCTTCTTGATTATAAAAGTGTAAGATGACACTTGATATCTTTTGACGGTATTGTATAAACAACATATGCATTTTTGCAGTTAATTAATTTTATATTCTTTACAATATTTCGAATGAAAAAAGTTCTTACACCCAGCATCTTATCTCCAACCCATTAATTGTTATGAATTATTTAAAATAGGAAATCGCCGAAATTCCCAATTTTCTTGAATTAAATAATATACCTTAAAAATTGTATTGTCATTTTTTTAATTTTTTATCAAAAATTTCAACTATATTAAACAAAATAGCCTTAATAAATTTTAAAAATTTTGTTTAGTTCTATGTTTTTTACATAATAACAATATGCTTCCCACGCGCATGCACACGAGAGAGGAGTATCTTTATCTCACTCCGATCTCGATGTATAAGATGAGTATGAGAAAGGCAGACGACGCACTTGTAAAATTTTTTCGCGGTTTTTCAGCGGTAATACGTTGTAAATAATTTGGTCAACTGCGAGTTGGACTCGAATACTAAGGATTCCGTACCAGCTTCAAGATTCTAATATTCCAGTTTCAGACAAGCAGGGAATGAGAGCATTTTCTTATATTTACCCTAATATCTTTTAGAGGAAGTTTTAAATTTATAAAAAATATACACTTTGATTTTTCACACAGACTTTTTATTTTATCTGCTTCAGGATTCGCTTGATTTTTATCAGAATACATTTGTATTTAATTTTCTAATTTGGCCCCCAAAAATTAACATTAGAGTTTTATTTTACTAATAATCTTTCAGAGAAGCCTCTTATAATCTACTGTCTGAATTTTGAGGCTCTGTAGATTAGAAGATAAAGGGCAAAATAGGTCAAGTTTTAAATTATAAATTATTAAATCTGTTACTCAAATTATCTAAAAATACAAATAAAATATATTTTTCAAAATTTAAATAGTGGAGTTTCTAAAGTGAGAATTAAGTCGATGTTTAATATTTTTGTTAATATCTTTTAAAAAAATTATTTAAAAATATGATATATTTGTAATTCACATAATGAGCCTTTTATCTGAAATATTACATGATGCATTTGAAAATTGAATTTTTATTTTCCATTTAATTGTATAATTTTTCCCTAAAACTACTACGGAGGTTCTCTAATAATTTTTCTTATAAATTTCAGTACTCCTAATTATTTTCAAAATTTTAGGTAGTATGGTTTCGGAAATAAAGTGAGAAATGAAATTTTTTTATATCTTTATGGTAATGTCTGGTAAACAATTAATTTTAAAAATATGAAAAATATATATTTGTATTCCTCATAATGAGCCCTTTCATTTGATGTATTGCATGATGCGTTAAAAAATATTTTTTTATTTTCCGTTTAATTCTATAATTTGGCCCTCAATATTAATATTAGGGATTTCTTCATATTTTTCCTGTAAACAAAAAAAATAAGGTCTTATAGTTTGGGGAATAAAGGGGGAATGGGTGATTTTTTTAATTATTTTTTAATATATTTTAAAATATTCATTTTAAAAAAATTTAAAAAAATATTTGTATTCGTCATAATGAGCCCTGTGATTTAATATATTACTTGATCCGTTAGAACAATTATATTTTTTTATTTTCCATTTAATTTTATAATTTGCCCCCCAAAATAAATATTAGGGGTTTCTCCTTATTTTTCAAGTAAAGTTCAGATGAGGGGCTATACCTCCATGATTTTTCAAAATTTTCCAGCTGATGGTTTAGGAGATTATTTTCGTTAATACCTTTTAATTAATTTATTTTAAAAATATGAAAAAATATATTTGTTTTCGTCATAATGAGCCCTTTCATTTGATATATAACATAATGGGTTAGAAACAATTTTAATTTTATATTTTCCATTTAATTCTGTAATTTGCCCCCAAAATTAAAAGTAGAGTTTCTCCTTATTTTCCAGTGAACTTCAGGTCAGACCCTATACCTCTAATTTTTTTCTAAACTTTACGTTTTATAGTTTCGGAGATAAGGGGGGTGGGAATGGGTAAATTTTGGTATATTATCGGGAACGGTCGATATTTTTTTAGTTTTTCTCCCCAGAAGTTTTTCTTCTTTTACGATATGTACTCCTGATCGGGTCGCCAAACTATACATTGATACCAAATTTCAACCTCTTCCGTCCAGTAGTTTAGGAGAAAATTGCTGTGATGTGACAGAGGCAGAAATCCGGAGTGATATTATAAGGGTATCGGTATATTTTATATACGGACCCCTAAAAATAGCATTATTGTTTCTCTTATAATTTAATGTAAAAATTTTATATTAATAAATGAGAAACAGTAATGTTATTTTTTAACGTATTACCGCTGAAAAACCGCGAAAAAATTTTACAAGTGCGTCGTCTGTCTTTCTCTTACTCATCTTATACATTGAGATGAGAGTGAGATAAAGATAGTCCTCTCTCAAAAGTGCATGCGCGTAAGAAGCATATTGTTATAATTTAAAAAAACATAGAACTTAACAAATTTTTTAAAATCTATTTAGGCTATTTTGTTTAATATAGTTGAAATTTTTGATAAAAAAATAAAAATTATAGCATTTCAATTTTCAACGTATAATATTTAATTCAAGAAAATTAGGAATTTCGGTGATTTCCAATTTTAAAAAATTCATAACAATTCATAACCCATCATCGTATCTCCAACGATGATGGGTGTGAGGACTTTTTACATTCGAAATATTGTAATGAATATAAAAAAAATATTAATTAATTGCAAAAAATGCATTTTTTCTAAGCTATATAGTTTTTTGTTGTTTAAACAATACCGTCAAAAGATATCAAGTGTCATCTTACACGTTTATAATCAAGAAGACCTCCCATTAACAAAAATTATGAATTCAAACAATTTTGCAAACGAATGCGCCACTATGCCCTGCACTAATAGGGGCAATTTGTGGAAACTGCCCAACACATACTATTAACTACCTGAATTAAATCCTTACATAACAGAATAAAAACAATTTAATCAACAAAAGACGATTTTGAGACAGGGTTACGTTTATTATATAATTAAACGTATATCCAATAAACTTTATAAACAAAACAATTTATCAAATCAAGAATCAAGAAAAACAAATAAACCAACAAGCTACACAACGAATACAAAAGACTTTTAATTTAAATAATGACGCACACACTGACAACAACTCAGTTATAGAGGTTATACCCTATGTTTCCGGTCTATCCGAATAAATAAACATGTTGGAGATTAACACAGAGTAAAACCCATTTTTAAAACAAATGATGGGGTGAGATCAAATTTGGCAAAGCCAAAAACAGAAAAAGGTAGTAAAAGTTCCAAAAAATTCTGTGCACAGTGTGCTGTGTGTACCTGTGGGAAAACATATACCGAAGAAACGTAAAAATCTCTCGATACAAGAAAAAAGAACACCAATACAATATCTCAAGATGACATATAGATAGATCAAGATTGGCAAACTATGTACTATCGGATAATGGTATACACAACATGAACTCTGATAAGACAAATATATAATTTAAGGAAGAGCACAATAAGAGAAGGAAAATCAAAGAAATTGTCTACATGTCGAGGGCGGATCCAGAGAGATCTTACATACAAGAGCATAAAATAAATTAATATCTGTAGATTTAAATGAAGATCGAATTCAGTCTCCCCTACATGTTGTTAAATACCGAAGAAATTGGGACAAACTCTATACAGATCACTATCTCTATCATGACTACAGATCCCGTCAAATGAGCATCAATAATTTATATTTATAAAACAGAACCGACTTCAACTGGCTTAAAATAAAAACCATTTAGAAGCCGTGTGCAATCAATAACTATTTTTTGACATATATTATTTTTTATCATTTAAGGTACAATTCTATTGATTATTTTATCATATTCTTATCTCTCTCTCAATCTCCTTCGCTCTCAAATTTGTAGTTTTTGTCTATATTTTCCGGATTTTTTTTTTGATTTTTTATTTGTTTTATTAGTTGATCACTTTCTATAAGTGTAACTTTAATTCACCCTATATGGCAACCACCCAGTATATGTTTCTGTGTATTGGTCACCCAATATAAATTATTAGTCTATTATTTTCTGAACCACCCTGTACAAGTATAATTCAACTCCATATAATGTTGCAACACCCTGTATAAGTATTAATCCCCTCCACCTTATTGACGGTTTCTATTTTTCTATTCTTTAAATCACCATAATTATGTATATTTTTACTTCGCGCCATATGTCAAGTATAAGCAGCTACTTATGTTAAAAACTATATAATTTTTTTTTAACCATCGTATAATTATAATTCCACTCCACCTTATATTTCAACCATCCTATATTTGCAACTGCTTTTAACATTTTCTGCACCCTCCGCCTCACATATTCTTACTGCATATGCTTATTTAACTTTTATAACGTTATTTGATCCACTCTGTATAACTATAGTTTTACTTCACTCTTCTTTTAACCACCTTGCATACGCATCTACTTATGTGGCACCCAATACAACATTTTTTGAACCAGCCTGTTTAACTTTATTTCTATTTCACCTTATATTTCAACCATCTTATATATGCAATTGCTTATGTACTACCTAATATCACATTTATTTCTAAGATTTTAGGAATTTTACTTCGCCCTATATTTAAACTACGCATATTGCTTGCTGCTTGAATTTCGACGCAAGTACACACGCACACTATACCACCGTATACCGTATAGATATACTTTCATGGCATATGACATTTAAGCTAGATATTTATGATGAAAATTTGACATTTACATTAATCAAAGTATGTAGGCTTTGACAATAGATGCACTATATGTTTCCGAGCTTTTTTGCCGTGGTCTATTGGAACGAGGTATCAACTACGCCTGCGCCGCTGAAGAAGTCTGCCGCAGTTGCAGAGCAAACGTTCGGAAGACATTCCAATAGACCATGGCAAAATAGCCCGGAAACATATAGGGCATTTACATTGATGTATACCGTTTTTTGCACATATTTTTCTGATTTTCAGAAAAACGGTATGTTTTGCGTTATAGAAAATTATACGGAATGAATCTGAAACATCTATTTGTAAAATACTATTTAAAATAATCAAATTGATTGTGCCGTTTTAGAAAAAACAGTGTAGATTTATTGAAATTCACTGAAGTGTAGTCCCTTAATTACTGGTTTTTCTGATTTTCTGGAAAACCGTAAATCTCACGTTATAGAAAATTATATGGTACCTTTCTGTAACATTGCTTAATACAATGCAGTTTAAATAATCAAAATTACCCAAGCTGTTATTGAATGATCAATGAGCATACATAAAAAACTTGCCGACGGATTGAAAACCTCCTCCTTTTTGAAAGTCGGTTAAAGAGAAAACTTCAAAGTCAATTAAACAATCAATGGTAAGAAAGTCAAGTGATCTCAAATTTGTACAAATTAGTTTTACACCAGTCAATAGAGACTTTTAAGTGACATAAAATTCAACAGCAAACCCCTCAAGTAATCATGTAAATAATAGTTTAAAAGACATAACTGACATAATTTTAACAGCAAACTCGTTGAAGTAAATTATTTGAGCCTTAAAAACCCCAAAAATTATGTAGTATTTTCGTTTTTTGCTAATAGTGTAAAAAGTTTATAATGACTTGAATGGAAAAATTGTAGAGGATCAGAAAATCTTCAAAATGAGTGATTATAAATTTGGATCTCAGTATTTTTCATAAAGTAAAGCTCAAAATTCGATATAAAGTGAGTGATTTTTAAAAAATTCATGACTTGGTTATAACAACAGCTGGAACCTTAATGATAGTTTATAACGTTGAAATTAATAACGCTGAAGATCGATATTGTACGTGAAGTAGATATTGCAGAATTGCAATTTAAATAATTTGGAAAAATATTTTGCAGATCGTATCGTATTAACCACGATAGTTCGATAGCGATATGCAAAATATATTTTGAAAACTCATAAAATGTACTTCACTTCGTATATCTTAGATTTTTGTCATAGTGTCGTAAACTGTATTAATACTGCTTTTGAAATTTAACTTAAATGATGGACCCTTCGATGTTTTGACAGTGGCCGATCCAGTAAGTGGAAAAAATTCATTTTATTATTATCAGTAAACTGTATACAGGTAAGCATTAACTTAATAACTCAATGAAAATATAGACCAATATGAGCAGCCAATAGTTAAATAAAAACGTAATAAACTGCGGAAAAAAAACATAATATTACAATTTACCAAAATTTTTATCTCGTGCCCCACTTTAAGAAAATTCTAGATCCGTCCATGTGCCTTGACAGCTATTGTCAGTGCACCGCTAGCCGACTGTCGCATATTCGTATATTTAATGGAATATTTACTATTATTTTAAACCAATTTCTGGGCATTATAGCGAAAATCCATGATAGACAACTTGAAGTGGAATTTAACTTTCAAAATATCTTTAGTATATCCAGGTCGGACTAGTCCCGTTTAAATTCCAATTCTTCAAAAACTACTTAATCATTAGTATCTATCGTGAGCCCATATAAATTTAAAGTCAAAAACTGTCGTTTTGACGATGATTAATATTCCAGTATTAGTTACAAGAAAGTTATAAATTACTGAGAAAAAATCCACTTTTGACCATTTTTTCTCAGTTTAAATAATGATCCAATCATGACGTATAAACGCTCATTAAGAAGGATTTTTGATTCTCTATAACCTTCCTGTGGACAGCATTATAATTCCTTTTATACTTTTCAATATATAAGCTATAAACAAAAGAAATTCCTATTTTTGTGGGTTTTTATTATTTAAATAGTTTGCTGTTAAAATGTTAGCAATAATTACCTGTAAACTGTTACTGACGTTTTCACAAATGGCCCTTGACTGCTACACCTTGTTTTTAAATTATCTAATTTATCTGTATTTTTCAGACACCATTGTCAAGACTTATAACCCAATTAAAGAATCAACAAAATTAATTTCGTTATCCAAATCTGAAATGTCCGTTTAAAAAAATGTACTTGATCCTGTCAACAATAGTCGTATTCAACTGTTGACTACCTCACTGCAGTCGGTTCTGCTTCATGGCTCGGATCAGATTTTTTTCTTATTTCAGACACGAAAAATTTAAAAATTCTAAAATTTATATATTAAAAATTCTCATTGATATGGTGACGCATCGAAACTTTGTTGGAACTGATTTATATTCTCAAACTAGCTGACCCGTTCGGGCTTCGCACGGCCTAGACAAATGGACGTATTTGAAGTACCTACTTGAACATTTTTTCTTTGGTAATTTTCAAATCCTATACATTGTATGGCTACAACGGCATCTAAAAATACACTATTTTGGTATTCAAAATGGAGAGCAACGCATGTTTGTGTTTGAGATTTTTGATTTGATATTACAATTTTCACATTTTCGATATCACTGAAATTTTTAATATTCTTAGCGTTATTAATATTTTTGACATTTTCAACGTTTGGAAGTTAGACAGTTTTGCCATTTTCTATGTGTATAATATTTTTGTCTTTTCTGAAATTTATTTTCATTTCATAAGTTTTTGTCACTTAAGATTTTTTTATATTTCCGACATTTTCTATTTTTTTAAGATTCACCTGCGATCAATCAGATTTTCAAAAACTTTTCAGTCCTCATCCCTTCCATAAATTTAATATTGGCAAAATGACGAACAATGTCTTTATTCATTTCAAGAAAAAGTCAGTTTATCTATTCTCATCTAATGAATACCTAGTACACCTGCATCATTTTTTGTTCCCTAAAAATTACTGAAACCCATCCCCGTATTCAGTAATAAAATTTTTGGAAATTTTCACATAACTTCTCTATTAATTTAAAGAATCATAATCATAATTCTCATATCTGTATTATTTTCTGTTCCCGACAAAGCGTCGTTTTCTGTACAGAAATTCTTCCTCTCAGGTATTCTGAGAGAAAGAGATGTCTACAGTATGATCGACCAGTTTTCCTGCATATTAACAGTGTTTTGTATATTTTGTGATACTTATGTGGGTTTGGAGATGTTTAAACGCCAATCTAGAGTCGGTGCCAATGCTGTGTTTTGTAGCTGGAGGTTTCTGCTTAAATTTGGTAGGGGAATTCCGAAAAATTGGCCGGATTACTAGTTGCTCTTTGCAGAATGCTATTTTCACAGATGTCTTAAGAGAAAGAAATGTCTACAATGTGAACAAACCCCTGTTGTGCAAAATATAAGCATTGTATATCGTATAAACTTTATTATCTAGTGTAGGGACCTTCCAATTCAAAATCGTGAGGCACTATTTATATTTTTTAAATTTCGCTGTTGTTTATAATTAGATGATTTATGATTATTATTTGGCAAAATTTTATCAATTCTATAAACAGTACCACATCTTACAATTGAAGTAACTCATTACTGTAAATATTTGTCAGAACTAGGTCTAGGATTCTATTGGAACTATATAGTATGTAGTTTTATGTCTATAATATTCATGTTGACATATATTTTAATCAACTGTCTTTCCAATAAAATTGGAAGTTGTTCTAGACTTTCCTTCAATCGACGGATATTAAAGAGCTATACTTAGATATATTTACAAATATATTTTCTAATTGTAAAACGCAGAAATTACCATTGCACAGCTTTCAGAGACTTCAGATTCCCAATAAAATCACGTTATACATAATTATATAAATTCTTTTATCACCAATTCAATAGAAAAATATCACCACTTAAGCTTTATATATATTCTTAATTTGCAATTTGGGTATAGTCATTACGGATAGACTGTATCAAATATGACAGACGTAAATAACAGTGGAAAGTAATATGGCGATTACTTAACGAAGTAAATGTATGAAATTAAAGTTTCTGGTGTATTATAGGCTTAATTCATTTTAAACGATTTTGTACATCTTTCACTACGTAAAATATCTTAAACGTTCTTATTATGCGACTAAAATTAAAATGTGATATCACATAGTTGGAAAACTTTTTAGATTTCATAAGATGACCATTCACTTTCGTGCACGTTCATCTTTACGTTCTTCTTTGGGGATTTTTAAATGTAATTTTAGTACAGAAAATAGTTACTTAAACAATCATAAAACATTCAGTGTAATGAGAACAGTTAACATGGATTCACTTAGAGTGAAAGGCAGCATAATAAGTGAAACCAATAAAAACAAACCTAACATGAACATTGCACAGGAATGTATTTGCTGTTGGGTTATTAAACTGATTGCATAATTTATTGTATTGGAAATTGTTTCGATGCCAACTGTAAGTAATTTAAATTGAAGAAAACTTTTACCAAAATAGTAGGGTTGTATTGAATACTATTTGGTATTCAGCTAATTGGTTCTTTAGTTTTATATTCAGCGGATACCGGATATTAAAATTGTAGCAGGGGCATTGAAGTTATATACGTTCAGTCTGTAAAACATATTTACTACGGTTAATTTAGAAAGACACCCTTGAAAAATGTCTGACATTTTCCATCTGTAGCTGAATAAAATAAATTTTGTGTTGTTTTACATTACATCTGAAATTTATTTAATTGTCACAAAAAAGTTTTTGGAAATTTAGTGATAGCTAATTTCCATTACACAATATCACCTTAACAAGTATATGTATCCCATATAAGTTATATCAACAAATTTGTAAATATGTATTAGATTTGGATTTTCATTCCTTTATTGATTTGGCTATAGTTAAAAAACTACCTCACGTTTGGAGCAAGCACACTTCTGAAACTCCATTAAAGTATTTTGTACTGTTCAGACTAACCATTTTCTGTGTTACTAATGTGTCATGTTTTCAGAAAAATGAAAACTTTTCTTTTCTAATAAAATTTAAATCAACGAATATCAAGACTCTATGTAAGGAGGTTATGCCTGTTTCATATGGTTTCATTTACATTCATTTATTTGTAGGTAAACGTCAGTCTGAATACTAAACCCTCTATGTTCTGTATATATTACCTAAAGGTAGCGTATTGGGTACGGCACTGTATTTTGAGGCGTTACTGAATTTGGTTAAGCAGATTGCTATATAATAAGCAAGAGGACAGGACATTAAGGATGTAACACACTCAAGGAAAACGATCGGGGAATAGAGCGATAAACCATGCGTTACCTTTGGGTTACAGAACATCGTATCCATCCTTGCGATAACAATCGAGCCCTTGACATACTTGTCATTGACAATTTTAATATTTAAATTTCTCAATAAAACGGTTTAACCAACGATGCGACCCTCATTAATCGATTTTTGTCCATCGAAACATCCAAATGGGAGAATTTCATCAAAATCGTTGGAGCCGTTTTCGACAACTCAATTACACACATATATATATATATATATATATATATATATATATATATATATACACACACAAACTTGCTCGTATTATATTATTAGAATAAGAATGCAATTTTATAGAAATGAAACCATAATCCAACATTGTAGTTTTGTTATTTCAATATTATAACTCATAACTACTTATTAATTTGATTATTAATATAAATATCAAAGTACATCTGTCGGACAAAGTTAATTCCTAAACAAATCATTGCTTGGGCCAAACAACGGTTAACAGATCGAATTGTCTACCTTTATGTATATTTAAATTAACAGTAACCATACAGGTTTTTTAGAATACTATAAAATAAGGGAATTTTGCTTGGTACAGTGTATATTGGCTCAATATAGAGGCTTAGGGTAAATCATTTTTGTAACTAATGTGGTCAGAAGAAAATTCTGGAGTGTCTAATTGCTTCTTGGGAAATAACACCACAGTTTAAAGAAAATTGCTGTATATTCCAATCGTTTCGGGGTCTAGATCAGACCCCGTTGTCAATGGTTAAGAAACTACGGATTAAAAAGACACAATTCTAAGATGTAAATTAAAATATTTGACAATGTGTATTATTTGATTTTTGACGTAACTAAGAGAATTTTATTTTTAATATACAGGGTAGCACAGAAATTTCTAAAGATCATATAATCATAAAGTTCCTTTCAAATTGGACGAATTTGAAAGGGAGATCTTCAGAAGTTTATGTGGAGCTCCTAGGTGCGACTTTGTTATAGTTATATATAAGATAGTGCATTCGCCAAAAATGCGACCAAAGAACTTTGTTGTTTCAGTGTTCCAATTAAAATCATAAGGGAAAACCTAGGAAAAACCTTATGAACTATCCCGATATTGGGTTGTTCACAAGGACATGACCATTAGCAATTTCTTCCTTAATCATCGGCAACCAGGAACGACTGAATTCTACGGAGGTAGTAGCGATACAATCGTTTTCATTTAACAAAATTAAAGCAGACTCTTTTAGTTTTCTTTTGGTGTTGTGTTCTTCTTTGTGTAATATAACTAAATTTTGAAACTGAATTTTATGATCAAGGTCCCAAGCATGTTCACAAATTTTAGATTTTTCAAATTGTCGTTTTTTTATGTAATCTTTGTGTTCGTTTATTCGAACATTCAGAGGTCTAGAGGTTTCTCCAATATAGAATTTATTACATTCACACGGGATTTTATAAATGCAATTTTTTGTATTTTGAGTTGTGTTATTTGGTTTGGTTTTTGATATAATTGATTTTAGTGTATTTCTTGTTTTAAATGTACTTTCTGCCAATCATTACCCAAATAAATTTATTAATAACGAGTTAAACAAAATGGAATACCAAACAATCCCTAACAATCAACATCAAACTTCACCAAGCAACACTGACTCCCAAGATAATCACATTAATACAATAACTATACCATACATACAGGGTCTATCAGAAAGACTGAAAAGAGTGGGAAACAGATATAATATCAAAACAATAACTCACAATTGCAATAAAATCCCGTGTGAACAGACCTCTGAAAATAAACGAACACAAAAATTACATAAAAAACGACAATTTGAAAAATCCAAAATTTGTGAACATGCTTGGGACCTTGGTCATAAAATACAGTTTCAAAATTCAGTTATATTACACAAAGAAGAACACAACACCCAAAGAAAACTAAAAGAGTTTGCTTTTATTTTGTTAAATGAAAACGATTGTATCACTATTACCTCCGTAGAATTCAGTCGTTCCTGGTTGCCGATGATTAGGGAAGAAATTGCTTATGGTAATGTCCTTGTGGACAACCCAATATCGGGATAGTTCATAAGGTTTTTCCTAGGTTTTCCCTTATGATTTTAATGGGATCACTGAATCAACAAAGTTCTTTGGTCGCATTTTTGGCGAATGCACTATCTTATAACAAAGTCGCACCTAGGAACGCCACATAAAATTCTGAAGATCTCCCTTTCAAATTCTTCCAATTTGAAATGAACTTTATGATTATATGATCTTTAGAAATTTCTGTGCTACCCTGTATATTACAAATAAAATTCTCTTAGTTACGTCAAAAATCAAATAATACACATTGTCAAATATTTTAATTTACATCTTAGAATTGTGCCTTTTTAATCCGTAGTTTCTTAACCATTGACAAATATACAGCAATTTTCTTTAAACTGTGGTGTTATTTCCCAAGAAGCACTTAGACATTGAAAAATGTGACACAAGTATCATTCAGAAAACAAAATTCTAGAGGTTAATAGTCCAAACGTTTCAGGGTCTAAATCAGACCCCGTTTGACACACTAAGTAATTCAGAATTTGAGATTAAATGATGTAACTAAGATAATTTACACAAAGAAGAATGCAATACAAAACGAAAGCTTAAAGAGTCTATTTTAATAAATGAAAGCGATTGTATCGTTACTACTTATATAGAAGTCAGCCAATAATCAAGGGTGAAATTAATAATGGTAATGTCCTTTTGAACAACCCTGTATCGGAATAGTTCATAAGGTTTTTCCTTTATGACTTTAATGAGATCCGGATTTCTTTGATCTCATTTTTGGCGTACCTAGGAGCGCCACTTGAAGATAACTCTTTCAAATTCTTCTAATTTGAAAGAAGCTTTGCTATTTCACATGATCTTTAGAATTTTTCAGTGCTACCCTATATGTACCAAATTAACAGTAAATTCTCTTAGTTACATCAGTTTTATTGTCAAACTTTTAATGTCAAATTCTGAATTACTTGATTTGTTAATGCGAACCTTTCAATTTTAATTTTCTTGTTCAGTTGTGTTAAGTTTTATTATCATTAAAAACGGGGTCTTTTTTAGACCCGAAAGAGTTTGGACTATTTAAAATATACATACTTTCAAGCCGTTTATGGTGTTATTCCCAAAAAATCTGAAAAATACAGACATGTCACACCTATCTTTAAGAAAACAATGAGCATAAATAATTATACAAAAATTTCTACTGTATTGACATAATAACTGTATATTATAACTACATAGGTATTATAAAACAAAGTCCCCCGCAGCATGTCTGTCTGTTCGCGATAAAATTTACTCTATGGATTTTCATGCAGTTTTCACCAATAGATAGAGTGATCCATGAAATAGGTTTAGGTACATAATTTATGTATATTGGTTGAGATTCTACCACCATGGTTACAATTGTCGGAAAAAGTCAAGTCGCCTGGGAGCTTTCATAGAAACCGCTCCCTAATTCTATTGATATATAACAAAACATCTTTTAAGTATAGCCTACTATACCCATTCTATATTCTAATATAATGGTCACCACAATGAGGTAATTGGAAAGTTATTGAGATGGATACAGTCCGCCGGATACAGTACTAGTCCTCATAAACTTAAATACGTTAGTTACCTTAAGCATTTCATGCACATTGTTATAACCTTTCACACCATCTTTACATAGTATGAAACAAAGTCGCTTTCCTTCGTTTGTTCCACCTGTACGCTTAGATCTTTTAAACTGCGCAACGGAGTTTATTGCTGGTTTCATCAATAGGAAGGTTTATACGTATTCGCTCTGAGCGAAGTCATGGTAGGGGAAATAAAATCGACCGACGCATTCATAGTGGTCACTTTGAGCATTACGGGAGGCTATTATTACTGAAATTGTAACCAAGTACACGTGAAAGTATTTATTTTGTTCTAATTTTAATAGAATAAAAAAAAATGAGACACCAAAGTTGTTGTGTTGTGAATTGCAAGACTACCAGCAGAAAAAGTAGGTGCAAATTTTATAAATTTCCGACTGCTAAATGGAAAATAAATCAACGGAATCAGTGGATAGCTGCAGTTAAAAGGCTAAAGTAAGTAGTACCATAACCTTAATTTTATCAATAACAATAATTTGGAGCATTGCAAACCTTTGCAAAATTTTTCACTTTTGTTAAAGTTAATCATTTTTTAGGAATTCTGTAAGCAAAATAATCTAATATATAAATCCTTAAATTCAAAAATTAAAAAAAACAGACAAACACATATATTTGAAAATGAAAGAAATGTATGAAAAATAAAAATTTTAAATAATTAAAACGTACGGATAAATTGTTTCATTTGCTAATTGTGCAGTTTTTATTAATTTGGTTTACTATTTATTATAATATTCAAGAAATTGATTAATGTCTGCAAGATTTCACAATCATTAAAGTTTTAAGTTATCCCAGTGAAAAAAAAATTCATTTTACAAATAGTAGCTTTTATACTGTCCTAAGAAGCTGTCTTTATTCCGTCTATATTCCTCGACGTCTCTTACATGCTCTGCAAGAGCAAGATTTTTACCCTTGGTGACTGTTGCTGGTTGAAATTCTATTTGATGAGTGATCGACTGAAATCCGGTTTTTATTATAATATCCATGGCTTCCTTGTTGCTACAAAAAAAATTACATTAATTCAACAGATATTTATTTAACTACTTATTTTTTATTTTAATTTTTTCCCTTGCATTCTTTTTTGACTTTAATTTGAATTTCAAGCAACTTAACCTAATATTTACTGCGTTCTTATTTATTTTTTATCATTATACTTACTTGTTGTTGATTCGTTTAATTGAAAGAAAAAACTGGAATCACTATAAAACTGTCACATATTTTTTTTACTATTGTTTATAATATTTATTTATTTTTCGATTTGTTGCTATTGACATACGTATAAAAACATGCTTTGATAGCCTCCCATAGTTCATATTTTGTTTGGCGCTGCAGTCACACTCATAGCGAATAGTTTAATATTATTTTGTGACAAGTTGTTTAAATATGACGACAATTGTTCAATCAACGCGTCGCTGTTATAATCGCTCGGCGACCGTTACATGAACGAGTATATGAGATCAGTTGGATAGAGACTGTTGCTAATAACACGAAGGTTTTGGGTTCGATCCCTGTGTTTAATTGATTTTTTGTGGCTTTTTGGTTTGGCGCTGCTATCGGGTTGTAGAAAAATTCTTTAGAGGTCCTCCTTAACGGTTGGGCCGATTTTGAGAAAAAAATTGTGTGTGTTTGATTGGGACATATTTATAATAACTCGGTAGTTGGCGCTACGATCGGGTGGGAGGAATTTTTTATAAAAATATTTCTAAACGTTTGGGCTGATTGCGATGAAACTTTTTCTTTATGTTTAAGTGGGTTAGATTTAGAATTTAACCCGGTAGATGGCGATGTGATCGGGTTGTAGATTTTTTGTGAACGATTGGGTCGATTTTGATAAAACCAGGGACGGACTCGATAAAATCGGTTTATTAAGTCCATAATCTATTATGTCTATGCGCCATTTACGAAACAATTGCAATGATTTAAATGAATTCGAAAAGGAGCGGATTGTTGGTATGCTGAAAGCCAGATTTACAATAAGACTAATTTACTGCCGCATGGGATACATGCACGTACAGACCATTTTTATGCCTGTTACTGATACTTCAACACTCAAGACCCAACTAGGTTGGCAAATGGATTCTAATTGTGTTCTCTAACGAGTCCCAATTCTGTCTTTAGAGGCAGAAGAATAAGACAATTACAAGAAGCACCCAGTAACTACAAGATTTTTCTATGGGGATTATGGCATAATGTTCTTTAACATACAGTAGCAGTCAGCTCTTAATTTTTTTGTCAAAAAATTGAGTGCAAATGATTACATTCGAACATACCTAAGAGGGTTAATTCTACATATTTTCCAACAAGGCAACACATGTTCTGATTCAGAAATTGTTACTACAAAATTCTCTTCAGAAAATAACATAGCTCTTCTTCCAGGATAATCTCTCTATAGGTAGAATGTTTTTCCCCAAGTACCAAATGACCTAGTTACCTTCTCCTCCGAGTTCAAGAAGTGTTTTTGATTACATTTTTCAGAATAAATTTATTTCAAGGTTGTCCAGAAGAATTCCCAAATACATATGGAACCGTGGTACTAAGAGAAGCAGCTAGTACTGTCTTTGACCTCGCAGTCAGAGCACAAGTTCATTTGAAGATCAAATCCGTGTTTATTTCAAATGAGAATACTTATTGTTTTTCAAGTTTAGGCATGACTTTGGCCTTAATTTTAGTTACAATATTTTCAGTAATTGCAAAGTAAGAAACTTTATGTGTGCATTTGAGTGGGTTTGGACTACAATTTGACCTAGTACGGGGCAGTGCAATCGGATTGTCGGTTTGCCCGATTTTGATTTTTTGTGTGAGGTTCGAAGGTTTGGATTCACAATTATACCAGGTGGTGGTGCTGCTATCGGATTCTAGGAACTTTTTGTTTGTAGAATATGCTCCGTTATAGTTGAATTGTGTTATACTAATTTATGTACAACCCTATTACTCATGGTTAAGCAGTTAACTAGTGAAATAATTGAGAATCACCTTGTAAACACAAATACCGAAGCCAAGTCGCCAACCGTTGCATTGTGCCATCCAAGGTGATAAATAGTATATAAATAGCAATATTGTTGTTAAAATACCTTATTTTGCCCGTGCTGTAAAATGTATTTTTTATTTTTCTATTTGAAAACAATATATTTTTTAAAAAACATTTATCGATTTTATATCATATCATTCATATCGGAATTTTATTTTCAGTTTTTTTTTCAAAATCAGGGCATGTTTGTGCTCTATTGATTGGGCTATATTGGAAATGTCAAAAATTTATAGGCCAAGCATACCTTAGTGTATAAATATAATTTGAATATTGACAGATTTTGGCATTTTTAACCAACAGTACCACTAAACTTTCAAAATGAATTAAGTGCCACAAATCCTCTAAAGTCCATAGTTTTCAGAATTCTAGTGCTGAATGGCGGACAAAGAAAAAGGCAAACAAATTTTTGTGAGATCGTGCGCTGTTTGTCACACGACTGAAAAAGGCGGAAAAAACAAAAATGGACCAAACCTACATGGAATTTTTGGAAGAAGGTCAGGGACTGTCCGGGATTCAATTATAGTGATGCAAATAAGAATGCAGGAGTTGTCTGGGATGAAAACAAGATTGACCAGTTTTTAGAAAATCCTAAGAAATTTCTGCCCGGAAACAGAATGGTATTTCCAGGTCTCAAGAAGGCAATTGATCGACGAGACATAATAGCTTATATGAAAGATGCCTGCAGTTAAATCCCACTAAAGATGTATTTAATTATAATCGGTAAAAATATAACTTCCACAATACTGCCGTAGATAGTATTTTCCATTAAATAATAGTTAATTACAATTATTTCAGCCCAGAACTAATTTTCGTACTGTAAGTCTCGAATGTTAGAGAAAAATTTAAAGATTATAGAGTCTATAAAAATCCTTTTAATATTTTCCACAAATATTGTTATTATTATAACATCATGGCTCCGTCGTCCAACTTGTTTTCAAATATAAAATTTAGGGTACGAAAAGAGCCGTCAACGCTACTGTTTGAGGATTTGAATTTGGATTGTGAGGCAACTTATCCTGGTGACATAAACTTCTGGAATATTACTGTAATGTTTTTATTTTCACAATAGGGTTCAATTCACTTCATTAAAAACACAAATACATATTGAAAGGTCATACTCAGCCTGGAAAAATTCGTTCGTTTTCAGTAGTATTTTGTATTCAAATAGCTATTATATGCTTGTATATTTTGTACTCAACATTAAGCAAATTATTTCTACTATCGGTCGCCCAGTGTTCGAAATTCGACCCTAATTCATTAAAATTATGAGTTGAACATTATTGACGTTATTTTGTCCATATAAGATATAGAGTTGAGGCGAAATTAGAAAAGTAGGCCAGGCCTTTGCTATCCCTATTATTCCATTTGGATTACATTTATAGAAATAGTTCACGCAATATATTTTTTATTTATGTATATAATTGTAGGATTATTTTTACATAAATATGTCTATGCAATATGTTGGATCTAATTATCGGCGGTTTTTTTTTTGTAACCTAAAAGTCTCCGTCATTTACACAACCGATTTTAAAAATAGAGATGACAAACAACCCAATGAAAACCCTAATATTTAATGACATTTTCATTATCCGCCGATTGATGATTTGTTGCACAACACCTTCGGAATATTGTGAAAATTATATTATATTAATACAGAATTATAATCACAACAAAAAATTACAAATATTATTTTCTACGAAAGTTAGTACTACTTGTCCGAAATATCAATACCTACTGATCTATAACTTACAATACTTAATATTTTCGTATTGAACTATAGGCAACTCCAAAGATAGTAAAAGATGGCCATCACTTGTTCTGAAAGAGCGTTACCCAACCAATGCCGTGTTTATTACCATTTGAAAGCCAAACTAGCATATATAATTACGCAGTGGTGTCTGTTCTCGTGTAGAACATTTTGGATTTTAAATTTTTTGAACATTTAGGTTGTAATTTTTAAGCCAGCAGTGTACGATTTCAAAGGTAATATGTATCTAAAAAAATATATTTTACTCTAGAATAAATAATAACTTAACCTAATATATTCAAACAAACCTTTAAAATGTCAGAACTTTGCAGCAATGGGACCATGGAATGTAAAGTTAATTAACTATAAGATACCCACATTGTCAAAAAACATTAATTTCCAGTATGATTTTCAATATAAAAAATTTACATACCAACGTAGTAACCCATGACAATTTCTGTTTTATGTAGAAAATATCAAGAAATAGGATTCACATACTGTTAATTAATAGTAGCTAAATACACCTATGTTTTGAGAAGTTTTTTCTGTGAATTGAAATTGAAACCTTGAAAATGCTTTGAAATCTTGTCTTACTGAATTGAAAACTTTCAACCTAATCGCTACAATGAAATGTCAAAATTTAAATGAAATTTCCGGCAGATTGCTAAGCATTCAGTGTTGACAGATCTACCTATTTATCGTGAATTTGTACATAATTTCACAATTTTCTGTAATCTTAGTTAAATTTATATGGAAGTTATCCGACAAAAATAAGAGGACTCTAAATTAAAAGTATATGGTTAAAATAAAGAAGATATAAAAAATGAATTGATTAAGTGCCACATAATTCTGATTTTAGTTGACAAACCATATTTACAATGCAATGAAAGTTGCAAACTGCAAACTTGCGCGCTCCCAATAAAAGGCGATTATTATGTATTATAATTTTTCGTTGGTTCTATTTAAATAGCATGACTATGTAGACTAACTTTAGCTAAGGGTCAAAACTTTTAGTTTTACATTTAATTTAGTTTGTCTTTCACATTTTCTTTCCAAGCAATCTGGCGGCACTGTTTGGCATTGACAGTATGCATGTAAATAATTTTTTTTATTTTATTATTTAATTATTGAACCAATATTATAAATTAATTTTAGCATTCTGCACTGAAGGTCGTCTGTAGCTACTAAACAAAACAAAAATAACGCAAATCGGTTGAGTGACAGAGGAGAAAATTTAATCGTTTTGTCTTTGCCTATATATATATGTAGATATTTTTTGGTGTTAATCCGTAAAATACAACAATATATTCTGGATGTTAGTTGCTGCATCTCTAGTTTGTATTTTAGAGTTTCTTGGAAATAATACCACCATTGTGTATTCCATAATTGTCATTGTGAACTTTGTAATTTTTGAAATTTCTTTGGTTTCATTGTGTTAATTTTTTATTACCTTTGAGAACGGTGCCTGATTTAGAGCCTGAAAAGTTTGGAATAATTAAAATTTACAGACTTTCCTTTATTTGTGGTCCATAAGAAATTCTAAAAATAAAACAATTACAGTGTTGGGAACAACTAACGATTAGTGCTTGTAACTCACCATTCACAATACTGAACGAATTCAACCAGGATTTGGTTTTATGTTTTGTATACCCTTAGAAGTTACTTTGTTTCAAGTTATTGAGTATAAAGTTAATTTTAAACTCACGGACTTTGAAGCCCTCATCTTCAACGCCCCTCCCCCCATGGATCTGTCCTTGATCTCAACTACTGATCTATAAATTCTGATCTCAACAAACTCTAACTTCTGCTTCACGAACTGAACGTTAAATCCCTTTGATTATTGTGTGTCAATATCTCTTTATATAGGGACAAGTCATTTTGGAATTTTTGACTAAAACAATTTTGTTCTATGGAATATACTTAAACATTCTCGAACAATTTTGAATCGTCTCAAGCTTCGAAATATAACATTTCGAGCCATACGCTGGCTTTATATATTCGATTACCTGGACCTGAATATTGTCAATATTTTATTGTTTATCGTCACAAGCCTTTATTTCAACACTCAACGCCGTTTCAACAACTCTAAGTCAAGGAGTAAACCAAACATTGAAACAGCGTTGAGTGTTTTATTTTAAAAAAACGTGGTATTAGGGGTCAAACTGTGTTTTTACACCAATCTTAGCGAACAATCCATCTACCGTTCTTTCTATCTATCTTTCAGTCAATCTTCATGAGCTGAACATATTATGCTAATTGTTTTTTTTTTTTTTTATTTTTATGCTCCATAGACCTCATAATTTTTCGATTCTTAACTTCCTGTATGTATACCATCGGCTAGACCCAGCAACATTATAAGTATTAAATGCCAGTTGGTGTTCTTGGGTCCATATTCAACACCTTCTGAGTTTAAGTGATACGTACTACAGGGAAAGTAAACTCTTATTGACCATATTCCTTTAAAATTATTTCCGTACACGGGTTAAATAACCATGTCGTTATTTCCAGAATACCTAATTTTTTCAAACCTTCTGCTTTTCTTTAATAGCGATCTCTTCCATTTTATATTAGCAAATTAAATAAACGTAACTGCAATAACTTTATATTTAATATTTAAGCCGCAAATTAAATTAAAAAATTGACAGTATTCTTCAAGTTTTAAATTAAATTTATCAAATGGAAACACAGAGGACAAGGGTGGAGATTAACAAAATTTACAAAAATGTTGGTTTACTAACAGCTTTTAGTAATCATCTTAAAACAATGCTATCACAAAATTTTCGAAGTGATGTTATTCTTACCTATTTACATGGTATAAAGCAAATCTATTTTTAAAAAGTAATAATACAGCTTACCCTTTATAATAATTAATAAAAGATTTAAGATAGCATAAAGAAAACACTTCAACACCCAATATTTACATCAGAATATGAAAATTAGTATAATTAGAAATCGTCCAGAGATGGTAAATCTGCAGCATTAGCAATGTGTTGGACGTCAAGTTAGAATTCAGAGACACCACTTATTGCACCGATCTTGGATGAACAACTGAAATAATAAAAAAAGAATTTTATTTCAAAACCAATATTGAACACATGAATACTATTTTTTTAGATTCTTAAAGAATATTGAAGCATTTTCTAAAAAGATAACTTAGTTTACAATACGTATGTATAGATTGCTTTTAGAAGAATTGTCCTAGAATATGTTCATTTCTGAGTGTTCTGTAATGTGTTTGGTCTGTGAGGCTTTGTTATGAACTCAGTTGCTTTTCTAATATGTCTTGATTTTATAGTGCCCAATGCTTGTGATTTCAAAGTCTTCCTCAAAGTGATCTCGTGCTCATCTTGCTGGTGCTGGTCTTGCATTAATTTTTCTGGTAGTATTTCCAACGTGGAATTTTGAGGCGATCTAACACACGGAATTTCAGATATTCTTTTGTGTTCTGATGACAGCCTCATCTTTAGATTTTTTTGAGCTATATCGTCTTTTCACAAGGACGAACAGTGCTTAGACTTTGAAACACCAAGGTATTGTGGAAAAATTGAACTGTGCGCCCCTCACAGCCCTTAATGATAGTTAGATATTGTCTCAGTCTATAAGAACATTTTACTAACTACCGTTCAGCCACATAGTTTAACAAATATATGAGTTACTACTAATCAGCGAATGGGAAGCGAGGTGCCGTAAGCATTAATTACCAAAGACGCTTAGGTATACGGATATAAAGACAATGCTGAAACAGCTAAAGAGGGCAAGACCCCCTCTCCTGAAAGGAGTAATTGTACCAAAGATACCTGAAAAAATACTTAGAAACCAAATCTATTACATAAGCTGGGCTAGGTCCAAATTTTTGAAATTCTCAATATCTGGACCTTTGCTTGGAGGGTTCAAAACAAAATGAAAGCAATTACCGTGGAAATGTTGACCTTCTTACTTTGGCGTTTAGTGATAAACATTGGGAGTGGGAAGATTAAGACTCCGACTTATAATATCTAGATTTTGTGATTTGTGATTTTGAAATTCTTCTGATTCAATTGTTTCCTTTTTGTTTTATGACAACTAGGTAGTGTAACCTCAGTAATTTCTTAAATGCAGACGTGGTTTCAACCAGAACGTAACCTTTTCATAATTATAACCGGGTTATACTTTTGCATAGTAGTCTGCAGTAGGTATACGAAAATTATTATATATTAGTAGGTATATGAAAAAGAGAGATATTAAATCTGAAGCATTTGAGTTGCCGAAAAAAAGTTTTTTCTATTTTTTTTTAAGTTTAACTTCTTCTGTTTGTATCCTCTCCGTAATCAAAAGTTGGCGATCACCTCCACAAAGGTCTCTTGAGTACACTAGTTTACAATTCCTATATCTGTATCAAATGTTAAGAATAAGCTACCATAGTTATCCTGAAAGGCTCTAAATATCTTAGCTATTTGGCAGCATCCTTTTTGAAATTCATAGTCCAGGTAGGTACAAGTACCTAGATATATCTAACTTGCAATAATATATTAGGTACACTCAATTTAAGTTTCATTCATGTTTATAGATCTGTTTGTTAAACCTACTGAATGAAAACTGGTGTCTTTCTTATTTTTGGGTACCTACTTATTAGTTTAGAAAATCTTTCGCATTGTCGACTTTTGTTGATTAAAATCGTTTCTTGTAATCGAGTTTGTTATAGGAGGATCAATAGTAGGTAGGTAAGTTCATTTCGGTTAGGTACTCGTTTTCTATATGACGGACTGGATGTTGAGTTCAAATCTTTGTTTTTATCCCTATACCTTTTGGTCTTACGGATATAATTTGCAAATTTACCTAATGTGCATTCTGTAAGCTTTCTCTTCCAGTTGTAACTTTACTTATATTTTTCTTTACTTTGTTCATGTACCTAGGTACCTAGGAACCTAGATCTTGTTCAATTTTCTCATTATTATGGCTGGATGAGTATTGTTAAATCTTATTTTTTTCTGATTAAATATCCGCTTCTGATATAAAATATACAGTAAATACCTACACATTCCTTATCGGTTTTCTATACAATTCACTTGATTGTGGGTTACTGAGTTATACCTACCTGTGTGCTTTTATTTCAATTCCTTTCCGGAAACACTAATATTACTTAGATATCGTAGATGCCTGCATTTTTTCTTTTTCATTTTCATAGATGGTGCCTCTTCTAACAGTAACGTAGGTAGGTAGGTATATATGTAGAGACCTTGGTAGATGCAAGCTATTTTTCAAGTTTCACTGTTTCTGTTATGTTTATGCCTATTTCTAGCTTTCAGGTATGTTGGGGTTCTTTATCATATCTGTTACAGCACACTAATCTTTATCTAAACTTTACTCCAGTAGGTACCTACATCTTATCATGTTACGCCTAGGTAAAATGTATCTAATTTTCCAATGGACACTCTTGCATTCGCTGCTAATAATTTAGAACGAACACTAAGTACCTACCTAATTAGATTATTTACAGTTTACATAATTATTTTATTATTGAGTAGTTATACCTACCTACAGGTATTCATACATTCCTAACCAAAGAAATGTTTTTGAATATACCAAAACTACATGCTAGGTAAATACCTGAAACTATTACAAAGAAATAGGGATGCAATTACAGATATTATTATGGAGATTATTGAAATTATGGGATAATAACGGGTAGGTATAGGTACCTAACCCTCAAATTATCCACAACATGTTAACCAAAAAATTCTACCCCTAAAATCGATCCTAACTTAGGTACCTATAGGTATATCAAAGTATCTAAGTAACAATAAGTTTATAAGTTAACATGGGTTAGTTGCTCTAGTTTCTATCTCGGTCATACAGGAACATCATTCAAGAAAAGATGGGACGAACATACCAGAGCTTTGTGAAAACCACAATTAAGTCAACCTAAGTCAACCTTTGCCGACCGTTTCTGAAGTTACCTACTCCAATGAACTATCTAAATGAGAACCTTATTATAATATGTAGGTAATTATCTTTTTTTGTAACAGAATACGTCTGTGATTTCAATTTGCTTGTTGGGTTAAAATAAAAGAATTATTTTTCAATTGCATAAATCGCTGATATTAGATATCAGGTTTGTTGTCTGACCTTTTATCGCAGTCTCCTCTCAACCATTAGGAAGATACCTACTTACCTAGTTGTTTTTTTGGCCTTGAACCATTTATTTCTCTGAAACTGAGTGTAGCAACACTTCTATCTTTACCTAGTCGGTGCAATCCCAATTGTATAGGTAGACATAGGGTACATTTCTTAGCCCTGAAATACCTATACCTATAACTTCCTCTAAAAACATTAATTTAATTGTTTTGTAGTTGATGTTTGATATTTGAACTAATTTGAAAAATTAGCTATACCTACAGTTTTCTGTCACTGTTACTGCAGTTGAGTTTAAATATCCAATTTATTCAAGTAGGTAAATCGTCTTTCTTTAGATTAGTGTTAAGAGGATTATTGGGTAGGTACAGATAAAGTTTTTTTGCAGCTCACGTAGGTACTAGGTAGGTATATTCAGTTAATCCCATATTGTCACAAAATGGAATTATTTTGTAACTCATTCCCTGAGAATTGAGTACCTCGAGTTGTTATTTGCATTTTGTGCTCAGACTTACCAAGGTTAGTACATAAAGGATTGCTAGATAGATGTAAATTTTTCCGACAGCATAGGTACGTCACAAAGTAGCTACTAATATTTGCACCACAACCTTAACTAATTAAGTTGTTAGCAATATCACATTATACAGGTGAAACTAAAGCAGAAAAACTCATCAACTGTCAACACACAAAGAGCCACATTAACTCGAGAGCGGGCCAAAATCCTTTGTAAAATATCCTTAGAGACTTAGGTAGGTACTATCTACTAATGTAATCATGGGCGTACACAGGAGGAGGCAATGGGGCAGCTGTTCCCCCCTGGACCGGAATAACCTGCCGTGAGCCTTAAAACCCATAAATTTGCTAATTTTCCCCTTCCCCACCCCAGGCCAAAAAATTTACTAATTTGCCTCTCTTTCTGGGTCATTTTTTTCGGATTTGCCTCTACCTAGGACATTTTTTTTGCCCCTCTCTAAACCAAAAGCTGGGTACGCCCCTGAATGTAATCAAAGTTCTGCTGAAAATTTCTGAAGCAATAAAAATAGAAACATGATAAGAAAACTGATAGGTACCTCCTACCCCATGTGATTAAAGTATCTCATAAATTACCTACCAATTAAATTTGTAAGTCATAAATAATACTTACAGTGAGGTCTTGATTCTTCAGAAGCTGCAGCTTCAGGTTCTTGAGCGTCTTGGTCTGCTTGTTGTTGAGCGACTGCCATTGGGATAAGTACAGGAACTGGGTGATCAATCATTTGCCTTCCGTTTACCTCAGCGGCGTTTTGTCTTTGCTCTTGGACAAATCTCATTTCTGGTACTTCGCGGGATTGTTGAAGTTGAGGAATCATACGCATTTCAGGAATGCGCACATCTTGTCGTGAATCCTGCTGTTCCCTCATTTCTTGTGGTGGTACCATGCGTCCTGGGTGAGGAACTATGCGGATTTCTTGAGGAATTAAACGCATTTGTGGAACTGGACGCATTTCTTGTGGAATTTGTCTTTCCTCTTGTTGTATTGAACGCATTTCTTGTGGCACTGGACGTAATTCTTGTTGAATTGGCCTAATTCCAAGTGGTAATGGACGTGGCATTGGTCTAATTTCAGGGCGCATTTCTTGAGAATTGGAAACCTCTTGGGAGCGAGATTCAGGGGAATTTTCGTCGGAGTCAGAATCGGACTCAGAAACTGCAACTATGACATCACGGTTTGGCAACCTGTTAATTAAAAATTTGTTGTTTTAGCAAAGAAGATATGTGAATGTTTTAAAGAAAACTACATTAAGTGTCTACTTTGTATTCTGCCATTTTAAGATTTAAGTAAATAAGTTCATATTAATTGGTAAAGGCTAAAGGCAGTTCGCAATGAAATTAAATACGAAATTTACTTTTGTGGCACATGGCATAACAATTTTGCGCAAAACTGGTTCAAAATCTTCTAATTGAAGCAGAGGGAAACTTGACGAGTCTTAGATCTTAAAACACACTAAATTTCAGAAAAATTAAACCTTTTGGAATAAGGAAAATATACTTTTTCATTTCTGAACGAAAAATGAGTAATTTACTAACTGTCAGTATTCACATAATAATCTGAAAATTTCATATTCACTTAATTATCAATTAAGTTAAGTATCTAACAATCCCATTTAATCTCTCTGGTAGAAATATTTTTCGGAAAAATCTCTTCAAATTTTTCATAACTCTGTTAAGAATTTTTCGTGGAAAAACAATTCTGGAAAACTCTGAAAAAAGTAAAATATTCTCTGAAATGTCGGACTTTTCCAAGTCTTATTACCAAAATCTTCCAAAAGTACGAAGTTTCAGAAACTATTTGAATATTTCAGCGTTTTCAAGAGTTTGTCACGAAAAATTGCCACAGAGTGTTTAATAAGTAATAAGTAATAAGTGTTAATTACATTCATATTGACAGTTTCAGCCTAACCTGATATCTTTTTGTTCGGTCAACAATATTATGTTTGAGATTGTGATATGTGAATACCTCAATATAAAACATATGAGTATTCGGAATTATTTGAGCGCAAAAATCAGAAACTTATTGTCATCTATTAACCATTGGAGTCTCACTGGTAGTTCTCTGATTTCCTCCATGTTTTGGAAAAATGGGAAACTTGATATATGAACGATATAATTTTCGTTTAGCGGATTGACTACGGATACGCATCAATTTGTGGAAGGATTATAAAACTCGAAATTCGGATGGTTATTCCATGAAACCTACCTGTTAAGTTGAGTAAGAATTTCTTCTGGAATTGGAATTCTTTGACCAATCATTTGTTGAGGTACCTGGAAACGATGAGGTACACGATTTTCTTCGATTTCCTGTAACTGAATAGGAGTTGGCTGAGGTTGATCTTGTTCAAGCTCTTGTTGACGGGCTTGTTGGCGGACTTGTTCTTCACGGACCTTTTGGGCTTCCATGATCTTTTGAGCAATTATCTGTTGAATGATGTGATGCACAATGGGATTTGGTGGGAATTCTGAATTTTGTTGCTGAGGTTGTTGCTGTGAAGGTTGAGCTTGGGTTTGGATTTGAATGTGCATCATGGGTGGCATTGGTGGTTTCATTGATTCCATTGGGAGCATGGGAGGACGCATTGGGAAGCGCATTGGGGGTCGCATCTGTCCACCATTCTGCATCATTGGAGGCATTTGTTGAGGCATATGAGTTTGGAAATTAGTTTGGGGAATGGGGATCATTACAGGTTGGATTAGAATGGTATCGTCATCTTGATCTTCGTCTTCTGGTGCTTGAGTTGGTGGTTGAGGGGGTTGGCTTCTACGGAAGGAAATAAGTTTATAATATTTTATCTTAAACTATAAGTACGTACTATTAGCTTTCATACTACAAGTTTTGTTTTTTCATTTGATTTTATCCAAGGTTGGGACCCGTTATAATATTTCTACAAATATTACTTACAGCATTTTACATGCCATTAAAGATATTTCAGAATTTAATAACCAGAAAAATACTAAAGTATTACTTTTCGTTACCTATCTGAGATCAGTTTTGCAAGAGAAAACAGTGCCTTATCCTATTCTGATCTACTAGGTTTTCTTTTTAACTTATATATAAGTGGCTTATATTGAAAACACACACTTTTACCAAAATCAGCCGTTGGATTCATGTGCCGTTTTTTGCTATTGTGTTTTTTTGATATTTTGGAAAAAAATGATCCCTCTTATCATCAGAAATAGTTTTACACCTTTGAAACGTCTATTTGCTGTTTGCCATCATAGAGGTAAAGTTGATATGTGCCATTTCTTTACCCAAATATAATTAACTACTATCATAAGAAAAGCTCTAGGTACATCCCTACATTGGCAATTGAACTTAACCGCTACCTCCAAAGATATTCTTGTAGGCATAGTTTTCTGTTTCTTAGGTTTAAAAAATACCAATAGCCATTGTTTGATAGACTTTTTATTAGCATTATTAATATTGATTAAATAATGTCTCAGGACTATTCCAAGCAAACCAAGGTTTCAGACAGGGCTGCAGTTCATCTCCAACTTTACTTAACCTATACCTTGACGGCATTATCCTATTCGCTGATGACTTAGATATTATACAAGACGAAGACGACGACATACAAAGATCACTACACCAACTGAATAATTTGCAAAAACATATTATATGAAAATATATTACAACAAAACTACAGTAATGGCCTTTAAAGAAACAGACGGTTTGTTAAATAATTATTGACAACCTTCGATCAAGCAGGTATCAAATTTCACCTACTTACCACTACGATCATGACAAACAAACTTCTGAAATACTTATACATATGTGGAACAATATACAGATCAATAAGAAATAACGTTCGACCTGAAACAACAGAGAAATTCTATAAAATAATGACAGCGCCTGTTTTACTTTATGACTTTGGAAGCTTGACAATGCAGAAAACATCTACATCAACAACTCAAGCCACTGAAATGAGATTCTTACAACAAATCAAAGGTCACACATTCAAAGATAATGTAAGAAATATAGTTATGAAAATGCCACAATGACACAATGAACGACAATAGATTCTCTAACCAAATTAGAGGTTATAAATCAAAGGTACGAAGTATTCTGGGAAACCTAAGCAAGTTATAGAGTAGTGTCGGAACAGGGGAAGGATAATCCTTGAAAGATAGAAGAAGAAGAAGACGAAAATCATTTAAACAAAAATAGGTGTATCATAGAGTTTAAAATAAGATCTCAAAGTAAATAGCACCTCTAAGCATACAGCTAAATTATTGAACTTAATTATTAAATTGAATGTTATGGGAGAAACAACTAACTCTTTACGTAACATGAAATCAGACAGGGAACAATATTGTCAGAAACAATTAACAATTCAAATTGTTAGAATTATTTATATTTAGAACTGAGAGTTTATTATTAATAAAGTGAGTTATCATTCTTACCTTTGGAAAGTTCCACTCTCACAAACAATAACCATACGTTCACCGCTGAGTTTTTCGTATCTTGGATCTGTGGTAAGGTTAACACCGAAAGGTAATCTGATGGTTTTCGGTTGGTGATCGACTACTTCTTCAGCTTTTTTCTTTTCGACGATGCAATTCATTTTGGTTTTCTGGTTCTTCTCGAGAAGTGCACCAGCTAATTCTTCGAGGTCCATTGGTAGACGAATAGGAACTTGGCTCTTTTCATCATCTTCGGATTCGTCAGAGGAGTTAGAACTCTCAGAGTTGTCTGAGTATTATCCTCGGAGTCATTGTCGATATTATTAGTTTCTATTTCCTTAGTATCATCTTTCTTTGACGATTCTGCGGCTAGAGGTTCAGCTGATTTGGCTTGTTGAGGTTCTTCCTGAAAGAAATAATCGACAATGAGGACCAATTATCTGGATGAAATATTGAACAATGATTTTATATAGAAGAAGTATGGTAGAGATTCACTGTGTTATCGATATTATTTATTTATATTAAGTGCCATTTGCTAGAGCTGGTACTGAATGCAGATTTGATTCATTTTATTGATCATAAATTATAAAGGGATATTTAATTTACAGAGCTAGTATTGGGAAGAATTGGTTACAAAATGGTTACAAATGATTTTTTCGGCTAAGTCGTGAAGTCCAGATTTCATACAGTGGGATATTGTAGATAACAGATACTTGAAGGAGTTAAAATTCTATCTATCTCGCCTAAGTTCGGAGCTTGTTGACAACAAATAAGTAGACACAATTCGCCTATAAAGAAAGATGTGCTGGGCATGCTGACAAAAGTTTGCTTACACATCTACAGTCCGATTTACTGTCGTCGTTTTACAGTAAATAGAGGTGAAGCAAGGCCGTAGCCAGGAATTTTTTTCGGGGTGGGTTGGATAATTTTTTTGATTGGTTGATTGATTAAGGTTGCATAATTTATATTTTTTATTTATATTTCCTGGATATATACAATTGAATAAATATAAAATTTATTCTTGTCAAAAAGATGATTAATTGGTTAAAATTGAATCTTTAAACCAAAAATTCAAAAATTTGGCTACGGGCTTGAGGTGAAGGGTGAAACCATATGGCAACAGTACCACATAAGATGTACTAATGGTTACTTTACAGACTTATCACCAACATAGCAGACTCACACAGATAATAAGCACAGATCGTTGCTTTATAGAATGATTGAATTGACATGTCTGCTTTAAAAATTTTCAGTGGAAAGCTTCAGACGTTGTATCATCATGTCCCATTTGTGATGTCATATTTAAATGTTTTTTTTTAGTTATTTGATAGATTGTTCAAATCCAACTGATAACGTATAGGGCATCCTTTTCAAAATATTCAATTTGTTGCACTATTTCTCATGGGCCTTATATAGGTTAAACGCTATGATGCATAACACAATATAGATACTTCTAAATAATATATATACATATTTTTTGGTTTTGACTATATTAAAATTACAATTTAAAAAAAAATGACAACATCTAGTGTGTCCACATTTTATTACATCTAGTGTGTCTATATTAAAAGGCTTATATGACTTACAAAATCCATCTTTTCAATCAATTATTCAACTTGTTTAGAAAACAAACATATTTTTGTATTTGGTTTAAATAGTTTACCTTTATTGAACACATTTTTTGCATTTATGCACAATAATATTATATTTATCATTTTAAGTATAGTACGTAAATTATAAATTAGGCAAAGTATTCATTGTAGTTTATTGGGATAATTTACAACGAACATTAAAACGAATCATGGAAGAGTTTTTCTGAGTGGTCTGTTAATTTCGACCAGCTAAATTTCATCACATTTTTAATAAGAAACTGAACAGCGCCAACTAGAATTTTGGGAAAACTAGACATTATAGACTTTCATATCGACTATTCTCGTAAGGATAATGTTGTTACTTTGTGATTCTTATGACACGTTTACATTATGCCCCTGCTACTTACTGTCGGCAGACTGACGTAATTATTGCTGGATCGAAGGCAGCTCTTTTACATTTCGCTTTCGACTTTAGTAACGGAAAACGTCACAACGCTATCGCTCGCATTGTCAGTTCTTTGACTTCTGCACAAAAACTGTTTATTTGGAGAGTGTCAGGCAGCGTGAACAGCGGCTACAGAAGCATGAGAAATAAAGTGTTTACATATTCGTGCTGCCCTCTTCAATGCCCAGTTTCTTGCTTACTTCGGCAAAATTTAAACGAGGCATTAGCCATTTAAATGGTAGTTTTTGTATGGCATGTGCTTTACTTAGGTTGTGAGTTCTCTCAAAAGCCAAACATACATTATTCCCGTGTTCACTGAATTTTTTTAGCATGATTTTAATGGCAACTCCTTATATTTTAACTCAACTGTACAAGTACCAAAGTTATGTATCTAATAATGAGTGACTCTGTTGCGAATTTTAATGCACACGGTAACTCCTCGAGGTATACTTGAAATGATTATTTCCTGTCATTATAAGGTACTTGCATTTGATCTGGAAAGTCAACTGGGTTAGCCAATCACGGGTGTTCGGTTGGTGACAAACCTGAGGAGCCAGGATGGCATGGAATCACGCTCACATGATTTTATTGTAAGAATTTTCTAGTAGTTAGACGATGGGTTGGATTAAAATTGGTAGACACGACAGCGAAATACGCTGCAGTACATCTGGTATCTAATCACTTGAATTGAAATTCGGTTGATGTAATTTAAAGGAGATCAAACAATCAGTTCACATAAGGCTCATACGCAGTTCCAAGTGGAAATTCTATATTACGAAGTTCTACACGTGCCGTGCCTAATCGTTTTCTGCGAGAGTTGCATGCCCAATGGTAGAATCGGGACTCATCAGAGAACTTAATGCGACTCCATTTATAACATGTATTTGTTCTGAGGTTAAATTAGTAAGCATTCCTAATAGACCGAGTTGTTGAAACTCTATCTAGTAAAGCCGCAATCTTCAAAAGATGCTCAAGGATGGTTAGGTTAGTTGTTCAGACCACCTGAACCAATATTTTAACGCAGTTTACACCTTCGGCCAATGGGATCAGAAATTTATTTTATAGTGAAATTCCGAATTCAATCATGTGACTGTAATCAGTGGCAAGTGCTCTCGTGTGAAAAATGGGGCCCCATCAAAACTGCTTATGTTTTGTCAATTAAATATATAAACATATACATAAAGAACAAAGCAATTTTATAATCAGCTCTTTACAGCGCACTGTAGAGTATAGCTAGGCAAAGCTATTTACTACATGCATATGAATGCCCTTGACCTGACACCAAGACATACATTTTCCAGAACAGCTATGAAGCGTTTGAGAAGTCCCCCAACTGGAATACTACAAGTAACATAGTAGATAATAATAAACGAATAAACAAGTAGATGGGATAAATCTTCGCTAGTTAGGTTTTTGGTTTGCTGGATAGGTAATAGGACCCCTCTAAGCACTACACCGCTTATCCCCCCAAACGATACGCCACTGACTGTAATTATACACATTACTACTTAATGAATATTCGACAAAGTTAATGGCGACAACTAAAAGCGACTATGCCTGTCGATAAACCATCCATTAATTAATTAAGTAGTTTGTAAAGTGTTTTGTGTGTACCGATTTTTGGTATTAGTACAAAATCATTAGTAGATACTTTTTGTATTTATTTGAGTTTCGTGGTGTTTGTAATATTAAACAAAATGATTCGACTGACCAATACAGTTAGTAATAAATGTATTTAATATTCTTTATTGCAATTTTCAATCAGGTCATTCACTTCCACTCTAGTGCAACAATGAAAGTTGCTAACAGCTATTATCATGGCAGATTTCTCTTTTAATGTTTGTGTACAGCTTTCTGAAGAATATCAATTTAATAGTAGTGTCTTCAAATCACGTTTTGAATACAATAGAAGAATTTCATAATTGCTGGAAATAATTATGTATAATAAATATTTGTTGCGAGACTAACATGTTTTTTTGAAATTGTTATGGTGACTTGTTCTCTATTGTGTTTTTTTTTCAAAATTGATTTTTTTGGGGTATAAAATAAAATAGTATCTCATGAAATATTTATATAGGATTTAGTCACATAAAACTCAATTTAGGTAATGGTGGGTGTCGAGATCCGTAATAGCCATGAATTTGACGAAATATTTGTCACGCATTTAGTATTGTATAGAGATACTGAACAATGATGAACATGATAATGTGAAAGTTTCGTAATCCCATAACACCTATTTTGGTAGGAAAAATTTATTTCATTTCAGCAAATTGCAGCAAAGTGTTAAAAGTTTCAACGTTGCAACTATTAGCAAATCTTTGATTTGTAAACATCAGTAGTTAATACATTTTGTTTCCATGGAAACTCGATATTGGTTTGTTTCCCTATTTTAAAGAAATTTAAATGTTTCCCATTGGTACTTTGGATAAATTTCGCGCATGTCTCTAACGGGTACCAGACAGTACCCCCCCCAACCCAAAGAAATTTAAATGTTTCCCATTGGTACTTTGGATAAATTTCGCGCATGTCTCTAACGGGTACCAGTACGGGTACCCCCCCCCCCCCAACCCTTAAAACACAACAATTCTTATGTCCAAAACTTTTATATACATATATATATATATATATATATATATATATATATTTGTTTTTAAGTTTTCGCGGGCACTAAATGTATTAGATGGTTTCCGGGAATTCATCCGCGTAGTTGATAACTGATCCCTGCCGGGATCGATGGTAAAATGACGACGTTTCGGCAGAGTCACATCTGCCCTCTTCAGGTCGGCTCGCATAATTCTCGTAGCCTTCTACTTTCGCTTCTAGTTACTCGTATTCGAAATTACGCCCCTGGTCTGAGTGTAATTCCATCGGGACGCCAAACCTGCTGAATAGTTGTTCTACTAGCACCGTCGCTACCGTGGTTGCCTCTTGGTTGGGTATCGCATATGCCTCAGGCCATTTGCTGAAGTAATCCATTGCGACCAGAATGTATTTGTTCCCCCTCTCAGACTCGGGAAACGGACCGGCGACATCGATGGCGATTCTCTCAAATGGGACGCCCACATTGTACTGCTGCATTCTGCCCTTGGTCCGGGTTTTCGGGCCCTTACTGGCCGCACAGGTGGCACATTTGCGGCACCAAGCTCTGATGTCTTCGAAGTAATTCACCCAGTAGTACCGCTGGCGAACTTTGTCTAGGGTTTTATTCATGCCCAGGTGGCCTCCGGTAATTCCATCATGTACGTCGGTCAGGAGGCTGGTACCTTTTTTTTCGGAACTACCAGTTGAGACTTGGTTTCTCGTCCATCAGCGCTTTCCCAAACTTGCTTGAGCATTCCATTGTCTACTCTTAGAGAGTCCCATTGAGCCCATAACGACTTCAGCACGCCGGAGTATCTAGCTACCTCGTCCCTTCGTGGCCTGGGTGCTCCTCTCGTTTTGAGTGACAAGATTGGTTCGATGTCTGGATCAGCCATTTGGTCCTGGATGCACTGTTCCGTTGTCCAGTCTTCATTGGCCTGCAATCGGATCTGCCTGATGGGGATTCCCTCTCGCTGTTCCGTCCTCAAACAATGTCCGCATTCCGCTCTACAGGGTCTTCTGGATAGGGCATCGGCATTATTGTGCAAACGGCCGGCACGGTGTTCCACCTTGAAGTCGTATGCTGTAATTTCTCCATCCATCTGGCCAGTTGTCCTTCTGGTGTCTTCATGTCCAGCAGCCATTTGAGTGCGGCATGATCTGTTCGGATTAAGAAATGACGACCATAGAGGTATTTGTGGGAAATGGCCTACAGCCCTTATTATTGCAAGAAGTTCTTTTCTGGTGACGCAATAATTTCTTTCCGGTTTCGAGAATCCACGGCTGTAATACTCGATCACCCTCTCTTCACCATTTTGCACCTGGGATAGGACGGCCCCCAAACCTGTGTTGCTGGCGTCGGTGTCTAAAATGAACTTGCCGGACTGTGTAGGAAAGGCTAGGATTGGGCTGGAACATAGTGCTGCCTTCAGTCGTCTGAATGATGTTTCGTAATCCTGATTCCAACGGAAGGTCTCTTTCTCAGTGGTCTGCCGATGTAGAGGTGCGGCGATGGTGGCAAATCCCTCAACAAAACGCCGGTAGTATAAACAGAGGCCCAAGAAGCTTCGGAGTTCATGCTTGTCTCATGGGACTGGCCAATCACGGATGGCTGCTATCTTGTATTCGTTGGTGCGGATTCCTGACTCGGACACGACGTGGCCCAAAAACTCTACTTCTTTTTGGAACAAAGGGTTTGAGTCTCAGGTTGGCATTATTAATTCTGGAGAATACTTCGCCCAGGTTTTTCAGATGGTCGTCGAATGTCTGACCCATCTTCGTGACGTCATTCAGCTTTCTGTAATCCACACAAAATCTGGTGGTTCCATCCTTCTTTTTAACTAGCACGACGGGAGCAGACCATGGGCTGATGGATGGCTCAATAACTCCACTCTGTAACATGGACTCGATGTTTTCCTCGACTACCTGTTGTTGCCCCAATGGTAGTCGTCTAGGTGGTATTCTGATGGGTTGAGCCTTTCCGGTATCTATTCGATGCTGGATGATATTGGTGCGGCCGGTGGTTCCAACTTGACTGTTAAATATTTGCCAGTGCTTTGTGATAAATTGCTTGGCTTTCTTCTGGTTCTCTGGTGTCAGGTGTGTCAAATGGTCAGCAAACTGTTGTAGGAACTCTTTACTGGGCCCTGTCTCCTTCACCGACGTCTGGTACTCTTCTTCGCAATTGATGATGGTCTCTACTGGCTCGAAACAAGCTATCTCTTGACCATTGGCAATTCTGATGTCGTTGTTGGACAATTTCAGGACTCTGATTGATATATCTCGTCCGGTTTTAACTATAGCCCGTCCAACTAAGTAGTCATGAGCTGAGTGTACGGACTCCACCACTCCAACGCAGCTCCCAGGATTGCTGTCTAGCTGCACATGAATAATCTGTTCCGTTCGACCGGGAATTCTAGCTGAAAACTTTGCCATAATTTTGATGGCGGTGACTGATGTGTTGACGGGCCGTGTCAACAACAATACAAATTCCTCATTTAGAAACCGAAGAACATCATATCTCGGGTCGAACATAAATCCATGCTGGCTAATTAGGTCCATTCCCAGTATAAAATCGTCCTCAATATTCGCTGCCAGGACCCTATGCCGGATCATGTTGTCCCCTATCTGTAGCACGACATCTGCCTCTCCCTGTATTGACATGGACTCGCCGGTGACTGTTCTGAGCTGTATGTTATTGGCCGAATTTCTGATGCTCTCAAAACCCTGGATTTGACAATGGACACAGCGGCGTCGGTGTCGATGGTGATGGTAATTGCTCGCCCATTGATGGTGCCTCTGATGACTAGGCTGCCGCTATCTCGGCAAAATCCCCGGATGGATAACGTTTTGGGGACTGGTGGAGGGACAGTCAGCATTCGCCCCCTTATGCTGACTGGCTGACGGTCCCTGGACATGTAGCTGTTCTGTTGGTTACCCCTGGTCGGTGATCGTTCAGGTAGCCTCACTCGACAATTACGTTGGAAGTGTCCTGTCCTTCCGCAGCGATAACATGCCCCTCTGGTGCCAGTTCTTTGTGACCGTTCTAATATTTTGTTCAGGCCAGCCAGCAGCGCTTGAAATGGTGACTCTGACTCTTCCTGGTTGAAGGAAACTGCTCGGACCCTCGGCTTGGACATGTTCATGACGGCCTCTACTTCCAAAGCCCGAAGTAGAGCTTCATTACTCTTCTTGACGCCATTTAGTCTTAAATTTCTTTGTACTTCCACATCTCTGATGCCGTTTATGAAACTCTGTGTGGCCAACTGGTTTTTCGTTTCCTCTGGCAGGTCTGGGTAGGACAAGTGAACTAACCGTCTAATCTCTGCTTCGAATTCTTGGAGGCTTTCACCGGATTTTTGCGTTTTTCCACCCAGTTGGACTTGGTATACCTGGCTCAAGGATTGATTGTCGTATCGTTTGTCTAGGATGGCGATGGTCTTGTCGAAATTACCTTGTTCATCGACTGGAATACTTTGGAGGAGTTCTAGGGCCGGACCTCTTAACGAAATTACCAGAGACGTTGGTTTTTCTTGGTTATCCCATCCATTAGCTGTAGCCACGGCTTCAAATTGTCGTTTATACATGGGCCAAGATGAGCTGCCATCAAATGTGGGTGGTTTGCTAACGGATCCTTTGGTACTCACGGTGTTCTGGTATTTTCCTCGCTGTAAGTCCTGTTTCATTTTTTTAATTTCAATATATACAGATATATATCCACATATTTAGAACTATATCATTCAACGTATGACAGCCGTTTCGAACCAGGTGTTCTCGTCAGATACGCTTCCTTGAATGACAAGTTCTAAAGTGAAATACTTGGATGTTATACACATCAGTAAGACAACAGTCAGTGTATTGAACCTAATAGATGTCGGTGACATCTACCGTCTATTGAGTAATTTAAGTATATGAAGGCATACTATGCTATAACTTATACCATACTCTTGACAGATGGTCCGAGTGTTTTATATAAAAACACATAAGTAAATATATATACAGATATATATTCACATATTTAGAACTATATCATTCAACGTTTGACAGCCGTTTCGAACCAGGAGTTCTCGTCAGATACGCTTCCTTGAATGACAAGTTCTAAAGTGAAATACTTGGATCTTATACACATCCGTCAAGAGTATGGTATAAGTTATAGCATAGTATGCCTTCATATACTTAAATTACTCAATAGACGGTAGATGTCACCGACATCTATTAGGTTCAATACACTGACTGTTGTCTTACTGATGTGTATAACATCCAAGTATTTCACTCCTGGTTCGAAACGGCTGTCATACGTTGAATGATATAGTTCTAAATATGTGGACATATATCTGTATATATATATTTACTTATGTGTTTTTATATAAAACACTCGGACCATCTGTCAAGAGTATGGTATAAGTTATAGCATAGTATGCCTTCATATACTTAAATTACTCAATAGACGGTAGATGTCACCGACATCTATTAGGTTCAATACACTGACTTTTTAATTTCTGTTTCTACTTTACTTTGAATAGCACTGATTTCAAATTTCACCTGGCTCTGCATGGAATCGATGTCATCTACTTTGGTTTCAAGGGCCTCCACATTATTTTTTAGGATCTTTATGTCGTCGTTTATTTCTTTTATGTCGGATTCAACTATTTGCATTCTTTCATTCACTGTTTCATTAACTTGCGATACAATTGGCATTAATTGTTCAAATTGCAGTTGTCTTTTTTCTTCAGTTACTTTAAAATCATTTTGTCTCTGTTCATCTAATAATTTAAATTCATTTTGTCGTTTTAATTCAATGTGATCTTGTTTTTGTTCAAATATTTTAAAATCATTTTCTCGTTTTTCTTCAAATTTCGAGAATAATCCTTCAATTAAATTATGTTGTTTTTCTTCCATCGTAGTGACATGATTTTCTAATTCTATTTTACGTTTTTCATCAAAAGACTTTCCCAACCTTTGTTGAATTTCTTCTTGAAGTTGTTTCTCCTTCTTGTCACGTTTTTCTAGAATCTGGGCTATTTTTTCGTCTAGGCCCTCCGTAACCTGCTTGACTATTTTTTTGGTAGTTTCGTCCATGCTATGGGTTTCCATAAATCAAATTACGATTTTAACTGCACTTAATCCTTTACTTCTGATCACCAAATTTGTTGTAAAGTCCGTGGGTTCAATTTAAAATTATAAAACTAATATTTACTTTCACTTTTCTAGAACTTTATTTACATTAAAACAGCTGATTCAAATATCACAATAACCTTCCCATATACGCTACTCGTCGCGGTATCACTGAACTCTCCATCGTGGCTGTTTCCTTTATAAGACCAGCATAGAAAATTATTGCAAAATCAATCATCACTCCTTCCGCTGCCGAGTCTTTTCGAGAACCGTTTTTTTTTATCTTAAAGCGTTTGTTGTCGTACTGAAATGAAACAGGGTCGGCTTTGGGTAAATTTCGTAACAATATATATACATGGGTAGAGTCACGTCAGCCCTTCTCAGATTGTTTCGCATAGTTTCCTACACGTTTCTGATAACTCGAGTTAATTATTTGAGTTTGCAGTAGAATTATTAGTAATACGCATAACATAACATAACTTTCAAAAGTTGAGATTTTTTTCAAATAAAACATTCAATAGTACGAACCTTTACCTAATTTGATGGGTAGAGAAATAATTTTGATGACGGTTTTACAGAAAGCTTGAAAGTTGTTTCTTCTAGATTTATGATATTGTATTATAAGCAGAATATTATGTAAGGTAGACTGAAAAGACTGTCTAGGAAAAAAATATGAATAATTGAGAGTTCCATTCAACTACCGTTACGTGCTGTGAGAAGTTTACTAAAAACGGAAGATTCGTCATCGTTGCAAAACTCCCTGTAATCAAAAAAAAATGTACATGATACAGAGGATAATCCCAGAAGAACCTGACATTTTGTAAACTATTGTTAAACGAAACAGTAAGGGAATTCAATTCGAATATTGCGGTGGTCGACCAAATCAAATGACCTCGCAACAAATGATAATAAAATCAATATCGGGGTCAGATAATATTCACACGAGAGAGCAGACAAAACGGGCTATGTATTGAAAATTGACAGAAAATTTGGACTAGAGAAAGCTCAGTGCCAGGTAGTTGCCACTAATACTTATATTGAAACAAAAAGACATCAATGAGAACATTTCAGTCGACTGTATAGCCAAGTTTCAGAGTGCTTCGATTCATAACCATGGATGAAATAGGGTCAGTTCACACCTGAGATAAAACTAATCGAAACTATGGGGTAAAAGTAGAAATACAGCTGCATCTGCATGCAACTACGTTTTTAGGATGCGTATGTGATAACTTTGGACTTATGGGTTTCAAAATGCAATTTTAACCAATTAATAATACTTTTAATAAGAATAAGTTTTATATTTATACATTTTTTTATATCCTGGAAATATATGAACACAAATACAGATTTTGCTGTACTAATCAGCCCATCACCAATCAAAAAAAATATCCCCCCTCCCCCGAAAAAATTGTCCAACCCACTCAGAAAAAAATTTCTTGGCATTGGTGTTAGTTGTGCTAAAAATTATATTGACTACTAAATCAGGTCATTTTACACATTTACTGTATAATAAAAGTTGCCAAGAATTTCGAAACCAAGTGCTCCTGCTCATCACAGTTCCATTCAAATCAAGCAATGCGATATTAATTGCAAATGAAATGCAAATAAGAATGATGATGATGAAATATGACTATATTTACAATTGACATATCTAATACACATAACTAAATTGGAGTACCTGTCTGTAATTTTGAGATTACTTTTTACTAAAACTGAGAGAGACCTTGAAATTTTTTTTGTTTGTTTGCCACTGTATTTATCGTAATAAATTTTCGAGACTCCAAACTCATTTGTTCGGGGTATTCCCTGGTAGGTAATGGATAATGTAAGGGAAATTATAAGTTACGTTCCCCCAGTGGAATATTTAGATAACTAAATAAGTATAATATAATATATTTTCCCTAATAAGTTATTGCTCTACTAAAGTACTTATACAGCCATCAATTTTTTTTTAATTCTACTTGTTCGAAGTCGCTTATTGCAGCTATATAATTTAAAATCTAAAAGTGCTGGAATAGATTATAACAAACGTGATCAAGAATAACGTAACAGAAAAACATTTATACAAGAAGTTGAGGATATATTTGAAAGTTGTAAACAGAAGCAACACATCATCACATATAGAAAATGAGGAAAGCTGTTTCCTAACTCTATTCCCAAATTCCTGTATTTTTCTTCTTTCACATTAAAAATCTTGATTAAATACCAGTTGATGCCTTAAAGAATAACATGTGTATATTTTATTGTAGTAATTTGCTGCAGCTACTTTATCTTTTTAGGGTTCCGTATATACAATATACAGATACCCTTATAATATCACTCCGGATTTCTGCCTCTCTCACATCACAGCAATTTTCTCCTAAACTACTGGACGGAAGAGGTTGAAATTTGGTATCAATGTATAGTTTGGTGACCCGATAAGGAGTAGATATCGTAAAAGAAGAAATTTTGATTTTAGAGGTACTTCTGGGGAAAAACTAAAAAAATCGACGGTTCCCCCCCTGATGTCCGAAACTACTGAGCCTAAAAAATAGGAAATTTATAACGTTGCCCGAACATTACAGGAAAAATAAGGACAAATCATTAATATTAATTTTGGGGGGCAAATTATAGAATTAAATGAAAATTTAAAAATAAAAAAAAATTCAAACGCATCATGTAATACATCAAATGAAAAGTCCCATTCTGAGAAACACAAATATATTTTTTTCTTATTTAAAAAAATATATATATACCAAAATTTACCCATTCCCCCCTTTTCTCCGAAAATATAAAACGGAAAGTTTTGAAAAAAACTAGGGGCATAGGGTCTGACCTGAAGTTTACTGGAAAAATAAGGAGAAACCCCTACTTTTAATTTTGGGGGGCAAATTACAGAATTAAATGTAAAATATAAAATTAAAATTGTTTCTAACCCATCATGTTATATATCAAATGAAAGGGCTCATTATGACGAAAACGAATATATTTTTTTTCAAATTTTAAAAATTAATTAATTAAAAGATATTAACAAAAATATTTAAAAAAATTACCCATAAGCTGGAAAATTTTGAAAAATATGGAGGTATAGCCCCTCACCTGAACTTTACTGGAAAAATAAGGAGAAACCCCTAATTTTAATTTTGGGGGGCAAATTATAGAATTAAATGGAAAATATAAAATTAAAATTGTTTCTAACAGATCATGTAATATATCAAATCACAAGGCTCATTATGACGAATACAAATATGTTTTTTTTAAATGAATATTTTAAAATATATTAAAAAATATTTAAAAAAATTACCCATTCCCCCCGTTATTCCCCAACCTATAAGACCTAAATTGTTTTGTTTACAGGGAAAATATGAAGAAATCCCTAATATTAATATTGGGGGCCAAATAATAGAATTAAACGGAAAATAAAAAAAATATATTTTTTTAACGCATCATGCAATACATCAAATGAAAGGGATCATTATGAGGAATACAAATATATATTTTTCATATTTTTAAAATTAATTGTTTACAAGATATTAACATAAAGATATAAAAAAATTCCATTTCTCGCTTTATTTCCGAAACCATACTACCCAACATTTTGAAAATAATTAGAGGTACTGGGGCTCACTTGAAATTTATAAGAAAAATTATTAGAAAACCCCCATAGTAATTTTAGGGACAAATTATACAATTAAATGGAAAATAAAAATTCAATTTTCAAACGCATCATGTAATATATCAGATAAAAGGTTCATTATGTGAATTACAAATATATCATATTTTTAAATAATTTGTTTAAAAGATATTTTAAAAATATTAAACATCGACTTAATTCCCACTTTAGAAACTACACTATTTAAATTTTGAAAAATATATTTTATTTGTATTTTTAAATAAACTCAGACAGTAGATTATAAAAGGCTTCTCTGAAAGTTTATTGGTAAAACAAAACTCGAATGTTAATTTTTGGGGGCCAAATTAGAAAATGAAATACATATGTATTCTGATAAAAATCAAGCGAATCCTGAAGCAGATAGAATAAAAGTTTATGTGTGGAAAATCAAAGTGTATATTTTTTATAAATTTAAACCGCTTCATTTAAAAGATATTAGGGTGAATATAAGAAAATGCACTCATTCCCTGCTTGTCTGAAACTGGAATATTCGAATCTTGAAGGTGGTACGGAATCCTTAGTATGCGAGTCCAACTCGCACTTGACCAAATTATTTGTTTTATAGCCACAATTAAATGATCATTAATCAATTTCCTACAACAATCATCCGGCCACTTCTAACTGAAATATTAAAATTTTAAACAAGGATGACATTAAAATGTGAACATGATACATCAATCCACCAAACCAAAACCAAATGAAATTGTAGTAAAGAGTTGTTACTGAATGTGGGTCATTTGTTTTATAACTAGATTGAACGAAAAACTACTGACAAGCATTTATATGCAGAATACCCATTCAAGGTAAACTGGAAGATGAATCAGAACAATCATGGACAAAATGTATATTCTAAAATACTATTGATATCATTTTTATTTATTAACACAAGAGGACAGTTTGGTCTATGAAACACAAGATTATATTCTTAACGTCCTCGAAAAGTTTCCGAAACCGCAACCTGATATTAAATTTGGTTAAAATAACAAGTTATGCAAAAACTCATTCATTATCTCCGTTTGAAACGGTTATGTCAAATTATTTTTTAAAGCGTGTCTTAAAACACAAATGAAAATTATACGTATAGCGAAATTTAATGGAATAAAATAATTATATATATTAAGTAAGTACAATTGCATCAGATGTTGTATCCTTATGGAAAATCTTTATCGACATCATACTCCTTACATAACCACCGCTAACTATAACTATGCAAGGGACATTATAGTTTAATTTAAAAAAAATAATAAAAATGTATGTAATTTTAGTTAATAGTACAAATAATTTGTAAACTGGAATTTAAGTATCGATTAGTAGAAAATTTCTAATAGACTCAAATCGCTACTTATTATTTATTATAAGCTAAGTGATAGGTTTCCCAGTCTTAGTACACCTCCTGTAACCTTTGAAAATTGTAGATTTCTTATTTACTCATGCTCATTGACCAGCGAGGCATGACCGTGTAAGGGAATAAATACGGCGGATAAACTGAATTTCCCATCATTCAACTCATGACGATAGCAGATTCAAAGCTATTGAAATGTTGTCAACCATTTCAAGACTATGCAAGCCAAAGGAAACTTCGAGGAACGACTCACATTGTCTACCAGTTTTACATAAACATTCCTAACATATGCTCGGAGTTTTGGAAACGTTGTACCACGGTGGAACGACTGTCTCAGTTTAAGGGTTCAAGAATATCATAATACTAAATTAAACAAGAGGCCTCCAACTGTCTGGCCTGGTACCTTAATAACCGCGGTAATCAAAATTTTTCATGTTGTAAATTGTATAACATAAATAACATTAATAAATTTAAGTTTACATTATTTTAAATAAAATAACTTCATGTAAATAAGGTGTATGTATAAAAATTATTTTTATAATAAATGATACAGAATAGTGACATATGCATTACCTGATTTTTCTAAGAGGTTACACGTCAGATGTCCAAATTTGACAGCGTTTATTTACGAGATTAATTGATGATGTATTTTTAACCGACTTCAAAAAGAAGGAGGTTCTCAATTCTTCTGTATCTATGATTGTTTTATGTTTGTTGAGCGATTACTCGAAAACGGCTCAAGGAACTTCGATCGCTTATATTGAATTCTGTTCCCATATTTTTTTCAAGGACATAGTTTGTACCGTGTTTTAGAAAATCGGCTATAACTTTTTACCGACTTTCTTAACCGACTTAAAAAGTAGGTTCTCAGCTGGTCTGTATCTATGTCTTTTATGTTTGTTCAGCGATTACTCGAAAACAGCTCAAGGAATTTGGATCGTTTATACTGGATCCTGTTCCTTGGGATCACGAAGTGGTCCCATATTTTTCCAAGGACATAACTTGTACCATTTTTAGAAAATCGGCATAACTTTTTTACCGACTTTCTTTGGTCGAGGTGCTAGTAACATAAAAATATGGAAATGTTATTCCGTACTTGAGGTATAGTAAATTGAAAAGAAATTGGATTAATCAAAATAAATGTTAGTTAATCAACTTCAAGGTGAAGAATCTCAATTAGTCTGTATATACAGTGTGACTTCATAAATGAAACGACATTTTTTTTAATAATATTAAGAAAAAAAGGTATTCTTCATGAACAAATTTGCATGGTCTAACGTATACTGCAATCGCTACATGCACTTTTTTTAACTGTGTACGAGGTTTGTCAGCAAATAGAAATTTTGCTTAGAAGTGAAGTACCTTTACTTTTGTTAATATCTAAAATTGTTATCAAATAGAAGCAATTAGAAATAAAAACTGCATCTAGTAATGCCATTGCACTAAAAAATGTATAATAAGTATTTATGTAAGTTTTTCAATTATATACTAGGCTTGAAAACATATATCAAATTTGTTTAAATGTGAATTACCTTTTTGTATAATATCTCAAATTGTAATGAAACTTTATTAGAATTGAAAACTGCATCCAATTATGCTATATCACTAAAAAATAGAATAAATTGAAAATGGATTGGAATTAAACACAACAAATTGTCAGTTAATCAACTTCAAGATGGAAGTTCTCGGTTGATCGTATATACAGGGTGACTTCATAAGTTGGATTCAAACGGAATATTATTAAGAGAAAAAGTATTCGAGGTTCTTCAGCAAATATTAATTTTGTTTAAAATAAAATACCTTTATTTTTGACAATATCTAAAATTCTTATCAAACAGAAGTAATTAGTATTACAAAATGCATCTAATTATGCCTCATCACTAAAAATTTTATAATAAATATTCATGTCACTTTTTCAATTTGTATACGAGGTTTGACAAAGAATATGAATTTGGTATAAAAGTATCTTTATTTTTAATAACAAATCAAATTGTTATCAAACAGAGTGTGTTAGAACTGAAAACTCTGTCCTATTATGCTATGTCACTTAAAACTATATAATGATTTAATATAAGATTCCGCGGAGATTTTGCTTAACAGTAAAATACCTTATTTTAGGCAATATCGAAATAGTAGATTAGATTTGAAGACAATGAAGTACAAGGAAACTTCGAGGAACGAGTTACGTTTTCTGCCGGCTTCAGACTAACATTAGATTTGAAAATTGCAACCAAACAAGCCATTACATCACTAAATATTGTAAAGTAAATACATTTTTAAAAAACAAAAACCAACTTCAAAAAGTTAACTAAATTAAAAATCATGAAATAAATTTTTACTGCAAGAATTAAATACTTTTTCTGAAGTCAGGTGCCAAGCTAAAGTGAAAATAATTTGGGAATTACATCTACAAGTTGTACTTCACTTCACTATTAAACTTGGTACCGACTTCAGGATAATTATTTAATTGTTACAGCAAAAATTTATTTCATTTCTTTAGTTAAGTTACTTTTTTGAGTCGGTTTTTATTTTTTTTTAATCTATTTCTGTTTTTATTTAAATGTAGAATGAGGTGGACCCTAAATCATGTATTTAATAATTAAAATATATAAAGAAGTTTGTTAATATAGAGAATAAAGCAGTTTTAAAGCATTATTTTGAATAGGTTATTACTCAATGATTGAACTCGAAATGTTAAGAATATATACTTATTCATTTTAAACACCAGATAAATTTAATAATGATTTATAAATTAAGTTATAACATTAATGCTAATAAAAAATAAATACAGTATTAGCAAAGCTTTGGTTTGTTTTGTTGCATCTTTGAATCCCAATATTTGACCAGTAAAGTGCACCACCACTCTCATAACCCACCAGCCGCCACTGTTCAGTAATATGCCTGGATTTACCTGGTTAATTTTCTTTTGTTGAATATTACAATTCGGTATCGCACAGTGCCAAACCATTTAAAAAAAATGTACTGCAGAATATATTATACTAAAATAACCAAAAACACTCTGAAATATCAAATGAGAAGAGCGCTTGTGGGGCCAGACACACAGGACCCTGCAGTTGCCATCGGATAGGCATCGAACAACCTCTTTAATACGACAGTTTAGATATTTTTTGTCAACGCCAACTAACATTCAGTTCAAACATCTGTTTTCGAATATGAAAAATATGAGAGTTTTGGTGATTGGAAATATACCATATGTAGTAATAGTCCTTTCGTGTCTATCCGATTTAGTGCCTCAATATCACACGTCACACGTCGATAATTGCGATGTAGTTATATAATGAAGGATTTTCGGCACTGACTGCCAAAATATACTAGATTAGTAAATAATAAATATTTCTTATTAATTTGTACCTCCCGATTGTGAAATTGCTATTATTTCTTGGAGTTATGTAGTATATGGTGTACGTTCCTTCACAAGTCCTCATTGTATTCTACTTTTCTTCATTATTTTCAACATCTTGGTTTTTTTTAAAGCATATATTTTTTGTATTGCCAATTCATGTTAATAAAGTAATTGAATTTCATTAAAATATTATTTACTTTAAAATGTACAAAACACATTCATAGTAAGTTAAAACTATTTTGTCGTTCAGGTTGATATAATGTTAGTTTTTTATGTCGTGTATTAACAACGATTAATAAATTTCTTTACATTTTTATGCTACTTTCTCATTTCTTAAGACGCATTAAAATACGTTTCTTCTAAATCAATTTTTCGTGTCAAATTAGTGCATTTTTTCTTAAAGTAGTTGAGAAAAAAATGTTTCGACAATTTTTGCGTTTTGCATGCAATGAGTAACGTCCTCACTAGTCACTGGGTCAGTTGTGAAAGCGAGTGGATGGATTCTGCCTTTGTGGAAGCAGGTCACAGTCGGTCGAAACGGTAAGCAGTATTCTTTAATGCTTGTTATCATCATGAAAACGTGTCTAACCAACTGATTGTACATCCATTTTGATGCAACTCGAACGAGAAGAATTTTCCATATAAAATCATTGTTACTGCATCGCTTTTGTGTCAACATGTTTGCCATAAAACTACAATTGTTCCCCTGTTTATATTTAGACGAGTAATTAATATTTTTACTGCACATGTCTACTATTTAGAAAATGTTTTTGCGTTTTAGTTTGTAAAATCTTAAGTTTTGTCGTTTTCTTGGTCAGTACAATTTGAAGGAATTAGTTGCTCGAAATCCACGATTTTGAATATAGAATATTGGGCAAATTAGGGACATACAGAGTACTGAAAATTGTGCTGTCTGTACTCTGTAAGCCATTCACTCTTGACTCTAGAATGCATAGCTATGAAGTTGTATTTAAACTAATCGATTTTCGGTACCTGCTTTTACAAACAACATTGCTACATGTTTATGCATTTTTTTTAATAACGCTATACACTGGTGAAATTAAGGCAATTTTTTTCCTTATTATTTGTCTGAATTGCTATTGAAGACAGAATCTGATTTATAAACATAAAGTAGAATTGCCAGAATTATCATTCAGAATGCAATATTGCTCCATGTCTTTATAGCAATTTCTAGTCAGGATACCGCGCCAAATAACAAGTATCGGACCTAACAATATTTTATAGTACATTCACAGGCATGCAGGGTCATGAAAAATAGTATGAGCTTTTTATCCCGAAATGCTACACATACAGGGCTATATCTCAACTACAACTCTAATCATCCCACGTCAACGAAAACTGGCACCTTTAAAACATTCAACAACAGAGCTATAACACAGCTACAATACCTTAAATACCTTCAACCATGAAAAAGTGAAGCTCAGGAAGTACCTATTAACTAATAAATATCCAGAAACTCTCTTATAAGGCGATATTTAATCAAGATGATGTCAGTAAGTGCAACACTTGAAAGACTATGATAACGAGAACGAAACTGGACACCTCTATAATATATTATTGCATCCATAGCATACCTTACTATCATGGACGGTTCTGGCAAAGGGAGGCGATAACAAAGTCCCTGTTAGCAAATCATGCATGGACCGAACACCCTCTACATTAACTGGGATCAGGGCAAGGTAGTTCATAAGGACAGGTACAGATGGGCTCCTTTTGCTAAGCACCAGTAGAAATCAATACCCAGGTAGCATGACTAGTAACGTATGGCTGATTTCAAATATAAAAACAAAAAATCTTCTGAATTCCACTGTCAGCTGATGACAACAGTTATTAGCTATATGCAAACATGGAGAGATCGATCAGACTCAAGCCGGTAGAACTCCGAGATGCAGGTATCGTAATTGTTTTGAACGATTAGTGCGATTACTGTCCACACAAAGCAAGACTGGTGATTCGGAAACCGTGGATATAGTCCCTGAAAGTCCTGTATTTTGCATTCGTTGGGTTTTTATGAAAGTTTTATAAGTTTGTAAAGCCTTAAAAATTTCATAATTCACTTTGTGTCAGCACTATATCGAAATTATTAGCAAAATAAGCTGGAAGCGAAAATATAGGAAAATACTTAGGGAAATGCCCATTTTTACTATTAAGCAAACAAGAAGTGTGAGTTTATTTGTTTAACCAATCGACATATTGCATGCGATTAAAAATAAAAATGGTACATATACATTTTTGACTGTATTGGTTTCTACATTGAATTACAATTTGTTATGGCCAACCTCCTTGCAAATTCAGCGAAATCAATCTAGTTAAATCATTAACTATTTCATTCGTTAGGAATTTATTTATCAAAATATACTATATAAACCAATTTGTTGTAATCTCATATTAGCTTATTAGACTTCTTTATTTAATCCATGGAGTAAGCCTAATCAATTCTACCATAGGTTAAGGTACGGTGTTAGTGGTCGGGTGTGATCTGACAAATATTTTCATTTAACAAGTACTCTCATTCATTCTTAAAATGAATATATGTGATGTTTGCTAAGACGCTTTCGCTTTGAAAAAAACAGAGACAGTTAGATCCCAGGCGGATTTCAACCTGGAATTTAACACGTATACTTTGCATTACCACTTTTCATTTGGCACATCTAAATTTGCAATAAGATCGTAGCCCAAAGCATTCGGTGTACTGAATTTTAATTAATATTTTCTTCTAAAGCACAACTGTTTGTAACCCTCACGCGAAGCTTAATTGAGCTTCATTAATTTCTTTGTAGTATATAGCTTGTCTCATGGTTCAGTCATTTCCGGTGTTAGTGGTACGATTTTGATTTAGTTTCGAACTGTCTTCAGACGACTTGTCTAGCTGTTTCTGGTAATTTCGCTGTTCTTGGCGACTTAGTAACATTTTAGTAATCTGGTGCGCACACTAACTACGGTTTCCGATCCATAAGCTATCGTATTACAGGAAAGAGTAGCTGTCTTCCAAACCAAAAAGTATCAATCAGATATATGTTCCTACCTGCAGTTATTAACGAGACTGCGTATAAAAGTTACAGTTTTTTGCTAGGACTTTTGACTAAGGAAAAAAAAATTAGGTATATCGGTTTTTCGAATCCTGAGCTGTGGTCTTGCAACTTCAAACAAATTTGTGAAAAAAATTAAATATGTGATATTTAAAATATTTAAATTGTTTAAGCTTTTCTAGAGAAATCATTGGAAAGTTACTGAATAGTAGTCTCCTAATAACCGTATTTGTACCATTCTCTAGAAAACTGTAATCTTTGTGGTATCTATTACCTACTTAACCTTTTTCATGTAATCGATAAATACATATAAAAAATTCCGGAAATTTGGGATTTCCCATGAGAAAAAATACTTTCAGGTTTCACCAATTCTCCACTTATCCGAACAACTTTTCCAATTTTTCTATCCAAAAAACCTTATTCCGACGAATAAATAAAGAAATACCTTATCAGACAATAGTTGACTGTATTTTTTGTTGGAAACACTAGCTGGTAATTTATATTTATAAATGAAATATCACGATATGATTGTCTACAATGTCTACAATACTGAGTTCTTAAATTTATATTGGAAACTAGAAATTTAGTTTTTATTACCAAAAATAAGATCGAATTAACCGTTGTTCACGGTGATAGTTTATAATTCTCGTAGATTGTAAGGCATTTTGTTAACTTTCTCGTAAAGCGTTACATTTGAAACATGCTTACTGGTTAATGACGAAATGTTTTTTATTCGGAGAACAATACCATTTCATTATACATACATTCTTAGTTTCGTCATTTGTTTAAATACTAATTGCATAAACAGACTTGTTGATAGGTTAATAGTAGGAAGATCATTTCCATTTATCGCTACTAAAGCTTTTAATAGTAAACAAAGAGCGGCATTCATTTTAGAGTGAACGATGGAAGGGAAATCTTCTTATGAAATAATATCTTATCTCCCCGTCTCTGTTTCTCTTTCTTTCTCTTTATCAACCTTAATCGTTGCTTGGCAATGACATTACAAATGTATATATCTGGTTGCAGTACCTGCCATCTATTTGTTTATTTACAAGGAAAAAATGGAGCTGTTGTTATTAAAGGAATTAATGTTAAAAGACAAGACTTTAGAAACTATTTACCTACCTCATTTGTTCTTTAAAGTACTATGCAAAAAATAGTTGGTACTACCAATATTAGTAATACAATATGATAAGTTTTATTTGACGAAAGATTAATTAATGTTATCAACAAGATTGAGTAAAACATATATTACATTAAAATAAGTTAAAACGAATTTATTATTCAATATATGGAACTAAGTAAAATTAATGTTATGATATGTGCAGTTGTCGGTCTCTTTCTTTTATTTATATCATTAATTATATAGGTCGCGGCTGATTGACACTTATCATATGTACAATGTACAATAAGTATCATCTCTGTAATAAAACAAACTTAAATTCTTACTTTGGCAACTGTAAATATATCCTCAAATTTACTAAAATGAAATTCAGAGTCACCCTCTAAGATTGGAGACATAATCAAAATACTTTATTTACCACTTTCATTAAGCTCCGTGTGAAGCTCTGGGAAACCTTTATCAATCAAAGCATGCTACCATCTTCCAAATAAATCAATAAGACCAGACTCTTTACTAATTTAAGAGTCATTTTTTCAACTTCCTGTTACTTTATACTTGTAGCAAACGAACCCATCAGGTGTAATTCCTATCAAAAACTTTATTATCTAAGCTTGATGAAGGCTCAATTCTACACTCTAGAATGTCACTCTTATAGCACTGGATTTTTCTCGTAATGGTATTTTGTTTATAAACGTTATATTTCGAGGTTAAATAGTGGTGAACTTGTACACGGATATAAGTAATGCAATAATGGGTAATTACAGTACACCTTAACAATTGAAAATAATTTTCTATGTCAATTTCACTTATTATTCAGCAATCTTAGTGAAAATGTTTACTTTATAATATGAAGTTACTCATCACAGAAATTTAATGGCAACTGACGTTGCCCTTTTTCATTGTGTTCTGCTTCCTGACGCATCTCACGTCTCGAATTTAAAATATCGCAAACAGAGAATTGAAATGTTTCTCACAAGGAAAATGAAAATTTGTGCTGGTATTATTTATTAATTGGATGTTATATTTGTTCACAAACTTTGATGGACCACCGCACCGATTTGTAGAAAAATTCCACAATATCCCCTTTGCTAAGAGACCTTTCATTTTAATAAATATTAAAATACTGTTGTTTATTTTTATCATCTGTCTATATACTCATTAGTAATCACAAAGCAAGAAATACTTGAAACGAACATCAGATATAAAAAATATTAAAAATTTAAATATGAGCACTAAATCAATGAGAAAAAAATACTATTTTCACCGTAGATATGAAAATTTACTAAATGTGAATTAAAGTGTATCAAATAAACAGTAAATCCCAGTTTTTCTTAAACGTAACTAATGATTTTTTCAAGCCTTAAGTAGCATTTAAAATCGCTAAATTATCAGTTTTTGTTAACACAAGAAACACGGAAACACTATCTGCTTCTGAAGGCTAGATTACGCGATTTCACTTTTTACGTGGATGTATCTATTTGAAACCGTTACTACTTAAAAGTTAATCATCAGAATAAAAGATGACTGAAATTAAATTTGCTAGTCTATCCTTTACAATGTACCTAAATGTTCGCTCCATACTAGTTTCTTTATAAGTGAACGAATGCAATTGTAATATTTGGGTACAATATATATTTACTGAAAGTACGAGTATTTTATTTTTTAGCAACTCAAATTCCATAAATAACTGAACTTCATGAATTGCTATATAGTATCTATGAAGAATTACATTTTCACGTATTCAAATAATATCAAAGCAACTTTAGCAAAATAAAAGTGTAAAAGCAAACTATACTGGGCAACAATTTTGAAATATTTTGAATGAATATTCATAAACGGTAAGACAATAAAAAGCAATTTGGCAGAACATAGACGGATTTATTATACACAAAAATAAAAAAATAATTAATTAAACAAAACGTGCAGAAGCAAGCCGAAAACAAAAGAAAGTTAGAAATAACCAAAAAGTCAAATTAATCGGTCAATGGTGAATGCCTTCCAAATATTTTTTTATATGTGGAAATTTCAATTAAATTTACATTTGTACACATGTATCAAATTTGAGTTTGACAACAGGCATTGTATGATTCTGTTATATTTTTTTATTATTAATTGATTAGAACATTTTCTGTATGGAAATTCATCCCAACAAAACAAGTTTTTACTTCACTGTATCAGAACTATCTATTTTACTAATCATAATTTTGAATATTATATTACTTTATTAAGTATTTTTTATTGATGGTGAATAATTGAATTTATCTCTGCCATTTTTTTTATATTCTACATAGTCCCATTTTAAACTGATGTGCCTAATGTCTCATATGTTTTCTCCGCTATAATAGTACAAATTGTGATTGGCTCTTTGTAAGTCCATTTTTGAGCTCAAGTACTAGATCTAGAAATCTAGGTTAACTTCAAAACTGTAATTGTGAAGAATTGCTGATGAGTTCATCGGTCAATACCAACCTTAAAACACTATTTAGGGGCCGTTCAAGTATTACGTAAGCACTATAGGGGGGCGGGGAGTTCTTTGCTTTGCATAGTTTTGATATTTTTGATGCTATTGGTGGTAAGAGTTTTGCTTACTTTTGCTGACAAGGGGGAGGGAAATAATTGTAATAAATCTGCTTACGTAATACTTGAACGGCCCCAAAGAAAAAATGCAAAAGTGATTATGTACAATATTTTGACTGCTTATTAATTTGTAAAGTTACAAAGTATAGCATGGGCAATTTCGGAAAAAAGAGTATGTAAAATATTGGAGCATATTTAGATCTACATCTGTTTCCTAGTTTTCTTTTTTGGAGAACGCAACAAATATTTACAGGAGCAAACCTACAAACTCCTATCCTAAGGACATAATATCACTATGGTACGTATGGTAATAAATAGACCAAACTGTCAAACAATTTACGCAATTAAAATACTAATTAGTTGATAAATTTGGAGCATTTTACTATTTGTAACATTGTTTCGACCATTTCCTAATCTGAAGAGTGCTTGGTAAAATCCTACAGCCTCTAGAACTCTTATTGCCACCAATTATCATTTGTTGGATATTTGTGTTAGCTAACTATTTGTTTCATGCATATTTGTTAATTCAAATGTCAATTTCTTAAGGGATGCCCCCGCTTATTTTTAAGTGAAAATTTTTAGCAAATGACACCCTACCACATAGAAAGACACACACACACACACACTGGATCAACACAAACGGCAGTTGTTTGTCTCCCAGAGGTCCAGGCCAAGAAAGCCATCGCACTTGGAAAGCTGAAACTTGCGTGGGGCACAGTACGTGTTCGCGAGAGGATCAGCCTTCGACGGTGCTTCAAATGCTGGCACTTTGGGCACAACGCCCAGGCGTGCAGAGGCAAGACTGACCGAAGCAGTTGTTGTCACAGATGCGGAGGCGCTGGTCACAATGCCTCGGCTTGTCAACAACCTGCCAAGTGCTTACTCTGCAAAGAGAAAGATAGTAGGTCAGACTGCCGGCACGTTGCGGGTAGTTGGAAATGTCCGATCTACCAACAGGCGATGAGAGCAGCACAAGCCCGTAAATGAAAGTACTGCAACTCAACCTCAACCATTGCGAAGCAGCCCAAGACCTACTGGTACAGCGGGTGCGAGAATTGGATTGCGACGTAGCCATAATCTGCGAGCAGTACAAAAACTTCGACACCCTGTCCTGGGTAAATGACACAACGGACAGAGCAGCGATATGGGCTTGCGGTAAACTTCCGTTCCAACAACTCCCAAATATCCCCGAACCATGGCTTGTGAGAGCCAAAGTGGGAGGGGTTCACTTCTATAGCTGCTATGCACCTCCTAGTGCACAGCTCGAGGAGTTCGAGTTATTCTTGGACACCTTGGCGGAGGATGTACGGAAGCGTGAATCGGTCGCCATCGCAGGAGATTTCAACGCCTGGGCAATTGACTGGGGATGCCGGGAAACGAGCGCGAGAGGACGAGCTCTCCTTGAGACCATGTCTTCGCTCAACCTGGTACTCCTCAACACAGGAGACGTAAGCACATATCGCAAAGGCACAGCCAGCTCCATTATCGATGTGACATTCGTTAGCAGCAACCTAATTAAAGGGGGCTGTGAGTGGCGGGTCGATGAGAAGTTTACTAATAGCGACCACCAAGCTATTATATGGGAAATCAACACCACTCCCAAAGGAAGATTGTGTGTCAGTCGTGCGAGGTCACAGCCAGTCGGTTGGAACAAAAATGCTTTCGATGCTGATTCATTCGCCTTGGTTATGGATCAGGAACCATTGTCAATAGCAACAAGCGCAGAAGCCACTGCCAAAGAGGTAATGACAAGCGTGGTCAAGTCTGACTGGACATGGATGCTTTCGAGCATACCTGCACAGGTTCAGGAGGGCAAACTCCCCAAACTGCCCACAGTGTACGGATGTGATAGAGGAAGCGGAACACGTGTTCTTCTCCTGCCCCCGGTTTCAGGATCAACGTGCTGAAGTGGAGAGGATTCTGGAGACTAATATCGTTCCAGAACAGTTAGTAGAAGCCAGGCTGAAGGGCCCCCAAGCCTGGAACTTGGTATCGGATTACGCGGAGACTATCCTCAAAGAACTCCGCAATACGTTCGAGGAGTAGGCTTCAGAGGCTTTCAATGTAAGAGCAGTAAACATCTGCAATGAACCACCCTTGCGAAGTAGTATTGAATAAGAGTGCCGCAGGGGACCATGGTTGTAGGAGAAAGAGGTTAGGGTTTTAGCGGGTATACGGTATACTGGTTTCAATGCAACGATTTACTCTTGCTTTGAAGTCATTACATCGGGAGTCCCGCACGACGGCCAGCACGTGCTAGCTAAGTACGGAATGTATTTCCCCCCTCTTCGGATAAAAAAAAAAAAAAAAACACCCGGGGTGGTTGTTGGTCCACTACCGGGCGCCTCCCCAGGTGGCGGATAGGGGAACGCTCTCCAGCAATGGGGAGTACTGAGGATTTCCTCAGGGCGGACCAAAATCAGATAGGGGAAGGAACCCCGAAAATAAACCATTTATGGATATGGGTGATAAGATGAACTTAATACCCCAGGTGGGTACCTCTGCAGAGGATAATCCCACCACCGGTTCCGATCGAGTGAAAGCCTCGGTGGCCGGTGCACGCTCCACGGATTCTGGGGGGAGCGAATTATCACTGGTTCCGTCACATAGTGACAACAAGAAGAAGAACACCGTTAATGGTACAACATCGACCATTAAAACTAGAGCTGGCAGCAATACACTATTCAGCCAAGTCCTCCAAAAGGCGAATAGTGGAGTTGACGTCCCCAAAGGGCAACAGATGAGAGTGGCGCTCCAAACAAATTAGGAGCAAAGATCGATGAGCTCTTGACGTTCATTGGGCCTAGGCACAATGTACACCATGAGATCAAGAAACTGGCACACGCCATTAAGTCAGAATATGACAAATATCTGACGTCAACGACGCAGCCATCTCCTGTAGCGAAACCTGCTACAACACAGACATCGCCAGTAAAGGTGTCAAACACTCAGACACAAGGTGAAAAGCAAAAGGAGGTCCCAAAAGCGGCTGCCTCAAAAGCAGCTAACTCAAAACCGGCTGCATCAACACCGGCGGCCCCAAAGCAGGCGGCTTCAATAAAAGTAGCCTCACTGCCGGGAGACTCGGTAGCAAGGACCTCGCCACCGAAGGCCTCGCCTTCAGTAGCCTCATCAAGTAAGGCACCACTACCAAAAACTCTTAAACCGGTGCTAGCTAGCAAGCTAAAGCCCGGTAAAGAAGGTTGCCAGAACATCGGGCAAACCACCCAGGCAACAACAAGTAGGGTGGTCAATTCAGAAGCGAAGAGAAACAATGAATTAAAATCCAAGTTTAAACCGCAGACCAGAAGCAAACCTTCAAACCAGTTGACTGACTGGCAACTGGTAAAGAGGAAAAAGGCCCCGAGGACCAATAAGCAAAAACCAGCGCCACATTGTACGCTGCTTATAAAGAAAGGCGAGAAGAGCTCCCATGCAGATATCTTGCGAGATATCAAAAATGATCCCACCTTGCAGGATATAGGCAAAAAAGTCAATAAGATCCGACGAACAGCTAAGGGAGATCTCCTGTTTTTATTCGCGAAGGCAGACGCTCAGGAGATGGAGCGCTATTGTAACGCCATCAAGAATAAGCTCCCAAGCGGGGCCACTGTACAATCTCGAATACCGCAAATCGAGATTGAAATTAAAGACCTGGACGAGATCAGTACCAAGGAAGAGGTAGTAAACCTGCTCAAAGATAATATCGACGGCCTGGCAGAGATCACTGAGGAGGCAGTGAAATCACTTCGACGGGCATATAGATCAACACAAACGGCAGTTGTTTGTCTCCCAGAGGTCCAGGCCAAGAAAGCCATCGCACTTGGAAAGCTGAAACTTGCGTGGGGCACAGTACGTGTTCGCGAGAGGATCAGCCTTCGACGGTGCTTCAAATGCTGGCACTTTGGGCACAACGCCCAGGCGTGCAGAGGCAAGACTGATCGAAGCAGTTGTTGTCACAGATGCGGAGGCGCTGGTCACAATGCCTCGGCTTGTCAACAACCTGCCAAGTGCTTACTCTGCAAAGAGAAAGATAGTAGCTCAGACTGCCGGCACGCTGCGGGTAGTTGGAAATGTCCGATCTACCAACAGGCGATGAGAGCAGCACAAGCCCGTAAATGAAAGTACTGCAACTCAACCTCAACCATTGCGAAGCAGCCCAAGACCTACTGGTACAGCGGGTGCGAGAATTGGATTGCGACGTAGCCATAATCTGCGAGCAGTACAAAAACTTCGACACCCTGTCCTGGGTAAATGACACAACGGACAGAGCAGCGATATGAGCTTGCGGTAAACTTTCGTTCCAACAACTCCCAAATACCCCCGAACCATGGCTTGTGAGAGCCAAAGTGGGAGGGGTTCACTTCTATAGCTGCTATGCACCTCCTAGTGCACAGCTCGAGGAGTTCGAGTTATTCTTGGACACCTTGGCCGAGGATGTACGGAAGCGTGAATCGGTCGCCATCGCAGGAGATTTCAACGCCTGGGCAATTGACTGGGGATGTCGGGAAACGAGCGCCAGAGGACGAGCTCTCCTCGAGACCATGTCTTCGCTCAACCTGGTACTCCTCAACACAGGAGCCGTAAGCACATATCGCAAAGGCACAGCCAGCTCCATTATCGATGTGACATTCGTTAGCAGCAACCTAATTAAAGGGGGCTGTGAGTGGCGGGTCGATGAGGAGTTTACTAATAGCGACCACCAAGCTATTATATGGGAAATCAACACCACTCCCAAACGAAGAATGTGTGTCAGTCGTGCGAGGTCACAGCCAGTCGGTTGGAACAAAAATGCTTTCGATGCTGATTCATTCGCCTTGGTTATGGAGCAGGAACCATTGTCAATAGCAACAAGCGCAGAAGCCACTGCCAAAGAGGTAATGACAAGCGTTGTCAAGTCCTGCGATGCTTCCATGCCAAGGAGACGGCAGAACAACAGCCGCCCACCAGTTTACTGGTGGAACGACACGATCTCACAACACCGACGAGAGTGTCTCAAAGCACGAAGGCTGCATCAACGAGCACGGAGACGCGACAGGGTCACAACAGAAGAACTAAGGCTCGACTATGAGATCAAAAGACAACAACTACGAAGAGCCATTCTCTCAAGCAAGAGATCCTACTGGAAGGAGTTGTGTGACGAAGTTAATCAAGATCCATGGGGAAAACCGTATAAAATCGTGATGCATAAAATTAAGGCCCCTCCCATGACATTAACGAACTGCCCCGAATCATTGCACCGCATTGTCACTCACTTGTTTCCTGCGAAGCCTGAGCTACCCGCTTATCCTTCGTGGCTGGTGAGGGACGAAGATATACCATCAGTGACTATGAATGAGCTGATGGGAGCGTGCAACCGGCTCCAAAACGGTAAGGCTCCCGGTCCAGATGGCATACCTAACATCGCGCTAAAATGCGCCATAGCCAATAGGCCTGACATGTTTCTACACATGTATGAGACCTGCCTAAAGCAGGGGGTTTTCCCGACTAAGTGGAAAAAGCACAGGCTTGTGCTCCTCCCTAAAGGGGGAAAGAAACCTCCCGACGAACCGTCATCATATCGTCCCCTCTGTATGTTGGACTCTGCGGGAAAACTCCTTGAAAGGATAATAGCAGATAGGCTGGAGCCCTACGTTGAGCCGAAACTTTCCACCAACCAATTCGGGTTCAGAAAGGGGAGATCAACCATCGATGCCGTGAAGCTCGTTACCAGCATCGCCAGGGAGGCTATCTCGGGAAAGAGATGGAGAAGAGGTGGAAAAAAGTACTGTCTAATAGCCACCCTGGATATCAAGAACGCCTTTAACTCGGCCCGCTGGGACCGCATTCTGGAGGCTCTTGTCAGGATGGAAGTTCCGCAGTACTTGCGCAGAATGGTTTCAGCGTATTTCAAGGACCGCATCTTGTTGTACCAAACTGAAAATGGGCAAGTAGACTATAAGATCACAGGAGGTGTACCTCAGGGCTCTGTTCTTGGCCCCCTCTTATGGAACGTAATGTACAACGACCTGCTCCTGCTCGGTCTGCCTGAGGGCGTCAGGCTAGTGGCATTCGCCGATGATGTGGCATTGATTATAGTGCGCAAGCATATAGAGGAGATACAAACAACCTTCTCATTCGCTATAGCCACAATTCAGCATTGGATGCTCGCAGCGGACTTGAGTTTAGCAGAACAAAAGACCGAAACACTTCTTGTTAGCAGTCGAAAGGCAAGGGAAACCATCACTCTCAAAATAGGCGACACCTACATACAGTCGCAGCCCTTCATCAGCTATTTGGGGGTGCTCCTGGACGCACGGCTCAACTTCAAAGAGCACATAATCGCGGCCAGCAAGAAAGCAGCTGGGGTACAGGGGGCATTATCTAGAATAATGCCGAATGTCGGAGGCCCTAGACAGATAAGAAGACAGCTACTGGCAACCGTAACTACTTCTGTTTTGTTGTACGGGGCACCGGTATGGGAGAAATCGCTCGAGCTACTATCGTACCGCCGGAAAATGAAATCAGTCCAGCGGCTCTCAGCGATTCGAGTGGCATCATCCTACCGCACTGTGTCTTACGAGGCGGTGAGTGTGATTGCCTCTACCCTACCAATCGACATCCTGGCTGCAGAAAGGGGACGGCTTTATCGCAGAAAGTTAGAGAAAGACCAACCGACAGGAAACAGCGATGAAAGAGCCATGAGTCTAGGGCAATGGCAGGAGAGGTGGGACAGCTCTACTAAAGGCCGGTGGACATATCGATTGATACCTAACATCAGTCGTTGGGTCAACCGCCAGCATGGGGAGGTTGGGTTCTACATCACTCAACTCCTGACTGGACATGGATGCTTTCGAGCATACCTGCACAGGTTCAGGAGGGCAAACTCCCCAAACTGCCCACACTGTACGGACGTTATAGAGGACGCAGAACACGTGTTCTTCTCCTGCCCCCGGTTTCAGGATCAACGTGCTGAAGTGGAGAGGATTGTGGAGACTAATATCGTTCCAGAACAATTAGTAGAAGCCATGCTGAAGGGCCCCCAAGCCTGGAACTTGGTATCAGATTACGCGGAGACTATCCTTAAAGAGCTCCGCAATACCTTCGAGGTACGCCTCTAAAGCCTACTGGCTTTAGAGGCTTTCAATGTAAGAGCAGTTAACATCTGCAATGAACCACCCTTGCGAAGTAGTATTGACAAAGAGTGCCGCAGGGGACCATGGTTGTAGGAGAAAGAGGTTAGGGTTTTAGCGGGTATACGGTATACTGGTTTCAATGCAACGATTTACTCTTGCTTTGAAGTCATTGCATCGGGAGTCCCGCACGACGGCTAGCACGTGCTAGTTAAGTACGCAATGTATTTCCCCCCTCTTCGGATAAAAAAAAAACACACACACACACACACAGAAAAAAGGGTGTGTGAAATAAAGAGAGAAAGAGAGCACGTATTTCTTATATTTTAAAATTTTGTAATTTCATATTCGATTTATCTTTCAGTATTCAGATTTATTTATTGTAAAACTACGTATAAACTTAGATCAGATGACATAATTTTACATTTATAGGGGTATTTAAAGAGGATATAAATAGACTAATACAAAAGATTTCATGATATTTTCCCCTCTGTTTCTCAACCGATTTTCTTCATGTTTTTTGTTTAGTAGTGATAAGCAAGCTTTACTGTTACTATTTAAAAAAATAGAAACAGCTAGTATTATTAGTATAATTATTCAATTAGGATTTTCTATAATAGCGCAGCTTTGTTACACTTCCAGGCGCTCGATGACAATTTATTCCATATACACTGAAAAAATAACGTGAATAACGTTCAAACTAATTGCTACTGATTATTGACCATTGGGCTACCATTAATTGATTGTAAAATTGCGTATAAAGTTATTTTGAATAACAATTATACATTTATAGGGTGTTCAAAGATGATTGCGTCATTTTGTGTAAGCCTTTATATAGATTAGTTTGAGCAAAACAGTTTCATGAATGAATGACCTGTGGTTTTCCTGGCTTTTGTTGAAAAGTATCCAGTAGGAAAACAAAAATTGCTTCACTTGCATTTATAGATATATAAAAGATCTATATTGAATAAAACAAAGGTGTGTATTTTGGAAAAAGAATAAATCAGAGGTATCTTTGATTTGAGCCTAGACAAGTTAAAAGATTAAGTCCTGAGTTTTTATAGTATTTTGATGGAATGATCATCCAATGTACAGATAAATTAGATAATATAACGAAGGAGAATCTTCGTTACACGTATTAAGAATTGTTAAAATATAATAGGAAGCTTTCCCCGTTTAGCGATGCAGTTAGCTAGCAGAATTCAAAAAGTTAAAATCTAGGTCTAGATAAAGGATAAAATGCAAAAGAAGGCTAAAGAATTGCTGCAGGAAACAAGGATAAATGCATTAGTGAAGTCATATGTAACGATGAGGTGAAAGGCAAGTAGAAGGACTATGAAAACAAATATTTTTTAACAACTTTATTCTAGATATTGTTTAATTATTTTTATTATGAGACAGTCGTTAGCTACTTTAAGAAATAGGCCACAATTGTGGAAGAAAAACAACCAAATTTTAAAATATTAATATTCAGTACGCACGAAATATGTTCAAAGTAGTATTTTCCAACGTCTTGGCAGCTGGGATCGAGAACCAAGAAGAGAGAAAGAGCAATATCTTCCAATTGATACACTCGACGGTTCTGTAAAATGTTAGCAGAATCAAGATGAAGTAAGACTATATAATTATGAATATTAAATTCAAGGTTCAGTGAATGTTAACAGCCTACCTGAGGATAAAATTTTATATCTCTATAGTGATGGAAATAAAATAACAATGATTGTTTACATTTAAAAAATCTCATTGCACATATCGAAATGCTGCATAGTACTATTTCATAAATTAGGTGTTTCGTAGCTTCCAGAGTTAATTAAGCATAATTGCAATAAACTACCTACGACTTACAATCTTCTAAGTGATTGGATAAATTTGAAATAAATTTAATGGCTTTCGGCAGAATGATATTTTTCTGTTATATAAAAAATATACAATTTAAATTTATGGATTTGAAATAATTGTTGTGAAATGTATTTACATTTAGATTGAATATATTTTGGATTTTAATAAATAAATAGAAGACTTACTTAACAAATGGACATTTTCGTATTGTATTTGGTATATATCTGTCCCCTACTTTAGATTAGAGCATAATAATGTATTACATTTTATTGTGTATTTCTGGTAAACTGATCTAAGTTTCGAGTTTCAACTTCTTCTTTGTTGTCATCCCAAAAAAAAACAAAATCAAGAAATTTAAATAAAAATGAAATAGTGATGCATACTCCTCTTGTTCTATTACATTACTGAACTAATTGTGAATATGACCTGTTTCGTGACGCTTAACCCTAGGGTAGGTTAGGTAATATCACAGTATGATGGACGTCTCTATTAAATAGATCATTGCTGATATACGTTAGATTGTTTTAATATGGTTATTTTTTATTTTATTTTATTATTAATAAAGGAAATTTAAGAACGGATATTTTTCAAAAGTAGGCTATGAATATTTTTGCAAAGATGAATAAACCTGTGTGTCTCAGTGATTTAAAATGACTTGGTACTAAATTTTATAACTAAATTTGAAATAATAAGGAGCCACCAAAGTAATTTATCTTTTTAACATTTTGTGTACAGTTTTCAAGAAATTTAAATAAATAGACAAAGAAACAAACATGCGTAAAGTAAAGTTTATTTCTCAACACACTATGCGTTGTCTGTGGGCATGCCTAATGGCAACGATTTAGCCTGCAAAGCGGAAGGTCGTGAGTTTGAATCTGAAATTATCTCTTTTTTTTAATTAATTAGATATTGAAATTAAAATTTTTCATTCATTTAAAAACCAGTGAAAAAAAATACCATTGACAATTCGCCACCAGTAGAGAGAACCTTAACATTTGCATTCATTAGTCTGTATATAATTATTAACTTCATTATTATTTAACATTTCGTTAAAAAAATTGTACAAAGGCATTTTAAATATCTGAGAATATAGGGATTTAGTTAAATTTTATTTAAAAAAATCCATAGATGCCTTTTTTAAATTTTAGGTAAGAAAATTTAATTATCGTTCCTCTATCTTTCAAACCGTTACAAAACCATACATATATATATATATATATATATATATATATATATGCCTTATAATTTAAAAATAGACCTATCAAAATGGGTCAACTAACAAAGATCTTATAGGGGCGGCACCATTTGAAATGAGTCACACTGTATATATATATATATATATATATATATATATATATATATATATATATATATATATATATATATTATTTAAAAATATATCATTTGAATAGTGCTTTAGTACAGAAGGTCATAGTTTTAAATTATAAATTAAAACTAAAAAAGTAATGAACACTTGGTCCACTTGATTCAGTGATTAGTTCCAAATAAAACAACTGCAAGACATTTCTAAAAATAATAGCATACAAAAATAAATGTTAATAATGTTCTGAATATTATGTTAACTAGAATAAATACAAATTCATTTTAGGTAATTAATAACGGGTGGTTAGCAAATTCTACTGATTAGTAAGTTTATTGGTGATCAAATTACCACAAGGTGATACGCAACAATAGGCACCTAATTAAGTCAGAACTTATAATCAAAACTTGAACATTGTTTTCCATCAATTCACTAAATTCCTTTTCTGCTAACTATTGCGCAATAGCTTTTTAAGTAATAATTTGCAAATTTGATTTTGCAAGTCATACTAGAACACCAGCACAAATCTGATCGATCAAATTACTGTGATTGAAATTATGCATGTGTTCTTGAAATTAAATTGTTATTAGCTGCTGTTAATAGAACTCAAATTTTGTTAGTTCAAATAAATTTGTTATATTTCCAACTTAAATTAATTTTTTAATAGTATTGGTCATATTATAAATATTATTGTGGTTAAATTTAATTGATTGCTTTTCTAGAACAGTAAGAAAGCTAATGATATTTTGAATGCACTGAATAATACAAAACAATTTAATTATTTATTTTGTAACGAACTAATGTTTTCATGCGTATTTTAGTAGCTACTGAGAAATTGGTTTTTGCCAACAATTGTGTTAAGCTTGAGAATGGGAGGCAATACGTATATTATATATATATATATATATATATATATATACAGGGTGTAAATAGTTTGACTGCATATATTTTAGGTGCAGATAGTACCCACCAAAAAAAAAACAAAAAACTCTTATAACACTATGGTCTAAAGGCCTTAATAAGCAAGAAAATTTGAAATACATGTTAAGTAAATTATTGTCAATGTGGCAACGTCGCGCTAGTTACATGCAGCCTCGGCGTCATCCACGTGGGCGAGGATATCAAGATACATCATAATAATTCCAACTAATTCTATTTCAGCATTTTCTCGTGTAATACTTGTACGTTTAGTTAAGATTTATTATTCAGTATTATATTAGACTCACAACAGTCAATACTAATATTCATTGTTAAGAGGTTTTGTGAAATAAAGTTTTTTTAAAAACGAAAAGTTCCGCTCCCAAATTATTTCTGGCGCAGTCAGTAGGATAGTTTTCGGGAGGACAACTTTTTGAATACGACTATTCACAGAAAAGAAAGTTCAACTCTCTACGTTTTAACGTTTAACGAAAACAACGCAGAACTGGACGGTACAGCTCGAAAGCGTACAAAAGAAAAACTATTTCCAAAACGCCTGGAGGAAGACAAAAATCGCAGAATCCAGATAGTCATCGGAAGAAGACAAAAATCGCTACTTCTGATCTAGAATAAGACAACTGACCGAGGACAGACATCGCCAAGGACCCAGTTTAGCATAAGGACAAATTAGCAAGTAGACCTTCATCTAACGAAAATGAAAATATTAATATTTATAATAATCTTAGTAGCAAGTAGCAACGCTGAAGATAACAGTCCAAAATTTTATAAACTAGAGAAAAATCCAGGACTGTTCCCGCTTAAATTAGGATTAGCTCAAATTAGAGTAGATCATTTTAGTTTTATTCAAATAATAGATTTAACTGACTTGATAAATGAATATAAAACTTTAACGAACTCTGCAAATAAATTACAATCTATATTTTTAAATTTTAATAATAGTGAAGATTTCAGAAAAGAATTTTATAACTCTTATCATTTAGTAGGAAACTTACAAATGAAAATAAAAAGTTTGTTAACTCAAATGAATCCTTTAATGTTTAACGAAAATAATTTAAGAAGACAAAAACGAGGTTTACTTAATGCCTTAGGATCTATTGTAAAAGCAATCACAGGAAATTTAGATAACGAAGATGCTGAAAAATATGATAAATCAATAAATGAATTAATAAGAAATCAAAATAAAATTAAAAGTATCTTAAAAAATCAAATTGTTATACTAGAATCATCAATTAAGAAATTCAATGAAAGTATTCTAATATTAATGCATAATGAAGAAGCAATTAAAAATAAAATTTTAGAAATCGAAAATCATGTAAAAAATAATGAGATTGAAAACTCAAAGACTAAAGATTTTATGCTAATTGAAATTGTTATTTCCCAAATAATTACTGAATACCAAATAATTATTCAAATATTGGAAACTGTGGAAACAGCAATTACTTTTTCTAAGTTAAATATATTACATAATTCAATCGTTGAACCTGACGATCTTATCACAGAAATAAATTCAATTGAAAATCTTATTCAAAAGGAACATAAACTACCATTTCAAGCTAGTAGAGAAAACATTCTTCTGTTTGAACAGATAACTACTGTCAAAGCTTATCATAAGTTAAATCAAATTTATTTTATATTGGAAATACCAATAACATTAAAAGAAAACTTTAATTATTATGAACTGTTTCCTCTGCCAATAATCAAATCCAATTTCTCTGAAATGATCATTCCTAATACCAAATATATTATCCTTAATGAGCATCAATACACATCTACAAATCAACCATGCCAAAGGATAATCGATAATCAATATATCTGTGAAGAAGAAAATCCAATAAAAATAAACGAAAACTCACCTTGTGAAGCGAACTTGTTAAAATTTAACCAAAATATTACAAACTGCAAAAGTGTTCCAATAACCTTAAATGAACTTAAAATTCAAAAACTGTCAAAAAATAAATATTTAGTGAGTTTTCCAAATAAAACCTTAGTGACCCAAAAATGTGGATCAGAAAAGGACAATTTTATGTTATATGGACAGTATGTCATTGAACTGTTTCCAGCCTGTCAAATTTATATGAAGAGCCATGTATTGACTGCATATGAAGACTCAAGATTGAAGATTAAACATATTGATTTACCAGAACTTAATAGTAACTTATCAATTAATCATTTTAATGGACTTTCAATTAAACCATTAACTTTAAATAATTTTGATTTCAATGATTTAAAAAATATTAAAAATATTTTGAATATTGAGAAAAATGAAATTGAAGAAATCGAAGAACCAATAACTTATTCGAAAACCAGCATCTGGACAATTCTTTTATATATATTTATAATTTTGGCAGTTGGTTTATTAATTCTTAGAAATCAGCTGCTACGAAAAAAGAAGAATCAATCCCAAGGAGGTGGTCGACACTTAGAAGAAGACGATCAAGGGAGAATCTTCAATGTTTAATTCGCACCCTTAGTTAGGGGCTCATCTCTCAAAGGGGGAGGAGTTACATGCAGCCTCGGCGTCATCCACGTGGGCGAGGATATCAAGATACATCATAATAATTCCAACTAATTCTATTTCAGCATTTTCTCGTGTAATACTTGTACGTTTAGTTAAGATTTATTATTCAGTATTATATTAGACTCACAACAGTCAATACTAATATTCATTGTTAAGAGGTTTTGTGAAATAAAGTTTTTTTAAAAACGAAAAGTTCCGCTCCCAAATTATTTCTCGCTAAAAATGAGATTTGCTTGTAGCGTGAATAATAAAGGAATGAGTCACCACAAAAAAATGAACACCTGTTATTTTTTTTTGTATTAAATAATTTCATAGTTTCGAGTGCCGGTAGATTTATTTAGGTACATAAAATTTTATGAAATATTATTTTCAAAAATGTACCCTTTTAATATCTATGTATTGAAATGAATATTTATATTTGGCTATTTATTTTATGCATCAAGTTGAAGAAGGGAGGATACAAAGTTGTTTACATTATGATACAAAAATAATGCGATACAAACTATATTAAACAAAACATTTCTTATATGTAGTTCTTTTATGTGTTAAATTCTTCGAGAAATAATTGTTACTAAGAAACTAATATTACTTATCTTAGACAAATAAAAACCTTTGAGCTGCAGGATGTCATTATGATAGAGCTCTGGCGATCAAACGGATTATTTATAGTAAATATTCAAAATTCAAAATTCTTGTTATTACACTTGCTTTCCCCACAAATTAATAGCATGTCAGGTCTTTACCTAATTGTATGATTGTCACTGTTTGTCACAAAATAATACACTCGAACTCACAATTCGCAACATATTTTATTTATTTTTCCAATTTATATTTTAAAATGAAAATCAAATAACTTACGCTATGTCGAATGTCACGCAAAAATCACTTTCACTTTCTTAAAAGAACCGGGCAGCAAAAAAGCATTCATGGCAGCGGCCAGCTGTAGTACTGAGTATATGCTATGTTGCCACATCTGATCGGAGAAACGTAGGGCAAATTATAACAGAATATTTAGAGTTTAAATAATAATTTTCTTTGTTGATACAGTTATTAAAAGTGTATACGCTATTGAGTATTTACATATTTAGCTTTACAATCATTTTGAAGCCGGAAATAATCTATTATTCACTGTAATAAAGGCTACAGAACTTCTAACTTTTTCATTTTTTTTTTGGAAAAACTATAGTTTATTTCTGAAAATGTTATAAAGCTTTTTGATTTGTTTTGACCTGAAGTATTGATCCTCAAAATCTTTGCACTCAAACCGTTTACACCCTGTATATATATATATATATATATATATATATATATATATATGATTCCATCATCGTATTCAAATTCAGAAGGAAGTTATATATTTACGTTTCATCACTATTGGGCGATTTAAACTTCTAGAAGTATGCTTGTGCACATCGAGATGCTGATGTTAGATGTAAGTTGGGCACGCACCGTCAACCATATTCCTAACTTAAATTTTTGCTATTGTTTTTTAATACTCGCGATCAGAATGTGACATATCTTATAGACTTGTTCAAATGGATCCAAACTCATTATCAATATGTAGTTGTTGTAGTATAGAGGTGAAATTCATACCGAACTACATTTGTAAATGTTAATCGTTTAGAGTCCCTCAATTGCATTTGTAAAAACATTCCAATTTATCACCGTTGATGGTTTATTTTTTAATACTTGTAAAATGCGTGCAAATAGTTTTGTATATTTCTTTCAATTTGTTTCGTCTATTGTTAGGTTAGGTTAGTTCATTTGTAGTTCACAATTAGATAAACTCCGACGAAATCTGATAGAAACTGTATTATTGTTCGAATATTGTAGATTCAAAGCTTCACAAGTTTTTCACTTAATCTGTCTATTCTGCCAAGTTATCCAATTAAAATCAATCTCGATCCCCAAAAATGATACTATACTGACATTTCCCGGTTTTCTTTAGAGGCCAATATCGGCCCTCAAAATACGCCCCTACATATATTTCTTAATAACTCATAAGAAATTTAATCTTTTTCCAGTATAATGAAGGAAAAACCTAATGAGGTATATAGAGCTGTTCAAAAGCCGATGACTTTGACTAATTTAATCTTCAATTATCGGCAGCGAGACGCGACTGAATTCTACCGAAATAGGAGTGAGACAATCATGTTCATTTGAAAGAATTGAGACAGAAATTTTAAATTTTCGTTTGAGTTGCCTTTATCTTTGTATAATATTGTTGAATTGTCATATTATATTTTGTGACCTAGGTTCAGCATGATAGATGAGCTAAGCATACAAACGAATTTATGATACTTGCCAACATATTATAATTACAGCATGTCTCAGACCGAAGACCAATTCATGACGGTTGTTGTTGTCAATATAAAATGATTCCTACATAGCTTTGTTAATTTTATGTTAATTGAAAAATATATATCCCAAACCTGATTTTTGAACGTGGTAGTTTGAATTTAGTAGAATTTTTGGAATAATTCAATCTTAAGGAACATAATGAACCAACTTTTCATTTCTAAATAATCAATAGTAATTTCCAGTGATACTTTCGGGAAATAATTATTTCAATATCAATATTAATATATATATATATATATATATATATATATATATATATATATATATATATATATATCAAAGTCTGTTGACGTTAATCTCAGAACCTAATGTAATCAATTTGCTATAGTATTCAAACGATACTCTGATTCACGAGGAAAGTTTTTATAAATACTTGGAACAAATTTGGTTGAGCCATGTCTAGGTCAAAAAAAAGTATCTCTTGAGAGATAGATATGTACTGCTATTACCACAGTTTTTATGCGCTGTTGTTAATTCGAGGGCGTCAGAAGTATTATCGTCTGTTTCTATTTCCTAAAACATGAATATGATTACAGCAACTGAGTGCAAATTTACCTATATCAAACAAAATCTGATTAGAAACGTATCAAAAAATAATTTCCTTATTAATAGCTAAATGGTTAACTCAGCTAAGCAGTTCATAGATGACATTAAAAATACACAAATGAATTCTTTCTACATAAAATTATATAATGGATCTAGGGTATTTCTTTAGAAATTTTGCATGCCTCAGGAAGATATAACCATACCATTAGGATGTTTGTCATCAATATGCATAGTGGTGGGGCCTCAGATTTCCATAATTAGTATTTTCAATTTAGAACAAAAGGATGTACATACTTACAGCGTGTCAATGGTCATGTGATGGGTTTACTCTAGAGAATTAATTGCTTTGTTCGAATTCTAATCTAAAAGTTCTTTATTTTGTTTTTAAAAATAAGCTCTAATTTTACTGTTATCAGATTAAAATAAAAGAAAAAGTATAAATAGTTATCTAGTTGTTGTACCATAAAAAATAGCTGTACCTACATGGAAACTTCGGAGTATCTCAATTTATTCTTGTTATCAAATACTAGCATTATGTACTTTTTATTACTTTTTAAGGTCTGTATAAATTGGATAAATTTGATGTGAATTTTGAATTAAATACTGATTATTTAGGAACTTTTAGAAGTCGAAGAGAATCAGTTTAATAATTTTAAAATGCTATATAACGTAATATTTTTTGTATTTTCACATATGTTTTACTTTTAGTAAATACACTGTAATCAAAATTACTGCTACTCTAGATAAGTCAAAAAGTCGTAGATAATTGAAATATTATTTGAATTTTCTATCCTCTGCAAGATCAAGTCAAGCATTGTTTCTACAGTTCTGGTTTTGTAAATGGGCACTAGGCATTTTGAAAGCTCACTTACATGCTAATTGGGAAAATATAAATATATACTTTTCATGTACTTCACACTTAATCGGTCAATTTAACTATTCATCAGATGTACGTTAGATATTGCTGAATAATATTTTGAGTCTTTTTGAGCCTAAATATTGGAATAGATTTATCAATAGAGTGGAATGCGTGTTTCATGCATAGCGTGCGCCTAGTAATATTTTCACCATTTTTTTTCTCTCCTTGAAATACATAAAATGAATAATTCGACATCCGGGTTGATAGTGGTTCATACTATTTTCAATCTGACAAACTATACAATAATCTCATTGATTACAATCTAAACATACTGGTGTTCCAAATTTCATCAACATAATTATTTTTTTCATTAGTTCATATTATAACGTTACATTACACTCAACAAGAGCATGACGGACAATTATCTGTTGAAATCCAGTATTTTCATGTCGATTTATGGGTTAATAACCTCAGGAAGTTTAAAATTGCAATAAATTGTTATGCAACAATCTCGTATAGCAACTTCGATGAATTGTGGTTCATATTGGTTTTACTACATTTTTTTAGGGCTTGTTAGACATTTTAATTTTATCGACTTTTTCGTCTTTAGGTATCAATAAATATTATATAAGAAGTGACAGCATATTCTGTCAATATGGATTACGTGTTACTAGTTCACACGCACTCCATAAGATGAAGTGACAGATACAAACAAACAATTGCTTGTTAGAGAAATGTTAAATATTTTTGGTCGTTACGTCAATAAATTTAGTCTAATACATTTTCAATACGATAATGAAAATGAATCTAGGATTTATTGAAAACTGTTATTAATTTTATTTTAGCAATTTTATATTACTTTAGAGAATATATTAACCAAACGCATCAATAATCTATTTATAATTGTTTTTTGGAATTATATAAATTTAAGTAGACTCGGTTATACCAACATTCAATTACCAGTTATGTTATCTTTTGAAATGGATTCTTTATAACATAAAAAGCGTTCTGAACTATCTCAACTTAGAACTGCTTAAAATGCATAATTTCCCCTTCAATTATCTATATCATAAAACTGCTGAAATCACAGAATAGAGCTGATCTTTTTATGTAGATAATTTTGATGATTGGAAAGAAACGTTTCAAATTAAATATATTAATATTCCAAATTTTTTTGTTGATAATATCTTTCTAGATATCATTAGTATGTCTTTAATTAATTAGGCAACAATTTTTGTTTATTTTTCTTTACAGCTAAGTGTGTAATTTGTATATTTCATTCAAAATTTTTTTGGCAAATTCTGTTCCATTATAGGTAAATTAATAATAAGTGTAAATACAGATTCTATAGTTTTATGAAAGATTAAGAAATCCCTATATTTAACTCTTTCAAAGTCATATATCTATCTATATATTCGAAACATCAAGAAAATATATAAATACTAAATGATATATCATTTGTAGACACTAATATATATTCAAACTGAATTTGTACGACAATAATTAAACTTTCTTAAAGGTTTGGCATTACTGCTTTCGTAGAAAATATCAATTGTTATTGTTTATGGTATGTGAGAAAACAAGTATCTTGTATTTAGTCAAAAAACCTACTTTTTAGTTAACCAAGTACTGTTTCATGTGAAACAAACATGTAAAAAAGTAAATTAGGAATTAAACCTTCGATCATAAATAACACCTGTCATTACTTTTAGAATTCAGTGCTACTGCTAACTATCCAAGTGCATTCAGTTCTCTACCGCAACTTTAAAACATTTGCTTAATTTTTTGAGCTGAGACAAAATAAAATACAATTGTTATTTTTTAGAATATGGTAATTTGGTTACCTTAAATGGTTAACAATTTTGGTTAACTTAAATAACTGTAGCTTATAGAAATTACTGACCTGTATAAGAGCTTCTGGCTGAAGAGGTCCGTGCAGCCGATCTGAAGTATCACTGAGTAGTTCCAATTCTTGCTCTAATTGCCTCCAATTTGCATTTGCAGAGACATATGCAGAGGCTAACATGAAACTTCCCAAAATGACAGAGGTGAGTACTATTGTCACAGCAACTATTTTGGTAATTTGCACTGCAGTGCTTTTTGGTTTGTGATATGCCTGTAAAATAAAGAAGCAATTATATTTTGTATAGACGAGTAAATATAAAGCAATATAGTTAAATTGCAAACATTTGTGTTGGCATTGGCGAACTAAAATGTAAGTTTTAATAAAGGTAAAGCCATTTATATAAAAATTAATTCAAATCGAAAGAAGGTAAGAGTGAAGTGAATAGTTTTATTGTTGTCAAGTGGAATTTTAGGAAACTATATGGATACAAACACTTCAGTAGTAAAAAAGTACATGGTCCTTTCATGAAATGACATTAATAATCCTATGCCTATTAAAAAATTGAAACAAAATTACAAAATAGTACCAAACTAGAATCAATCAAGGAAAATAAAGGATAAACATTCTACAGATAAAAACAAAAGATATAACAAACTATAGCTAATATAAACAACAATTAGAAACTAAAAATAAAGAATACCAATATTTGGAAAAGCTTTGAATCAACATATGTAAATGAGTGAAATCGAAAATGACATTCCAGTTGTCACTAGTCTGCTTTAATTTTCTTTAATGTGTCTCTGCTCTGTTAATTAGAGATACGAAAATCAAAAAATCTGTACGCACGTACAGAATCGGGAAGATCACAAAAGTATAAAATAAATAAATAGAAGACAAGTATAAAATAAAGACTGTAAAAGTCCAAGACCTATGAAATTCTATGAAAAGATTGAAATCTCCCGTACGTCGGTCAAAAAAACCGCAAAGCAAGTGCATGCAGAGGTAAGCATAAAAGTGAAACAAAAAACCACAACGTCTGCACTGGCCCAAAACAGAATCAACAGAAGACAGCGAACTTTGAGGAGATAAACATGTTGGCCAAAATCGAGGCTCGTGAGGGAATCCATTGAAATCGATAAACTAAAATTTCTTTCCATCAACGTAGTGAATTGTACTGACGGGACTCTATATTTCAGACAAATGTCTAGTAGCACAAAGTCACACACAGAATATACTCACGAAAAGACATAGTCCAACTGAAGTTACTGGTTTTAGATATTAATAAGAAGATAGAAGAGTTGGCAAATAGATGGAAAACCGACGCCTTTAGAAGAGGAACACAACCAGAGCTGGAGAAAAAGAACAAGACCTCACGCATCATCATAAGAGAAAAAGATCAACGTACCAGAAGCAACCAATACCCAGGACGGCGTCAGAATGTACCTAAGCACAGAAGAAGACTTCAGGATGACCACCAGCATGCTAGATACAGAGAAAATACCGTACTACACCTAGGATGGTGATCAAAGGCTTCCTAAAGTATATCTCAGAAGAGAAAAAGACATCCAACAATATAAACAGAAAAGGGGTTATGAAAAAGATACCGATGGACATGGGCATCCTACAATTGGAAGAAACATCAGGCAATAAAAAGGTCTTTCTTTTACAGGAATCGGACAGAGTCAAGGTGGAGCCCAAAAGCCAGGACAGTGCTACACATTATAAAACAAAGGTCACCATGGACAGAGAAAGGTTTATGAAGACGCGAGATGTAAGGCCGACATCTAGGATTTTCGTACAAAGGAATGACACCTCGAAGAGAGTATTCAATATCTCTGACAGGTGAAGTAACCTGAAAATTTTATGTCCTAGGAGTTAAGGGAGAACAGCAATTACACGGAACGGCTCCAGATTCGGAATCTCTGTGTGCTGATTCTCTCGAAAATCCTAGATGTCGGTCTTACATCTCGCGTCTTCAAATTTAACGAAATGCATCAAATGCATAAAGAAGTGTTCGAGAGGACATTCAATTGTGGGAAGCGCAACTGATGAAGGTTCCCTAACCAGAAACAATATATATTATATTTATATATAAAATATATTTTCTTGCGTACAAAGGAATGACACCTCGAAGAGAGTAGAGAAAGGTTTATGTTTGGTGGAAATTGGTTGAAATAATATGATGATAATTGTTGAAAATATTAGCAAAATCAACCATGCTTCGAAAACCCTACTTAATATTTTTTAGATATTACCAAACAATTTCGGTTTCTCTTTTATACAAGGTCTACAGTAAAGTCCGATATCGCAGATGTCTATCTTTTAATGGTAGCTTTCTATATGCATTGAATGTTTAAAAAACTGTTATCATATAATGGAAAGCTGTTTACTCGATAAGATTTAATATCGTACACATCACGTGACAAAATAAATTCAAGGGCTTCCATAGCCATGCGAAATATTTGCAGGATTGGAAATAAAATATAATAAAAATACTCCAAGAAGGATGAACATATACTATATTATTATATCTAATCCACAGGCTCGACGCAACAACCTGATACGACCCTACGACAGAAAACGAAATTTAGGCATATGCTCTGCTAATAGGCACTATAGGCAGTCGTTTACATTTTGTTACTCTTGTCAACGCAATTAATAAAATAAATATTCTACAATTACTTTAATTAAACAGCGTTTAGATTTAATGCCGCACATTACAAATAAACTAAAGTCATGTTTATATAAGCGAGTTCTAGAAGTCATTCAAGGTATATTTATAATTATACTACCTTATTTCAAGATTATAATTAACATTTAATGGACACCTATAATAACCATCAATCATTCGTTAAAATCATTGAGAGGATGCACTAAGCATCTGGATCTCCTGTTGTGCTATTGCAAAGTGACACTGCTGACCTTGATATAATCACTAATTATGCCGTGCGGTAGGAAACGGTGGAATTACAATTTTCCTTAATGCGAAACAATACAATTACCCGCAATTTGTTCATAAATAGTTAAAACGAACGCATATTACTGTGATTCTGTGTCCATGCACTGTTAGCTGTCCTTATATTTCAGCTCGACGTTTGCAACGTGAAGATTTTTTTTATTGTCTTTTTGATATCCGTGACCATTATTTTATGGGAATGTTAATAGATGGACAAAGAGTACCGTGTTCGAAGTACCTGGTACAACGTTGCACGATGTTTTCTGTAATTATGCAAGAAATTATTACTATGAATGGTATTCTGTCAAATAATTATTTAATAGACTTTACCCAATGTTTTTACCAAGATGTGCAATAAAATTGGTTTTCTAACTTGAGGTAAAAAAGAATATTCAAGTAGTTTGCATATCTCATCTATTTTTTTTTGTTGACATGGATACTTTTTCAGATTTCGGGGTTTTCAAATCCGTAGTTTTTCAATATATTCATGAACGTCCTGAATTGGGTCCATTTTTCGTTATTTTAGCGTATTTCACATTTTTAACATTTTACATTTTAAGGCGGTTGGGAAAATCACGAATTATTATCATTTTTGTGTAATCTTTTAAAATACGCTCTCTTAGCTGATTCAACAAGATTGGAGGACGCATGACGCGCTTTCGGGTCAGATGCTAATTTGCGATTTAAGTTTTACTTTATTTTAATACACTATTATAAATTCCGTGTGGGTTCAGAATCAAATTTTTAAACCTAATATAATCGTCTTTATCCTTAAATTTATACCTAAATAATTCATATTACGTTCTCTACGATGCTGTTTACCTAAGTCAAATTCCATTATACGTCAGCTCTTTTTATATCATCGTTATTGTTCTCGATCTTTTACATCTGATTCTGGTCTGTTAATGTTTATCTATTCGCAAAATTAGTTTTTATTGAAGATGATTAATTTCTAGAAGGGTTCCTATTTTGGCACCGTAAAATAAAATGTTACAACAATACTTTACTTGGTCAGGGAAGTGGGTATTAAGAAATAATTTGGCAAGGCATTTCCTAAGCTGGGTATGGAAAATTCAGAAGATGGAGAATTTGATGGTGGTCCTCAAATTCAGACAGTAATAAAAGAAAATTTATAGGCAATATGATTGATTCTAAAAGTGAAATTTAAAAATGTTTTGAAATAATAGTATAACATTTTCTAGATAACTATAAATCTCAAAATTATGCGGAAATTGTAGAGAAGTTGCTAGAAAATATTCGAGATTTTAGAAGCAAATATGAGTTTAAAGTCAAATTTTATTAACAGGCACCTGGATTTACTGTAAGAAGGAGAGCGCTTTCACCAGGATGTAAAAGTGACTGAAGAAACCTATTAGGGTAGCTAGGACCATCACAAAATCACAGATAACTGCTGGCCTGTAAGAAGAAGTTGCCCTTAAAAGAATATGAAAGAAGATCTTATTAAAGGCGTTACACTGAAGTAAAACATAAGATTAATAAAAAAAATATTTTCTACTTTTACGAACATTAAAAAAACACTAAAACAAAAAGAAATTAGTAAACTGCGATATTTCTTACTAATTTTTTTATTAAAAATGACAATGAATATTAAAAAAAAGAGTCAATCATCCAAAACCATTCATAGTGTCGTGAATCTTTGAAATAGAAACCACACTTATATCAGCGGTAAAAAAATCATTGTTGACTATTGTGGTCTTTTCAAATTTCGGTATTTTGAGGATAACTGATAAATAAATATATAATACGTAAACATACTATATTGCAGTTGGAGGGATCAAAAGTAATAATCAAATAAATATCTCACTTTGCAAAATTAATAAACGCATCTTAAGACGACTTTTCAACTGAGGCAATATGTGTACCCGGATGTGTGTCAGTTCTGCTGCTTTCCAAATTGGTATACATGTATAACATCACTGTTTTTTCTTAATTTTTACATACCTCATTAATTCTTTTTTAATATCTTTTAAAATTCTTTCGTAATATATGACAAAAAAGAACATTCTAGCACTCGTTAATAAATGTCTGGAGTATTTAATAATGGTTAGATTATGATGAAAACATCTGATTACTAAAATAAAATTGTTGACTGTGGGACAGTGTTAGAATGTTTTAGTTTTAAAATTACAAGAACATATGAGCGAAAGTACAATACGAACCTGAAATGACAAGAAAAGAGAATCAGAGCGAGAATCTCATTAAAAACTCAAAAATTAATAAAAGTACATCGCATAGACAAACATTGTATAAAGATGCAAACAGTGAAAAAATATAGATATAATATAAATAAATATTTAAAAAATTAAATACTGTAATTTTTATTATTATTTTCTAATTCTAAAAAATACCACATTCATATTAGATTACATTTTCATCCACATGTAATAAGTTAGTCTTTTTAAACGAAACGAACAAATTAATATAGGGTTTCTTCAGTGTAAGATCTTCTGCTGCACCACTTTACTATTATTCTCAGGTTATTCAACCATAACTTATGATATAACGTCCTCTATATATTTATTCTTTATTTGTTTCCTTGATTGATCATGTAGTTTTCTTAGTTAGTTTATACTTCTAGCTTATCATTTTCTGATTCTTGTTGTTTAGTCTTTGTCCGTTCTTCTTTCTCAGCATAATGCCCACCGTCTTGTCGTGTAGATCATATATGTTTATTTGGCTTTTACTTCCACGCTCTTTCTAATTTAACATGTGTTTCATATTGTGTATGTGTGACCTTAGACAAAAGAAACAGAATTCAGTTGAAGAAAAACGGAAATAATCATTCCTATGTATATTAAATTTCTGTTTAGATATATTGATGAGAATTAACCAATTATATTCATATATAGAAAAGTCGACAAGAAGGTGAGAGCCCTGAATAAAGCTGCTTCCAGATATAAATGAACCAAGACTGGCAAAGAAAAAAGTGTTATTGTGGATCGTCAAATCTCTCTTTCGTATTTCACGTTGAGTCCCTGAGTTATTAGGGTCGGTGCTAGTGAAATATTTAGACAAAAATTACTTAGTGGACAGTGGCAAATCTAGACTTTCACTCGCCGAGTGTAAGCTTCTATAACTGCTCCCTTGAAACCCCCCCCCCCCCTCTGCCGAGATTCCAAGATTTGCGTCCTTTGCCTGGTCACCGGCACCCTCCAGCATTGTTAGTGGAGCATAATATTTGAGTACTGAGGTTGAATATGGTGCAATTAAGTGTTTGCAACAATTTGTCCTTTTGTAGTACAAGATATTAACGATTCAAGTTCTTTTACGTTTTCGTTTTAACTCCTGACCACAGCATGCCAATAATTCTATAATTTTATATGATTCTGTTTTAAATAGCGGAACAGTGATTATATGACTTTTTTTAAAGGGTTTGTTGGTAGTAAGCTATTACGAAGTGCCATAATTTTTCTAGACTTACTTGATAAAACAAATTTTGGTTTAAATTTTGAAAACTTAATAGCTGTCAAAATAGCAGTCATTAGTTTTTATCGGAAAAATTTACATCAAGCTCCACGAATTTTCTAAGTGAGTTTTATAGCGATAATTTAAAGTGTAACAGTAGCTTCTGAAATACCTACTCATTCTTATTATCAATAACTCGGGACAGACTTTAAATTGTTGAGTATATTGTAATCGATACCACTAAAAATAAGTTCTAGATATCACCTAGTTCGATAATATATTCCTTTCTGGGTACTTTGTGCGTGACAACTATCAACAGCTAGACAAAAAAAAGAAATTCACAGAGATCATGTTATGTGCATACAACATATCATAACGAGGTAATTTTAAACCAAGGCAAGTTGCTTTTGATATTATGATTTGCCATCTCACGTACTGCTACTATTTTAGTTTTATATTCACGTTTGGCTATCTATATATTACCAAAGCGAGATCATATGTTCTTAACATGACAAAAACATTGTATTACTAATTATAAACCAGAACCTGTTATTCAAAAGACCTTGTATTGCATAACAATAACGCTTTGTTGGTTTCGTGAATACCATATGATATTCAAACCATTATTATTTGTTTTTCCGAGCAATGCCAATATTACATGTTAATTGAATAGATACTGTAAATCCGGTATTTAATGGTGATGTGGATCTCAGCTTATATAAGTATTAAACCATCAAAACGCTAGTCGTTTGTAACAAAGTCGAAGTTCTCGAAACACAACTGGCAAAACTAGTTTATTTTCATTTCTTTGGGAATTTCCGTCATAACGCATACTTAATGGTCGTCAAACAAAGATAATTTTGAAGTCAACAGTTCGTCGAATTTTCCCAATTATCAATTCAAAACAGATGGAGTCCGATAGTTCTTTACAGACAACGCCGTTGAATGTTAAACATCACTACTCATCAATTGAAACAAACAATAGTCCCCTTGACTCATGCGTGAACAATATAAATTCTAGAATATTTCGTGATTGGAAAATTGTGTAATATCAAGTTGATTAATTAATATTGCGGATTTTTCTAATAAAAAAAAGAAAAATATGTTTTTTCTAGTATGAAAATAGGGTTAGCAGAATAAAAATACAAATATTAGAAACTGGGTTTCAAGGCAATGTACAAGTTAATTTATTTCATGTATTCCTAAGAAAATAGACAAATGAAGTGGTAATAAAACCTAATATATTTTGTCTTGCACAGTAAATGAGAATTTCTATACTAATAAAGTCAGAATAACCGTTTTCCGAAAATTCCTTTAAAACAGTTATAAATAATGCCAATCAATAACTTTCTACTGAAACGGCTTAACTGATATTAATCTATAACGTAAAATTTACTATTTTTCTGGAACCGAAAAATTAAATGTAGTAAATCACAAACGTTAACTTAAAGTTTCTTTACAGAAAATTATTGTTGATCCCATATTATGGTTTTTGTTACTGTTTTCATTTTGTTTATTTGAAGTCGCTTCTTTACGTCGTATTAATTTTTTGCAAGAATTTTAGCAACAAAACTGTAAAAGTATTGTTTTTTCTGTCACAAGAATACGTCACACTGTGGTAACAGTCATCTAGATCGTTAGGCAACCGAACCATTGCTTTACTTATTTAATTTCATTGCTACCTTCACTGTTACAAAAATATCGATATAAGTACGTTATAATTACGTTTTCTAGGTCCGTGCCTATGAAATTTTGTACTCATTGTAAAAGTACTTTCGGTCAAGATATCGGCTCAGCCGCACGTGAATGTCCTAGGTTAATAAATTATGTTTAGTGCAAGTTCTCTGCTATTACCCCAACTTGAGTTTCCCCCTTTCTACGTATTCTTTTCATATCTCTTTGGGAGTGATTAAAGGCGCTCTAAGAGTAAGTAGTATTAATTAGTATTGAGTATTCAAACTCGAATATGCTTTAAGTTAGTCTAAGGATTTGGAAATTACTAATACAGTGCAAGAGAAAATAGTGAATTCAACAGAGGAATGAGAGCTCGAATTGCTATATTTTGGTCCAAACAGAACATTCATACTGAATTTCAAACTCGAATATGCTTTAAGTTAGTCTAAGGATTTGGAAAGTGCATTCAACAGAGTGCGTGCAGCACAAGAAATGGAAAAAAATGGAAAAAAAATTAAATAGTATTGGAACTGATAAGAAAGATGACGCACGCCTAATAGAAAATATTCATTGGTACCATATATCTATCACAAAGTTAATGTCAATCCATAGGTTAGGGAGAGTGAGAGATTGAAGTGCAAACGTGAGTCAGCAATGATAACATTCACGAAAGCTTTGATCGAATCCGAGCGAGCTATTAATATAAATGGCGAGAGAATAAACAATATCCGTTACGTAGATGACACTAGCAGTTCTGACATTAGTCCTTAAATTTTGATAAACAGTAGGTCGGTAAAATAATGCGAGCTGCGAATGTATGGAGATTAAAATTTGTAGGTATATCAAAATAAAATTATATAAATATCAAAGAGTAAAAATGTGTTCCGTTAGACATATCTGGATGACTAACTGCTCGAGTATGTATATCACCACAATGTAAAGTATCTCAATAAAGACTTTTTATTATTATTATTATATACAGGAAATCAGCGCAAGATAGAATAGATCTCGATGAGGCTTTGCCAAAATATCATTAACATAGTTGTCTCTGCGTTTTGTTAAAGTGTATTCAAACATTATTTTGGAAGTTTGACGAAGAAATTAATTATTTAGTATTGTTTGCAAATGATCGTGTTAGCATTTTTAAAAATCAAATGGCAATATTTTTTCGAATAAAGCAGATGTTTTTGCCTCATCGAAAACTTAACGTAGTGAATACTTTGAAAAAAAAACATTGCTCGTAATTTGGAAAGTACCGTGAGCTACACTAAAAATAATACATTATTATGATATAACAATAGAACTCAAAGATCAAGAAGTAGGATAGTGAATCTATGAAATCATAAGTGATATTAATCTCAGAGAAAACACACTCTAGGGAGATTCCTGTAAAGGAAATGTCGATGATTTTATCGATGTAATAAAACAGCATCGATCATTTTGTAATGAATCAATAAAAAGTATAGATGAAAAATTAAGACAGATGTAAGACGGATAGTATTTAGCATGCAAAACAATATCGAACTTTCAAATCGCCTTTTGCCTTATGTATCTGTAAATTATTACACTGAATTTTTTGACGTTACTAGAACAATCCATTTTATGGATCACAAGTTGGAATTACCTTCCAAGGACTTTGGCTTTGAAAAATGTTGATACGGTTCTTACACCTTGACAACAATATTTTAATCTGCTCAACTTTTGTAGAATTAAATTACTGCGGTAGCTGTTTATGATTTCTAAGCATAATCTTGTGCATACTTCAGCCGTAGCTGTCTATAATTTGAAGCATAATTCTGTAAATTCTTTTTGGTTGCTATTTAATAACGTAAGCATAATTTTGTGTTGGAATGAGAATTATTCAATAGGACAATTAACTCAAAATCATGTTCATTCTTGTAAAATGAACAAAAAATATATTTTCGATCTTTGGTGTTATTTTTTGAGAACTCGTGGTGATAGGTGAAGATCTTAGATTGATTATAATACAAAACTAGCAAAAGTTACCTGCATTACCTCAAATGCAGTGATTTTTCGGTTATAAAAAGCTAAAAATATGAAAGGAGGAATATGTCAATGACGATCACAATGACTAAGAGTTCGGAATATATAGACTTTAAAATTACAAAGCAGTTTTAGGTATTAAATTGCAAATAATTCTTTCGTAGAGACAGCATTCTGATAAAATAGAATAAGTATTGCTGGTTAAACGTAATCAGTGATAATGCTTTTAGTGATCGGAAATATTTGTTTAAGACGCTTTTGTCAATTATTCTTTCTCACATAGTAGTGGTAGAAAAGATCTGATGAACAATAATCCGCCACCTCAAAAAACATGTAAATAAATGCTTTCATGGACAAAATTGTTTTGCTTGAACCATTTATTGTAAGGGTTGATGTCTTTATGGTCTAATTCTCTTATTTATATATTTATTAAGATCATCCCTGAAAGGTATGGTTAAACTATTTGTGCTTCTGTGAGTTTGAAGTTTGTGACATTCCGTATTGATATGTTTGGCTGTAACTGCAACGTAGCTATACTTATTCTTATTCTTTATTTACTAAATGCTGGAAAGCCAACTGCAGCCTATTCGTTGGAGATTTATGATAACTTCTCTTTTTTGGTCAAGTTAGCCCTGACTGGCCTGGCTTAGCGGTTTGACTTCTTTAAGTTTGGAATATATTTGGTCTAGGTCTTTATTATTCTGTCTATATGAGATGGAATCCATAAAATTGAAATGTTTGTTTTTGGTACACTGTAAACGATATGGACCATTTTCTTTTCGTATTTTATTTATTTTGTTTATTTATTTTTGGAGAATTACTGGGGTTTCTCCTGTGGCATTATTTTTTGACACATGAAAGCAGCAGCATGTCCGCTACGATTTTCAAACCATCTGTATAAATTTAGAACCAAATGCCCCTGATTAAGAATATTTCGATGTAGTTTCTTTGGCAAGTTTCTGAAGAAGGTGAGGGTATGTTGAGTTTTTTAATATGGTAGGTAAGAGATGTAATTTTTATACACCAAAATGACTGTTTTACAAAAAAATAATATGCCAACAACAGCGTGCCCTGTTTTTGAGTACGCATTTTTTGCTATAAATTTATCAAATATAGGTAAAAAGGTATCTCTTCTCGCTATTTTACTGAAGGGAAGTCCTCGCTAAATAAAAACTTTAATATGTTAGTTTGGGTATACTTCGATTAAGTTTAAGATAAACCACGAAACTGGACTTTTTAGAACAACTTCTGAGCCTTTGGGATTATATTTCCTTGAATTTCTGGATAAGTCTTTGTGGCGATTACAGATTAGTTCCAGGCAAATTGGTTATTGGAATTCAACTGGATAGTGTGGTTGTGTCTGTTTTAAAACAATTTGGGACTATTGTCGTAACAGGTTTCATTTGTAATGAGCGTATTTATTTTGCCTATTTTGATTCGGCACGTAGTTAGATTTTGATCTGCATTGTTTTAGATGTTTGGCTGTTTGTCGTCATTGTACAGATGAAATCAGTAAGTGGGGTTATTATCAGTCATGTTGAATGAATCCGGAATGGTAGTGGTTGGATTAATATTTGCTTTTAGAAACGACCTAAGTGACTGTATTCAGTTTCTGGTATACCAGTATTTAAAACTGATATTTTAGACAATGATGATGACGACATAAATTGTTCTGTCAACCCTATTGCAGATTGATACTAGCAATTTATCAATATAACCCACAGTTTTGTTTTGTGATTTGTTGTTAAAATGATTATAAACAATAAGAAACAGTCTACAAACTCAAAGCAATTCTATGTAAAGACCCAAGCACTGGGTCATTTTGTATCAATTGTTTTTTGCCATTTTACTTTAATAAAAAGTTATGACAACCAAAAACGTCGTATTCAAGATATAATAAATGCTTTATTGAAAACCGACGTTATTTTTTATTTAAAAAATAAAAGTTTACTTCATTAAAGTAATTAGCTGTTAAGGACCCAAACAGTTGATCTTTTTTGGTCAGTTGTTTTATGCCATTTTCCTTTAATTTTCGGAGCCAACAAAAAATGTGGTATCCCTATCACAAATTACTTATTTGCATGAAAAAATTAACCCTTTATTGAAATTAGACGTTTTTTTTTAAATTTCATCATCGTTTGAAAAAAAAATTAAAATTCGTGTTAAAAAATTGTGTTTTAATTTTCTTGTATTCTAAAGATCTTTTACTTTTCTTCCACCGGTAAAATAAACTAAGTTCGATTCAGCTACTAAGGAAAAAATATTTTTATGTACCTACACAACAATTAGTTGATTAATCCCACAATCATAAACGCATATTAAATGTTATTGTAGCGTATAAATGGGTTAGGTGTATGCAGTAACATCTTATGAAGTTTCACTTCATGCGTTAGCGAATCCATTTTGTCTAATAGATACTTGATGGATTTCACAAGTGAGAATCGAAATATAGAAAGTTGAGTTCGTTGGCATTAAAATACAATTATCAAACATCGCCATTGTCGTGAAACTTTGTGCCTGCCCACACCAAGTACTCTTCCGTTGCATTCGTAAATAGTGCCGGTTCACACTGCAAATGGATTGTTTTCATATTTGATTTCTTATTAATTGTATCATTGTTTTGTTTTTATTTACACTCGAGGTTTTCACAGATATGCAGAGATTGTTTAAAACGTGCTAGTTCCAAGTGTTTCTAAAAGTAATTTATAGTGAGTTACTCAGTTCAAAGATAAATAGAATTGGTTGGCAGCGAAGAGTAATGCACTTTGTAACTAAGCGAAGAACACTCATCATTGGCGAAAGACAAAATAGGGTTTCGATGCTATTGAAACTGTGTGAGTAAAAACAGGTAGCAGTTGATTAGATACAATAACTAAACAGGGAAAATGTGTTTGTGAGAATAAGATTGTCTCGTCTCTTTCTTTCTTTCTGTAGCAGATAACTATTTAAAATTTGTAAATGGCGAACCATTTAGAAAATTTGCCCGGCTTACTACAGAAATTCAACCTCAGCACTATTATGAGAAAAACAGATGTCTACGATGTGATCAACCAGTATTACATACATGCTTCAACTTCAAATCTGGAGTAATCATCAATCACTGTGTGTTCTAGCTAGAGTGGTAAATTTTCTCTTTCATGCATTATTTCTTGTAAGCCAACGAATTTTGACAATGATAATTGGCTGGTTTTTGTTCTTCCAGCCATAGTTTTTTTCCATGCTTTGTCCATATCAGAAAAACTGATAGTATTGCAGACAGCTCTTTCTCTCAGAATATACGTGAGGATGAATTTCTGTAGATAGTTTTTATTGTATGTATACCATGATTTTTCTGTGATAAGAATTTGTGACAAAACTTTGCAAGGTGGAGAATCAAAAATGAAATACTGTCCTAAATCAAAATCGGAATAGCTATCCTTAAATTAATTATCTCTGAATATAGATAAACCAGTTTATGGGCTTTCCCATTGAGATTGAAACATTGAGAATGGTTTATTACGCTGTTCCATATTATAATCAATTATGGCATTATTAGCTTATGGTAATAATCTCAACTTTCTGCAACTATTACAAAACAGAATTTTAATAAATGCTACAACAAAAACTCAATAAATTTAGATCATCTTATCTCGCTATAATTTCTATTATATCACTATATATTTATACAGAATTAAGTAATAGATACATTACATCTAGTGCTTAAATCAGGTTTAAAAGTCTACAGATGCCGAAATGAATTCTCAAATGAGTTCAAAGCATTTAGTGAGATCTACAGAACAAATAAATTAAAGCAAACAATTGATTCTGTACAACGTTTCATGATTTTCATCTCCGTAAATATAAAACATGTAAGAGTATTAAGAAAAACATTACAGTAAGTTTGAAAAATATCGGAAATTAATGATTTGTTTGATCCTCGGCCTAGGTATGCGACCGGACAAACTAGTTAATATTGGGTTCATATATAGATTAATAATTAGTTTTTGCTGTGTTATTTGTTAATTTGTAATTGTAAAAACACATCAATTTTTTTCTGCATGTGTAAATTATGAAGCAAGGGCCTTCAAACAATATGTTCACAGATTTTGTATTCAAAATGTAGCTGACTAATAACTATTTTTCATGTGTTGGCAAGTAAATATCCAATTCTTAACAGCAATCATATTGGGTTTAACAATAGATAATACCTTATTTTCGTTGGATATTAGCTAAAATGAACGAGAGAAGATGTTTAACAAATTCGTCGTGTTTGAGCATTTATAATAATAGGTTGTATATAAAATACCAACAATATTTGTTTGAGCGTAACTGAAACTAATTCATTTATTTCATTCTGATTTTAAAATTTTGACAGAGTTCTGAAAGAATCATCTACTATTAACCTGTCGAAAGTCTCCATCTCCAAATTTTCATAATCATTAACGATTAGTAACATCTAAAATAAATTATTGTTTTTCATTTATGATCACAACTCATGCAATAGAAATAAATTGAAATACGATACAAAAACCATTTGCTTACTATTAATTTGTTAACAGTCCGAACCGTAAAATGTGACTTTTAGAAATAATTTAACTGAACATGAATTTTAGCTTAAGCTGGGTAGTTCCTAAATGTTTTTAATTAATAATAAAACTATGAGTTTTATGTTGATAGTGTCTGTCTCATACATATATTTATTGTTCAGTTAACTGTAGAACTGAAATTTGTAGTAAAATCTGTTGCCATGAATACCTACTACAGTAAAATATTCTGTGAATGATATAAGAAACGACAAAAACTTCTCAAAGAAAAAATGAAGTTAACTATTACCTGGACAAATAATATAAGTGAAAGTTAAACAGAGAATTCCTTCACTAATATAGCATAGAATACTTAAATTAGTTTTCTTGTCACTGTTATATAATTGGTAATTAATTTTCTGCTAGTGCCTGAAGTAAAATGGCATTAAGTTATTTTTCTTCTTACGGTTTAGATATAAAATTTTCTCACATTTATGCATTGTTAATGAGATAATTTATTTTTGTTATGACAAATAATACCTAGACCCCAAAACGTTTGGAATATACAGCAATTTTCGTAACTGTAGTGTTATTTACCAAGAATTACTTAAACAATAGTCTCCTTCCCACATTCACAATCATGTATTTATTTTTTATATTGTAATGAATTAAGAAGTTTCCGAAAAACGAATGTTTTTAAATATTCAACAATATGAGATGTATTTGAATCCATTGGTAATATATTTTCATATATATCTCGAATCGTAATTACTTCAAGAGCTTTGGTAAGCTAGGAATTTATTAATAATACAGTCTTAATGGAAAGACAACAATTCCGTGAACTTGTTGTTTATCCCATAATACATTTCGTCGTTTCCTGTTACTTTTGCATTTCCAAGATGGCCCCACGACATCACCAAAAACTGAGGTAATGAAGAATTCTAAATGACGTTGCACATATCTGTCTTTATTATGTCAAATACTTGAGAATAAGTTACTCATATTTGATCAATAATATTCTCCCATCACTATCCTAAACAATAATTCTTATTTAGTATCTATAGCAAGTACTACATAATAAAAGCACTAAAAGTTATTTTAACATTGGGTATACCAACAGTTAAAAAAAAGGGTTACACCAACCAAATAAAGAACCAACCGATTGTATGTAATTAAAAAAAGTATTATAATAGATCTAAGTAAGACATATAACTAAGTACTGAACAGATATCAGTGGTGCAAACGTAGTAGTCAAACTATGTTTACAACTTATAAACAATCACGAGAGCTACTTAATCTATTTAGTATTTTCTAAGTTCACCGATACTAAACTGAAAATTAAAAGATATGTCTTATTAGACTTCAGAGAATTACACTTAGATGTCATATTCCAACCAAATGTAGGTTAATTCGGTGAGAGGGGTCTTGCTTTTACCGTTTAAATTTTATATCATAGTAAAATACTATTTATGTCAGCCAAAGCATAAAATTAGTAGAAAAAATAAGCAAACAATTAGACTATTTAACAACTTTTTAAAATTTCCTCTATGTAGAAATATTGTTCCATCGCTGTAGGTTCACTGTTAGAGAGATTCTATGGGTACGTCTTTTATTTTAAAGTGACTATGCCCGGGATGTCCTGTAGTACTTCTTTTGATTTTTTTTTGTAATTTTTTTCAAGTAAGTCCTAAGTCCTAACTCAAAAAATTTTACTTTAGTACCAATACAGGCACAAATTTTCCAATACATAAGATTACACAATATTATCGTGGAGTAATCCGTGTAATGAATACCTCCGGACTTGACCATACAATGGCAGCACACTCCCTCCTACGAATCCTACCCGAACGTATCAATTCTTCAAATTTTTGTTTACGTGTACGTGATTTAATTAGTGGTTGCTTTGTTTTTGTTCTCATAGTCTATGAAAGAATATTTAATATACCGAGTCGGACATAGTCTGTGTGTGTTTAAATAACTGTGAAACTGAGTATCAATTTTAACATTGACTATATTAAAAACCATAATAAATCGTTTCCAAACAAATCACATATAAAAGTGGCTAGTTCACCTAGGCCATATCTTGATTTAACACAAGAGTGCAAAACGAAAAATAAAGTATTTACGCGAAATTTTAAAAATGAAATTGATAATTTTGTTTTCATAGCATTATTTATGACGGGGAATCAACTTTGACGGAAACAGTAGTGAAGAATTAAAACATTTCTTATATTGAAAAAAAAAATTATTCAATCAATGCCAGAAAAAAGTCATTGAACATTTCGCTTCCGAAAAAAGTTGACGAATATTTTAATTTATAAAAAATAAATGTGGTATAAACAAATCTATATTTTCTTTTATTGTACCTTTGAATCCTAATATTTGACAAGTAAAGTGCACCACAAGTTTCGTAACCCACTAGCCGCCACTGGTCCAGACCGAGGTATTTTAAATTGTTTAATAGCTGTTTTGGGACTAGTCCAAATCCCTATAGCTGGTTATTTTCTCAGCCTGCTTGATATTTAAATTATTGTTATTAGGAATTGCTATGTCAATTAAAGTTGTTTTCCGAGAAACATCTACCAAAACTATATCTGGTCTATTATGAGCAACAGTCCGATCAGTCAGTATCGTGCGGTCCCAGTACAGCTTGTAGTTGTTATTTTCTAAAACAGATTCTGATATGTATATTTAGTAAGATATTCTTACCGACTGTGGTAGTTCAAGTTTCAGTGCTAGTTCCTGGTGCAGTATTTTTGCCACAGCATCATGTCGCTCTTTGTATTCAGTTGCAACGAACGCTTGACAACCTCCTATGATATGCTGGATAGATTCAGTTGTTTGGCAACCGTACCTGCATCTGTCGTTGTTAATTGAAGGGTCTTTAACTATGTACTTTAGATAGTTCTTAGTTGGAATTACTTGATCTTGGATTGACAATATAAAGCCTGCCGTTTCAAGAAACATATGACCAGAGATCAACCAGTCGTTCGACGCTGCACTGTCGACATAATAAAGGGGCTTCTCTTTCCATTTCAGCAGTTTCTGATCAGTGGTCTGGTGGTGTAATTTGACGTGTTGTTGTGTCAGTGGTGTTGAGTAATCAACCTGGCACATAACTCTGTGTAGCTCCGAAAATTCTGCGAGTTTCTGGAAATGACTGTGCAAAATAGAAATTTGTTGATCTGTTTGCAGTTTGCTTAGATCTGTCAATTCTTTTCCTCATTCATACCGTGGCAAAGTTGTATGTTCGACAGAGCTCTTTAGATGGTGATTTTGAGCTTTTGTTAGTAAAACTCGAACTTTTCGTTGTAATTGTTCAATTCAGTCTTGCACCAATTAACTATACTATTATTAATATTATTATCTGTCCCATGAAAAAATACGCCCTATTTTAATTTCAGCCTTGAGAAATTTATTGTAAACAGTATAATGCAAGTATTCATGACAACAATTAAAAATCGATAAAAAGCATGAACCTTTACGAATCTAATTTTTGTGTTAGAACATTATGCACCAATTTATTTCTTATTTCGTTGACAAACATTAAATATGGATTATTGTTTTGATGATGCCAGTTTTCTTTGCTGATGGGTGGTTAGAATTGTAGTGTAGGTATAATCCTGTATATGTATACTGTATTTTTGAGAGGATTAAATGCATGTGGTTCTGAGATTCCAAGCACTGATTGATAACAAAAAAAAACAAGATTACCAAGAATTATGAAGTTACCAGTTTATTAATTATATCATAGTACTGATTCAGAAATGATGGAGAAAAAAAATACTCTAATCATAGAGAGAACGAATAGATAATCAGAATTATTTTTTCTGCTCGTGGCTTTACCAACAACTTACCTCTGGTAAGTATTCTTTGATATTCCAGGTTAATTATTTTTACATATTTGCTAATTGTCATCATATTCCATTCATCATAAAAAAACATTTAACGCAACTTTGATAAATCTATCAGTGAGAATAGACCATCAGCTGACGACTGATTTGGGTTCGCTATTTTCTGGCTTCTTGTTCGGAGGTGCTGAAATGTTTGATATTATTGGTTATAATGAGGCTAAAAATTTTGAATTGCGAAAAAATCGTGTGGCTAACCTACGAAAATTCGATATTTACATTTTATGCCCAGAGTTTTTCCTCGTCTGCCACGCTAACAAATTGAATTCTATAATAAAATTGAGTTTCGTTAAAAAGAGGCAGCAGTAGGCTAAAGGGTTGAGGTAAGAAAATGATCCTATATTTCAGTCCATAAAAAAATTGAGACTCGATTTGTAAATGGCCAAGTAAGATTAAGTATATATAAAATATTTTGCCCTCTTAAACAATTTTAGATTATAGTCAACAATATTACACTTCTAGCCTCCACCAAGGCAGAATAAAGAAAATGCTGGACCCAAATATGTCATGAGCTAAGGGTCTAAGGGAGCAGCATGCCCGTCTTTAAAAAAAAATAATAATTCTTCAGACTACTTGGGATTCTCACAAATGAGAGGGCTTGTATATTATTAGAATATTGTTAGAAACTATATGCACCTTTTTGCTATCGATTTTTTTGTAAGCTCGTTATGTTAAAATGTAATTTATGTTGTACTTCATACAAAAAAATATGTGAAAGCGATGATTTCTTAAATAACTGATAATTTTTAATTAGTTCATCATTAATTTTCAAGAAGATTTCATGTTAATTATCTACTAATTTTCTAACAAGGACACAGGTTCGTTCCGGTCATGAGCGAGCACCATCGTAAGACAGAGAAGTTTCAATTCGAAGCACTTAATATATTTAATTATATTAAGCAAGGTTAGAAGTAATAAAAAATTCATGACTAAAAAATATTTATTTCGTGAAATTATAGTTCTTAATCAGCAAATTTAAGTATCTAATATTTTTAGGAGGAAATAACAAATATTCTACTTTGTCTTATAATCTTTTTCACAAATATTATGTTAATAGCAGTAAGTAATAAGTTTATAAATACAAACTAGATGCCACAAATATTTTCTGAAAAGGATAATAAGTATGAATTTCCATGTTTCTTTTATGGAAACCTTAATATTCGAACATATCATTTATATTTGATAATGTTGCTGTTGCATCATTTACACCGACTCAAAAACTACATGGAAAAACCAGCGATGAAATTCAGTTAATTGAGGTTTTTTACGTGTTTTGACAAAATGATTTGATGCTGGCCAACGTACGAAAATCTTTTTAATACTTAGTTTACAATATTTTTGAATAAAAGATTTTTATTCAGCAATTAGGAGTTTTATTTCTTAACATTTTTATCTCGAAATATTAGTCCAGCGCTTTTCCAACGTTTGTATTCCTTCCAAATGACCGTATAACCCAATTGTTTTACCCTCCAGACAATTATTCATGTTTGGAGAGAAAAAATAGTCACTGGGGGCTAAATTTAGCAAAATAAATATGCTGCTGCGTAGCAATGTATGGGCTTTTCTTATGGTGACTACACATGTGTGCACCCGTGCATTGTCGTGATGGAACAGCATTTTCCTCTTCACCCAATACCGTTTAAATATTCATATAAAATGTGATATACCCGATGAATTAAGATGCATTAAGCATCAGCATTTCACACACACTCATTCTCCGATCGTTAGAAATCATTCCAAGTAAACTACTTCTTAAACATTGGAATTGAATGTGCAGAGTACCCCACAGTATTTCTCAACTTTCCACGGTTTCGGTGATTTTTTAGGTAAAAAATAATGCTTAATTAGCACACTAATTTCACTTTTCCATTTTTGTTAACAATTCACAAAGTTGTCTGCTTTCAACAACTTTCAAACACAAACTAAATGACGCAGGTTCCTGTATATATGGAAAACGTGGGGAGCAGTGTTGCATTTAGAGTTGCTGCGCTGGAAATTTCTCAACCTGCCCTCGAATTTTATGTACCTACATATTTACCCACCACTTACATATTTTTCGTTCAAACATAAGAATAAACTAAGTTATTAAATTTTCACAATACTTTATAAAATTCCAAAAAATAGCCACATCTGTGTTTTCTGTAAACAAACTTCAAATTCAGAAATAAGAACTATTTTATCGGCTTCAAGAAAAGAAGGGATACTATATTCGACGCGTTATTGAGTTTTTTATGTTTGTTCAGGAAAACGTCTAAATTCCTGCCTACATTGGATCCATAATATTCCCAATCAAACAACTCCCTATCGCTGGGTCCAATGAGATGAAAATTATAAGATCGGGTGTCTGATTTCAGAACAATATGTCGTTTGCCACATATACTTTTCTATGAAGAGAAACATTCCCTTCTCAGAAAGTCCAAGAAATAAAATCAATTAATTATAATCACTAACGAAGTTTCATAAAACTTTTTTCCCGTTTATCCTAATTTATGTGTCATTATATATCAGAAAGTAATTATTGAGGAGTGTTATCTTTAGAACAGTATGCACACTGTGTAAGATGAAATTAAATAATAATGGGGTTCAAAAAATAATAAATTCAAATTTTAAATAAATGACTTCAAAAAATACTGCATTGCTCTAGTTCAGTCCTCCATTACACGCAAATGAACTGCTGCTTTCAATAAGCACAACAGATTATTTTCTGACACAACAATTATCACTTCCTGATTCATCAAAATAAAATTAGTGACAAGGGCCTCAAAACCTTAAAATAGAAAGATTTTAACAAGTTTACCACCTAAAAATGAAGTAAGAGGCACACACAAACACCAAAAGCATTAAAGAGGACGAAAAAAACAAATAGGAAAGATGCTGAAAAGACGGTAAAAAAGAAATATATTCAGTACTTTGGAATAAGTTCCAGGAGAAGCGACCAAATGCATTCTGGTGGAGAAACTTTTAAAAAGTGTCAAAGCCATGAACGGAAATATTGCGGCTGCTGTAATGATTATAAATTGTATCATTTTTTTTTAATGTATTTCGTTAAAAGGTTAGGTTAGGTTACTGTTACTTTATGGAAAGACGGCGAATTAATCAGGTATATTCCAGGAGGATGGAGTATCAGTAGAGGAGAAGTCAAGATCAATTGACGATTGGGTTACTCAATAAAGTGACGACATTGCAGTGGTAATAAGTGTTGTAGTTTAATTGTGAATTATTATATTGTGCAATATAGAAGTAACAGCGAAGTTTATTGGGAGTTTTTTTCTCTGTGCATCACGTCTGGTCATCCCGCTCGTGAATAATCTTACTGATTTACGTGAACTTATGTGTTTACCACTTTTATTCATTTTTTGTTTAAATTTTAAATAATAATTTTTATGTTGTTTGTTATATTATAAAATGGTTTATGTAATAAACTGCCACATAATCTAGAATTTTGGCAGAAACTGAACAAATTAGCTGAAACTGAATCCGAATCTAGAGATGAATGTTCTAAAACTTTTCTTTTACAAATAATAATACATTATATAATGTCAGAAATTCATAATATTAAATATTTTTGTTACACAACATAAACATTAAATTACCTTAAAGTCTATAAACAAACAACTAAAATCTTAATAAGTCAATTAAATAAACTATTGTGTTTTTTAGCACACCTTGTACGTCTTGATTAATTAATACGACAAAGACGACTCTTCCTTCTCATTGTAACCATTATATTCCTATTTTGAAGACGATAACTCAAACATTAAGACGCAATCAAATAATTGTTCGACAAGTGAACTTTCTACATCCAATGAGAAAGAGAAAACCGTTGCGTTGGGAACCTTATTTGTTTAAGTTGAAAATGCATCAGTATCTGAAGTCGAGAAGAAGCCTGACATTTAACATTTTATACGTGAACATCTTCACAAGTCCTTTCACTTTCCAGATATTTATTATCTGTTGAAGGTGAGTCATTATGTGTGCTGCAGAATGCATTTTCCGTTGACGACAATCGCTTTTCTAGAAGAACGAATAACCTCGATTGCGTTAGCGTATTTATGACATTAGTTTGGTTTAGATATTAGCTGGCCGTGAAATGCATTATGGCTGATTATATTTGTTTATAATAAATAACGCTAACCGTTGAATTTATCACTTCCAAGTTTGCAATTCAATTAGACCATTAGTGGAATATAATTATTCGAACAGAAAAATATGTATAGATACACTCTTCGGTGACAGTGATGTTATCAGAAGTCTTGGTCTAAAGAAATTAATATTAAAAAAAACTCCTTAAGGTCAACAATTTCTGAAATTAAGAGCCTGTTTCTTATATCACTGAAGTTGCTTAGTCACAAAATCGCATATGATTTAAGCTTCTTTTATTACATGCGTATCTGTAGGCCATGTGCGCTAAAGTCACAAGATTTCTATTTGAACAACTTTACATACTGACGCACGAACAAACAACTAATTTTTAGTTAAATATTTTTACATCTTTACATATTTGTTATTTTAAACTTTGTTTTCTAGTACCTTACGTAACATCAATATGTACCACGTTCTAAAAAGTTTATATCTGATCAACGAAAACTCATCAGGAAATATTTATTGTGAAACCTCCAACGAAAGAAACAATAGCACAATAAAATTTCTATTACGTCCGTATACGTTTACGAAAATGGCACGGTTAAGACAAATAATACCTCGACTAAACATTGAGTGGCATAGTAATGCGCTATAATGAGGTTTAATACCGCGTAAACTGCCTATTGTGAAGACTCTTCATGTGTTCATGTCAACATCACGGAGCAGTTTGAAATTGGCTAAACCATATCAGACTGGCGATATTAAAGAGCAATTTATCATTCAAACAATCAACAACAAATTTCTCGGGAGAGACATTGCCGTGTTGTCATCGTGCTAAACTCAAAGTCATTTGCAGAAAATGGATGAAATTGTGGAAGTAATAGCATTAAATGGCTTCGAGGTTATTATGTGTAATACAATAGAAAAAAATAATTTGAAACATTTTCACCCATGAGAGATTGTACACATTTATTTAACAACATGCTTTTTATGCAGATCTGAAAAAGTACATCATATTCTTATGTGATGAAACTTTCTCTCAAAGAATTATTTGATAAATAACGTCAACAATTTCAAAAAGCAACGCTTCGTAATCTTAGATAAAACTAACTACTGTATAAAACCTCAACACATACTCAATCAACGACAATATACAAAACAAATAAAGAAGTTCAGTTAAGGTGAAATCACATTATCGTCATGTCATGTGAGTTCACATGCTATTACAGCATGTCACGGCACACTCGAAATATCTGCAATACAATTTACGCATGCTTTTAAATCAGCTAGAAGTACACTATGGTCACGTCACGTCACGTGATGTCACCATAGTGACAAGTGCAGGTTGTTTGTAAGGGTTTTCATTGCAGTCGAGTGAAATGGCACAAAATATTCCATTAGTATATCGAAAAGAAAATTTTTTAGGTGAGCGATTGTTTCTATTTGGTATACGGTAGTAGTTATGACCGTGCATCGCAATTCAAGCAGCAAGCAAAGTGCGCAGTTGAAATATTGGGCGAAGTAAATATACAGTTAGACAGGTGGGTTCAAAAAAGCTTACAAATAAATGAATATCACATTTATTTGTAAGATTGATATATATATATATATATATATATATATATATATATATATTTTTGTTTTTAAGTTTTCGCGGGCACTAAATGTATTAGATGGTTTCCGGGAATTCATCCGCGTAGTTGATAACTGATCCCTGCCGGGATCGATGGTAAAATGGTAATTTTAACCATCTAATACATATATATATATATATATATATATATATATATATATATATATCATCATCATCATCATATGCAGCTATATTCAACCAATTTTTCATGGTGTAGCCTCCCTGAAGAATTGAAAGATTGCAGAGGAACTTGAAGAGCTGTGGAAATGGAGAACTTAAGGTCTTGAGAAGAGAAGAAGAAGAAGAAGAGCTTAAGATCTGTGAGAAGGACTGAAAGACTGTATTGAAGAGAATTGAAGGTAGGTGGGCAAATGGTCGGTTTTACTAACTGAAATGAAGAAGAACAAGAAGAAGTGTAGGACTGAATAATTGAAGAACTGGCTCGAAGGATGGAGAAGACGAACATAATTTTGGCAGTTTTTATCGGAAACTCAAGGCTAGAGGTTGATGAATTGGCCTTTGTATAACTAGACTCGTAATGGAATTTATTAATGAAGCGAAAGCTGAAGAGCTAATCGGAGACACTTAAGGTCTTGCGGGAACAGATAAAGAGCTTAAGGTCTTTTTGTAAGAAGAATTGTCTCGAAGGATTGAGAAGACGAAGAGTACTCTTAGAATTTTACAGGGGATATGAGGCATACCTTACCACGCTGCCTCAGTGCGGTTTGGTAAGGGGCAAATGTCTATTTCCCTGATTTTTGCCATTTACGTCAGAGACGACTGTACCCCCCGGAATTTTGTCACAGTTTTTTTATTAATGAAAAAACCTTGACTTGGCTGGGATTTGATCCCGGGTCCGGTCCGCTATATCAAGCTCCAATTTAGTACAATTATGTGAGCTGACGGACTTTCCCACTAGGCCACCGGGGGAATATATATATATATATATATATATATATATATATAGGATGGTTGAGATATAAGGTAAAATAGAATTAAAGTTATACAGAGTAGTTCAAAAAATGTTGTATTGAGTGGCACATAAGTAGGTGCGTATACAAGGTGGTTGAAATACGAGTGAAGTAAAACTATAGTTAAACTTGAAAACTTAAAAAATGGTTAAATAAGCATATTCACTAAGGATATTCGAGTTATAGGGCGGGGAGTTCATAAAATGTTAGAAGCACTTGCATATATAGGATGATTGATATATAGAGTAAAGTTGAATTATAGTTATACAGGGCGGTTAGTGTGGAACATAAATAGTTGCTGATACTTCGCATATTGTGCGAAATAAAATTATAGGTATGCATGGTGATTTGAACAATAGAAAAATAGAAACAGTCAATAGGATGCAAAGGATTAATACTTATACAGGGTGGTTGCAATATACGGTGAATTAGAGTTACACTTGTAGAAAGTGGACCAAATAATAAAACAAATAAAAAAGTTAAAAAATATGAGGATAATATAAAAAAATACAAATTAGAGAGAAGGGAGAGATAAGAATACGCTAAAATAATTAATAGAATTGTACCTTAAATCAGATAAAAAAATATATGTCAGAAAATAGTTATTGAGTGCACACGGTTTCTAAACGGTTTTTATTTTAAGCCAGTTGAAGTCGGTTCTTTTTTAAATATAAATTATGACTATTCACATGGATTTTCTCTCTTCACATCGATAATCGAAAACCCAAAGGAATAAGCAAAATATCATTACCCCTTCAATCATTTTAAACTAGCTGTTTTATTTAATACAATGGCGTAAACAATTTTGAATATTCCTAATGATTAAAACTGCTTTTACTAAATTCTGTTTGGAGAATCTCATCGGAAAGGATAACTTGAAAAAAACTAGTATAACAAAATATAGTTTTTTGTTGGATATCCTTGGCCAAATAAAAAAAGTTACTAATTTTCATTTAGTTATTTGTCACTGTAGTACAAACAATTTAAGTACTATATTGTCGTATTGGCAATGAATCAGTAATTGGTTATCAGTAATAACTAGTTTTTCTAAGCTGTTATGCAACTCTACCAAACATATTGTTATTTGTCTATTATAATAATGTAGGATAAAATTACAAAACTTTTATTTATATAGTACTTCAAAATATTTTAAATAGTTCGTGCAAAATGTTTTCGGCATTTAGAAACACAATACACAAATTACTAAGTTTGATTTACATCAAATTTACTATTAATTAATATATTACAGTTTGGTGTAATTTTAATTGTTAGTTCGCTTCCGTAGCTTTGTGTGAATAACAGGAAATTGTTTCTGTTATTCCCAGTAGGCAATTTTCAATTTTGTATAATATCCGTTAAATAATTAATAGTTCATTGATCACAAACATATTTCCAAATGAAGAAATTACAGGTAACTGATTCACGGTTCTGAGTATGTGAACTTTTTGGTAGAAAGAATTTGATGTTTTCGTGAGAATTTCCTGACATTGAAAGTTCCTATTGAGTGCCTATCTGTCTACTGGCGTCTTTTCTGTTGTATTCACTTTTGATTGCATTATTCTTCAGTGTGCATTTTAGTTAAATCACAAAAACTGGTGATACGACAGTATGCATCTTTGGATCAAATTAAACTTAAGATCATAAGCCATTGTTTCTAAAAAATAGTTCTTGCAACTCTAGTTTGTATTTTTCTGTATATTGCAATACTCCAAACTTTTCAGGGTCTAAATCATATCCCGTTTTCAATGGCCATAAAAATTAACACAACTGAATAGGAAATTAAAATTAATTTCGCAATAACAGATTTACCAATTCACAATTTGACATTAAATGTTTGACAATAAAACTGATGAAACTAAGAGAATTTACTGCTAATTTGATATATACAGGGAATCACTAAAAAAATCTAAAGGATACTTAAAATAACACAAAGAAGAAAACAATACAAAACGAAAGCTGAAAGAGTTTGCTTTAATCTGTTTTAATTTTATTAAATGAAAGGAATTGTTTACTAATCCATCAGTTTTATTGTCAACATTTAATGTCAAATTGTGAATTGCTAATAAATTTGTCATTGCAACCCTTTTAATTTTTCTTTTCTTCAGATACGTTAGTTTTATTGCTAATGAAAGCCGGTTAGATATAAACCTTGAAACCTATGGATTTTTTTTTAAATTTTTAAGAAATAAGAGAGTCAACATCAAAGCATATATATTGTTGTTAGAAAAAACCTCGAAATGCAACACAAAGCGATTGACGACTCTAGAGTTAGAGTTGAAATGTCTCCAAATACAGATACTGGTTGATCATTTTGTAACAGAATAACTAATCAAGAATTTCTGTATGGAGAGCCAGAAATACCGGCAATTTCACGAAATTGCCTTACTACACTTTGTTCAGCATTTACAATTTTCAAATACTTTTCTGTTGCAGGAAAAAGTCTGAGGAGAGAAAACAAAAATGAACAGATAAAATATCGTGTGGAGTATTTGAAAAAAGAGACTTTCCAGCAATTGTGATGTTATTTCCAAAAATTCAGAAAAATACAATTCATAAGCCATTAATGTTCGAGTTTTCATTAAAAGAAAGTTATGAATTTCAGAAACAATCCACATTCTATTTGAAAGGACTTGTACACTTTTATATTTTTTCAATCTATTTTTCCTCTTTAGATTTGTGTATTGTTGAAAATTTCAATTCACTAGCAAAGATTGGTCACCCAGGTACTAGTAATTAATAAAATGTAATATATTTTGAAATGAAAAGTAAAAAGGTTATAAAATATTAATATTCACTAACATACTCTTTACAATAACCAAAGCATCCCGTTACTTCCTTACGTTTGATTATTATATTGTATACTCAGTTATAAACGCTTTCTTACTCAAGCCATAAGTGGGAGAAAATTATCCAACAAGGATTATTTGTAAGTGTTTTGTCATTATTTGACTCTTTCTGTACATGTCTGTTTCTAATAAAGCTTATCGTGTAGATTGAAATTAACTATTTATTTTCTATTGAAATAAGATTTAATTTTATAAGATTTCGTTTGTAACACTGAAGGGTATATTTCCTTCCATATAATTTTCATTGGGCAACCATGCTGGCGGTTACAGACAGACAGACAGACCTCATCGTGTATCGACTTTTTTTTCTAAGAAGACGAGTAAAGGTGTATCGAATTTTATTTTCTGCCATTCAGTAGTCAATTCAGATTTTTACTATTCAGGATAAATTGCAATTTCATAGGACACAGTGCATTATTTACGAAACAAAACAATGGTTTGTTTGCATAACAAACTGTTAGGTTAAGCATTATAAATAATACCATTTGGTCGGAGAAACTCCATGAATGTTTGTTATTAAATATAGGAAGTGTTTTTTTATTGTTATCAACATCTATTTATTGATTTCTCTTTGATTACGGTACAGTGCACATTTTTTATCTGCGACCTAATGGTGTGCGGTGATGTATAACATGAAGCCATCATCTAGGTGATCACATATTTTAATTATTTTATTTGCTACAAACCACTTAATTTTACTATCAAAATATATTAATTTTAGTACCTATCAGTACAAAGTTGTAAAATTTGAATTTCACATTTTAAAATTAATCTATGCCACTTCATCCACGGTAGCTAAGGAGTATGGAAACTAGTTGGGTATATATATTTAACTCTGGATACTGTTGGTAAAACTATATATATAACGGCTTATTGGAATAACCTCTAGAAAAATGTGAGTTTCAAATACGCACATAAATAACAAAAGTTCTAAACAAATGAATAAGAATTAAAGTAAAATAAGTTTTTTTATCAAATCATTAGCATCTATCTATCTATCTATCTATCTATCTATCTATCTATCTATCTATCTATCTATCTATCTATCTATCTATCTATCTATCTATCTATATCTTGAAGGTGCAATATATAGCTGGGAAATATATTTCAACGATTATTCCTTAAATAAACCTATAGTTAATTATTAAATTTGTTAAATATTAATTATAGAAGCTACCTAAAAATTTAAAAAAATAAAGCCGGAAGCTGAATTTATTAATTATATTAATTACAAGCCTTCGTACGGGGCTTATTTGTGATATATTAACATTTATAATCATTTTGAATTTGCCCATATTTTTAGTTTATTCATATTTTTGTCATTTTTGGAGTTTTTAACGTTTTTGACATGTTTTAAAAGTTTGACACTTGACATTTTCGCCGATTTCAACCATTCCTACGTATTTCAAAAGTTTTGACATTTTTCAAAATGTTGAAGTTTTCAATATTTTTCAAATTTTAGAAATTTCTTCATACCACTTTAAGTTTTTCACATATTGCCTCAAAGTTCCAACTTTATTTAAAAAATCCTATTTTTTTCTTGTCGTTGAAAGCATCCAAATTTTATTAAAATGAATGAGCAGTTTTTGCGTGTGGACAGACAGAATTTAAGTACACTGTTAACAATTTTGTAAAATTACCATTGTTTTACTCAACATAAGATGGCTAAATTATTAATCAGGGTTTACGAGTTTAAATTATAATACAATTTGAGTAATTTTCTCAGACATATGAGAAAATTTACTAAAATCAGGAGTAAGTTTACAATCGTAGAGCATAAATTTCACTTGTTTGGTGATTTTATAGAACTGTTTATAAGTTTTTATCAACAAACTTCCGATATTTAACAAAAATTTTAGTAACTTTGATTTACTATATTTTATTGTAAAATTACAAAAATATTTGTAGATTGAATTACTGTGAAAACATTAGAAATGTGGAAATATTTTTATTACTTTTACCAATTTAACGGTAAAATTACACAATGCACTTTAAGTTTGGTAAAAATATTATTTCTCTTAAGCCATTTGTAATTTTACCAAACAGGTTGTCAAATTTCTTTACCAAGCTTTTTAAATTCACTAACATTTTTTGAATTTTAAATTACTCTTTTTTTGTAAAATTACAAAAAATATATTGCAATTTAAATTACAAGAAAAGCATTAGAAATTTAAGAATATTTTTGCTATATTTGCAATTCCTTGTAAAATTACACAATGCATCGTTTCTTGTCGCAGCTTTTCGGAAAACTACGTTTAACATCTGCTAAATGCTTTTATTTCCTTGTTACATCTCCATAAATGGATATTTATTATTGCTTAGAACGTAATTGGGTGTAGGTGTGTGCTATGCATGTAACAGTGAACGTTGTTTCAGTAATTTCACTTCTTGTTTTATTATTTTAAAAGTTTAATTAAAATAAAGGTGTAATAAATATTTACAAAAATATACTATAGCCAATGGTTGAACAGAAGTTAAAAAATTCAAAGAAATTAGGCTCAAGTTTAAATACAATAGATAGCCTCCAGTGTTGTCCAGTCAGTGCGTGTTAGTCGTTGATACATTTCGATAGCTGGTTAAGAGAATTACAACTTGAAAGCAAGTGTAATTGTTAAATTGCTTCAACGCTACAATTGTGACACTGTAACCGGAAGAAAAGATTGATAAATTCTTGGTAATTTATAATCAATGATTTTTTTATTCATGTCTTTCTACATGTCTCATATGAAAATTTGTCGTTTTATTAACTTCTTATCCGATATAATTATACTTATTTATTGATAAATCCATTTTTATGATTTTACATTATTGATAGTTTATTTATTATTTAATTTTGATTGCAGATTATTTCTACATATTTGTGCCAAAAGGCACAAAGAAAGGTGTTAAGAGGAAGTCAACCGAATATTCATCCTAAAAGTCACTAAACTGACAAAAGACACTGACTCCTACCTCGCTGATGATTATGAATAGAATATAATACACTTTTTACTTTTATATTACATTGCTACTACATTCCGAAATTATTTCAGTATATTTGATGTCATTTAATCATTATATTTTATTTTATGACATTATTACTTATAGCTATATCATCCGAAATATTTTTCTCATTTTGGAGTGAATTGTCTATCTTACTTTCAGAAGGACAACTATTCATTTATACTAGAACTAATATTACTATTCAATTTTATTGAATAAAAGTTTTTCGAAGCAAGAAATCTAATATTATTTATTTATATCTTAGTTTGAAATTTATCAATCAGTTTTTCAATCTCAGTTTTAACAGTAAAATTATTTCAAACAATGACATTACAGATTATCTGGAAGTAAGTATAATAATTAATTACGTTTAAGAAACTTCAATTTGATTGTGATGGAGCGGTGTTCGTTGCGGATATTTGGGCGAAGAAATTGCTACATCAGCTCAATTTTAATTGAGAAAAACTATCTGACAACGAATTTTGATACGGCGAAACTGCTTTCAGGAATATCCTGAGTAAAATAATAACAAATATTTTGTCATGTTTTTAATTACTAATCAAATTTTCTATTACCGTTAAGTAATTTTGTAATTTTCTCAAACTGTATTTTGTTATGTTCTCAAACTGAGTTTAACTAAATTGTACAGTTATTACACTACTAGTGAATTTACAAAGCATTTGCATAATAAATTAATTCATAAAATTACGAAACTGTATAATAAAATTACTAATCAAATTCTCTATTACTGTTTAGTAAATTTCCAAAAATATTTTGTAATTTTCTCAAACTGAGTTTAAATGAATTGAGTAGTATAGATACAACACTGCATAGTAAATTTACTAAGCATCCTTTTGGTAAATCATTAAATAAAATTACAAAACTGTAAAGTTAGTTATCAAATATTCTATTGACGCTTAGTAAATTTTATAATTTTCTCACACTGACTTGAGTCGTACTGTTTAGTAAATGTACTAAATTGTTTTGCGTATATCTTTCTAAACATTTTTGGTAATATTACCAAAGAAATTTTTAACAGTGTAGGTTAATTAGGTATTTTACATTTTGTGTCTATTTTCCTTTCAAAATGAAATATTTTATATCGATAAAAAGTTAATATACCTATACTATATATTAACCGGAGTACTAAATGCCTCCATCAATTTTTATCAAAATGTATCCAGTAGTTTTTAAGTGATGCCTGTTTAAACAAGAATTGGTATATTGAATTCTAAATCGATGACTATCTACACCACCAAAATTGTCAAAAACTTTTTGTACTTATTTATATACAACAAGTACCTAATCAATATATTACTTTGTTTTTTTTTATATTTTACGTTTGTTTATTAAATAAACAATATGTTATGATGAGGCAAATGTGCTCACAGTTATATGATCATTATATACAAAATGTAAACAGGGTAAAGGCAAAATTGTTTTAAAAATAATATATTTTTCAATAATATATAAAAAAATTTGACAGATAATTGCAAATGATTCAGTCTAATTTTTTCTATTTATCCACTTAAATATTAAAAAATATAAGCAAGAATCATTGCAGCAATTAATTTTTACGAATTTTGGAAAAAGTAAGAAGATATATTTTTTTACAAACTTGATTATTATTTAAAAATTTTATTAAAATCACCACACTGTCATGTTTATTGTCGTTAGGTGGAATTTGCTGTTTATTTTGTGAATAACTAGGAAAAATTACTATCATGCTAAACATTCTAACAAATAAGTCCGAAAATTAGTGCCAATATATTAATACCAAACTGCCTTCACAATGGTTCAAGGGGTAGTTCATACATGATTAAAACAGAAAATTCAATTTCAACTGTGCAGTGGAATATTTTTGAATAATAATTGACCTTTTGTAAAGAAAATAGAAATGCTTACAAGATGATTTTTAAACTTTTGGTAGATTTATGAATTACAAAAGTCGAAAACGCTTAAAAATAGTTTTTGTATTTTAGTAATATTCTATTATGTATACTTTAAATCGACAAAAGATGAAATTTATGGGGTACTAATTATAGAGCGAAGTAGCCGAGTGGCGTTCGCTATTTAAAGTAGTGGTTTCGGAAGGAAATTCATTTGTATTGCTCTGTGTTCCGAAGCACTTTTAGCATATTTCAATGAACTTACGTGGGTAACTGAAATACATAAATTGTAGTTTATAATTTCTTAGTATGGTAAATTCATTTATTGCGACAATTTGCATATTCTGCTTCTTTAATGAATACGAAATGAAATGTAGAATGTCGGATTATTCAATTTCAATTCGAGAATTCGTCAAACACATTTAAAAAATTACCAGCGAAATTGCTATAACAAGTTAACAAATCTCTAAAAATAATGAAACTTCATAAAAATTAAACCGATCGGAAAATGGCGATTTATGAAGAAATATACATGATCTGATGCAGATTAATGTAATTTAGAGTAAGATAAATTATGATCTACATACAATTCTAGTAAGCAACGGTTTTGATGAAATTGCTGCAATATGTGAGAAAATGCATCTAAGAAATCATTAAGAAGCTACTATTGTGTCGATATGAAATTTAAAATATTGAGTTCGTAAATAATTCATCAAATTAGAATTTCAAATGTTCCACAATATAACAATTTAATACAATAATATTCAGTTTAAAATAAGTAAGAATTTTCTGCTGGAGAAAGTCGTAAATAATTAAAAAATAGTAGAATGATGCACACCAGATTTTGTAAAGAGCTATTCGAATGATTTCTGGGAACATTTTTTCGATAAATAAATGTACAGAAAATTGGGAGTGTTTAATATTACTTATTATGTTAACCAATAATTTACAAAGTCAAAAAACTCACTGTGTTAACAGCCATTTCACCAGGATAAGGCCCTTTAGTCTGCTCCATTTTCTTTGTTAATAGCAGTCACCTTAGCTATCAGACCACAAGCAAGTAAATATGTTGGTTGGTTTATAATATACTGAGAAATATTCATTCAACATTTTTCCATACAATGCAGACAATAATTTTTGGAATTTTTTTTATCGACTATGCTTATTTGCGATAAGCTTAATGTAGTTATGCACATATATGTTGCAGTACGATTATTTAAATTGGATTGATATGTCGTCATATAATAGAGTTCATAGTTCACTTAAGTGATCTAAAATTACGATAAATATAGTTTTTAAAATTAACCAAACTAATTTAAAAACTCGGTGGTGTAATTCATTACTTTGTTATCATTTAAACATGACAAAGACAATATTACTTGGGTAGCTTTTTGTCATTTACTCGAGTTATAAGTAAAAATTTGACTATAGTTTCGACCCAGTTCGTGTTATTATCAAACACACAAACATAAGTAATGAAACAGAAACAAACCCAATCAGAGCGGTAAACATATTGAAATCATTAATTAAACAAGTTATAGTTTTTATAGGTTAAAGTGGGCCTCAAAGGGCAAGTATGCCAACAACAGATCGATAAACATATTTAAGGCCTTGATTAGATAAATATTGGTGATTACCGACACTGAAGGGCTATTATGTCAACATCAAGTAAACAGAAATCTCTTATTACAATTTATCTGGTTGTTTAGTATGAGTTTATTAGAAGAGGTAATGCATGAATCGAGAACTTTTAATTTGTATGTTTTAGTTTCATTAGGTGTTTTGTATCGTTTAAAACTAATTTCTCACCACAGATAGTTCACAAATGTTCTTGGATCTATTGACTTAATAACCTACTCGTTCTACTGACCTACATCTTTGGACGTACCTTATCAAAAGCGATTAGAAAAATTGTTCAATATAAACACTGTATTGATAGGACAAGAGTAGCACTTTAGAACATTCGACATTATAAAGGATAAAGAATAGTTCATCTAGTTTAAAGATGATTATAAACGACTTAATGATACCTTATAATGCCCCATTATATTAAATTTTAAATTTTTGAAAACGTTTTAACATTTTAATATACATATACAGTTGATATTATACAATAAGGCACTGTAAAGCGAAAGGGCGAGAATGCAAGAGAGAGAGAGAGAGAAAGGAGGAGGAAACTATTTAAATGAATGTAATAAACGTAAGTAGCATGACAGTGGAAAACATTTATTAAACATTCCAAAAAAAAACCTAGACAATCATGGACTCTGCTTGCTGAGAAGAATAAGCTCAAAGAACTTTCAGACAATCTAAGTATTATAATGAATAAACCTTTTATGCTTCCAATTTACTAATAGTTCTTTATTAAATCAAGTAACATAGACATTCGTTTAGCTATATGATTGAAAATAGTTTTTTGGGATTTCCCTCTATTTAATTATCTTTTATAATTGTTAGTATATTGAATCAGACTGTAGAAATAATTAACAAAGCAGATCACTGCCAACGTATGGATGTAAAAGAAATATATGTATTGACAAGTAGAGGTCAATAAAGTACACATAGCGATATAAATGAAATGGAAGGAGAATAACTATTTAGCAGGTCAATAAATTGTTAAAATTACCTAAACAAACTTGACTGTTTATAAGGGTCGCACTGATATTAAATTTGTGACAGTTTCATACAAATGAAAATGTCAGAGGTATATTATTAAGACGGCAATATGTTATCAAAAATAATTGTTAAAACATTTATAATTACCTTAAAATAAGTGAACTGGGTCCTTTGAAAATGATTCAATTGAAAAAATCCAAATATAATTAACAAGTACTTATTTGTATTTAACGGTATCTGGTCTGACCTAGAATACGATTAAAACAAGTTACTTATATTTTGCATATACGAAAGTGCAATATTTGTATAACTTGATTTAAGAAACTCTATGAAAAGCTATGCAAAAAATGACAGGACGGAATTACGATAACCTCAAAAATACTGGTTCAAAATTAAAATGTTCTCAGTTCACTTAATATTTAAAGAATGACCATATATCAATGATAAGATACGAATCGTCCGTCTTAAAGATCAACAAATGTTATTGTCCCTACATTCATTTTGTAAATGATTCTACGACTGATTATATTAGTTTTTGCATATTTAAATACATTTTTTTGGTTTCGTACCTGTATACTGTACTGAAAGACAGAAAAAGGTAGTGAAATTATAAAATATTATTAAAAAACTATTGTACAATAAATATGAACCGAAAAAAACAAACAAATGTAGTCAGTCACTTAAAATTTGGCAAAATTTTGAATTCAATTCTTGGTTTTGTCAAAATGACATTTACTTCCAAGCAGAAGCAGTTGACTATGATTTTTTTAAAAAATTTACAAGGTCTTTATTCAGTATTACATCGTAACCAAAAAAATTAAAAAAACAGGAAAGATTTGCGTCAACAGGAGTGTGAAGACCGCCACATTGGATATATATTTTTATTTTTTTAACATTTACTGTGATTTTGCCTATCATCCGGTTCAGGCTAGACGTACAACTACGGGGCACTATTTATATATATATATATATATATATATATATATATATATATATACATCCGTTTCTTGGTTTGTGCTCTGAAAACAACAGTTAAGCTGACTTTTCGTCAAAATCTGATTTAGCATTTAACTAACTAACACACTAAGTAAGACATTAATAAAAACTCTACTGGAGTATAAATATTTATTGAGTCATTTTTTCAACTATCCTAGAGGCAAAACTAAAAAAAAATAATTGAAGATATTGATTTGGGCATATCTCCTGTATAAACAATATACCAAAAATAAAAGTGTTTGCCGAAGCAATAGTAGAACTGAAAAGGAACTCCGCCGGGCTTGTGCCAAGAGATAAGGAATAAGGGACCAATCCAATTCTGAGATGGAGGCCCTATTTGGCTGGTAGGTACAGGGGGCGTAAAGAATGAAGGAGCTCAATGTTTAGAAATGGACCAAAGAAGAGACCTAGTATAGTTTTTTAAATCATTCTTATATGTTTGCACCGGAATTCTCAGGGAATCACAAAATTTGCAATTGTAAACAAATTATTACAATTTCTGCTAAAAACGAACATGTAAGATTGTCCGTATCTTTTTAGATACGTTTTCTTTAACTTGTTGAAAATACATACAAGGGTTTTTGGATTATTACTGCTGGGCTGTTTTAAGAGAAACTGATTGATAAATATAAGAACATCAAATGAAACATTTTTTAATATATGTTTTGTTTTATAAGTTATTAATTAATTTATTTTTATTCAATAATAATTTAGATTTTTGTAGTTAGCACCTTAAATCTTTATAAATAAATATTGTTATTAAAGAATGTAAATTTTTTAAACCGGTATAACTGTTTTTAAATTTTCTTCAGAATTTTTTTAATATTTGTAAATTAGATGTTACACTGACAATTGCAATTTTCAATTTATTTATTTAATTTAGTTTCTGTTAATTAATTTTCACCTCTTTGGCATTACTAGTGCTTGCTATAAACTGTTAAAAATATTATTTTCAATTTTAAAATCATAAATTCACCTTAATTAGCGACAGTAATAACAAATTATGATGGAAACGTAATGAATTGCGTTTATGCTACTGGTTTCACAAGCACATTTAATAGCACCCGACATACGCAAAACTTTCAAGGTAATGTGAAAGTTGGGAAGTGCAATTCAAAGTCCGACTTCCATTTATGAAGAAATCAACAAATAGGACGAATTTGCATGTACTATGCAATTTCTCTCCTACGTATACATAATTAAACAATAAAATAAATGAAAGGATAAATTTTATGTTGATTACACAAAACCTAATAACGATTAATATTAAAAACTGATTTTTGCTTTAATGAACCGTTAAATAACAGCAATTGTAACACTTTCACTTTTTCGTTTCAAGCAGCAATCTCTAATTAAGGCAATAAGGGGTAAGTAACTCACCGGTGGTGGTTCCGAAGAGTACTCGGAGGGCGGATATTCCGGTTTGATGGTGACCGTAGCCATAGATTCCGGTTGCGGCTCCTTTTCCATGTCGGATTACGGTCCTGACAAACACCAGAAACACTCGGTATATATGAATCAGTAGTGTGGTGCGCGATGTGAAAGTCTTCAGATGTTTTTGGAACTAAGTCGATTTCACCGGTCGATGTGACCGACTGTTAGGATCGCCGTTGGTACCACAGCCTTGTAGCTGGTGCCCCTACCATTAGATACGGCAATAGTGGAGGAGAACCATACATTTTCCTTGGTTTTATGAATAAAGTATAATATACAGTATGATCAGCGGAATAAAATGTCAATTCTTGCAAATTCTGTATATTTATTGAGCATTTTAAACGTTTAATATAGTGAGTTATTGATTTGATTGATGTTTACAACAAGGAAATAAATTGAAGGAAATATTGATGATATAAATTGTATGTGACACATGTAATGTAAAGACATTTCCTAAGTTGCTAATTAAATTGATGTATCACGATATCCGTAAATAGTTCCACTAATAACACAATCATTAAATACCGGGTGTCCGAATATTTTGTGTCTAAAGAATTTATAAACCTATGGAAGTAATGGGAAAAGAATTGCTTCTCGGAATAACTTAATAACAATTTTTTTGTAAAAGTCGGACGAATATATTTTTTGTTTTTAAATTTTATAATTAAAGAGCATTAAAGAAAATTGTGCTCCATTAGGACAAATATTGGTTTGTTCTAAGCTAACAACACTTTCAACTTTTCCGTGTGCTTCGACAACAACGAACTGTCATTCTTTTGTATGTAATATATTGTTTGTGGTCAGGGAATCTCCATCAGTTGCGCTTTCCACAAAATATCCTGGCGAACACTTATTTATATATTTGATACATATCGCTTCTACAAACGATGGTTTACTTAAATGTAATGTTTGACTGATTGTCTTTAATTATTTTATGGCACAAATACGTCCATTTTTTCAACCTGAAACAGGCACGTATTTGAAATTTGAAACTAGAAAAAGTGTAGTAGGGCAATTTCGAATAATTTCCCAGATTAGTGATTGTCTCTACAGAAATTCTTCCTCACAGATATTCTCAGAGAAAGAGACAATATAATCATATAATCAACCAGGATTCTTTTTTTTTCAAATTTAATTTTGGAGACATTTCAACTTCAGATCTGGAATCGTTATCAATCACTGTGTGTTTTATTTGGTTGTTTATAAAAAATATATAACCATGAATACTGGTTCATCATATTGTACAAATGGCCTACTACACTTTTAAATTTCAAATACTTGTTTGTTGTAGAAGAAGTACCTATCTGCAGGCAAGAAATACTTTACTTGGCAGGAGCTAGAAAAGAACTAACTGAAATGTTAGGATCTCGATTTTTATGAGAAAACTAATACCGAAACATGCACACATATCTGTTTGGAACTGTTTAAAATATACACGGTGGTTTTAACTTCTGCTAATTTTCGACTTTTCGAATTAATTTCATAATTTGACATTTTTTTATTTCTGCAAATACATGTCATGTTGTATGTTTTATGGAGGGATCCAATGACCTCCACATTTTTTTTGTAAATAATAAAATCAATTGGGGTAATTCCAGAACTTCACGGGAAATTTAGTTTAAGAAAGATGATTTGGATGGAATTAATACTACAATCATGTATGCAATTGCGCTTATAAAAAAGGGCAAGCACAAACTCTGCAAGATTATCAGCCACGGGTACAGTATTTGCAACATTACAAACCTTCTGGATTTTGGTTCGATGGCACGATCATTAACACATCAAAACTAATTCGCAATTAACATGTGGGCTGGTGTTATTGCCGACTATTTAATTAATTCAGTGCTGCTTTCATTGGTAACATCTGCCTAAATTTCTTTTAAGTTGCACTTTAGGAGCTATACAAACGTTCGTCTAGGTATACCGAATAAAATGGGATTCCAAATTAATGACGCAACTGCACATTTTGCCTGTACCATGCCGAATCACCTTAACAATTTTTTCAAGTACCTTAAACTGGCATGGCCAAATGGACGGAATTTAATTTAAATTGTGCCATAATGTTTGGCTCTTTTTCACTCATTTTTTACCACCCTTATAATTTTTCACCTCTGACCCTCCCCTAATGGCTAGCTTAATCCTTAAGTTAGTTGAATTAAAAAAGAAGCTCAATTCTGGCAAAGCCATATTTTTCCACTCTTTTTCACTAATTTCTTACCAACTAATAATTTTTCACCCCTAACTTACCCCTATTTTTCTAGCATAAGCCTTAAGCCAGCAGAATTCAAAACGAAAATCAATTCTGGCCATCACATATTTATTCACCCTTTTATCCCTAATCTTTTACCACCCTAATATTGCTTCACTCCTAAAGCACCCTAAATGACAGCGATATAAAATGAAAATCTATTCTGGCGATGTCATATATTTCACCTTTTTTTCACTAATGTTTTAGTACCCTAATAACTTTTCTCCTCTTAAACATTAAGCTAGCAGAATTAAAAAAAAAACAAATCGTTCGCACTTTCTTCAATATTATTGGGAGCTATTCTGCTAGTTAAAACATTATAGTACCAAAATTCAAAGAAGTTCTATTCTACCCATACCATATTGTTACGAAATTTACCAAAACCGACCCTGTTTCATTTCAGTACGACACCGATCGCTTCGAGAAAAAAAATTGGTTCTCGAAATGACTCGGCAGCTGTATGATTGATGATTGATTTTACAAGAATTTTCTATGCTGGTTTTAAAAAGGAAGCAGCCCACGATCGCAAGTTAGTTAGACAGCGACGACTAGCGTATATTGTAATGTTATTGTGAGTCAGCTGTTCTGTATAATTTGATGTAAATAAAGTTCTAGAAAAGTGAAAGTTGTATAATTTTAATTGGACCCACAGACTATATAACAATATTTCTTCACACTTTTTAATATTTTTTTAGAACACAAACAATTTTCACCCCTCTGCCACCCATAATTGTAGCCAGGTTGCTAGTGTAAAAATTCAGCTATCAAAATTCTACACAAATTAAATTTAACGATGCCATACTTTTTTTCTTTCATTTTTACCATTCTAATTATTTATTTTTTTCACCTTTAAGTCACTCCTGACAGCGAATCTTCTAGACAAACAGTTAACAGAATTCGAAAAAATCAATCTTTGCGGTGACATATTTCCACACACATTTTTTTCTTATTTACACGGCTCCAACGACGACTCTGTAGATTCACGATAAAGAATGATGAACCTGTCTCAACTGCAGTAAAGTACTGGTAGCTCTTCATTATCGGCAAATAAAGAAAATAGTCTTGGACTACTCGTTGCACAACTAATTTTTTGCAATCTTCACGATATAGAGTAGATTCCTGATATCTAAAAGTGTTTTAGAGATAAAAAATTATTAGGCTTGCAATTAATTAGTTAAACATGTCTATAAAATTATGAAATTGCAGGAATGATTTCTTTCGAATTTCGTTAGCTTATTTTTTAACCTAGTAGGCTAAACGTATAAACACAAAGTTTTGTACCCTAACACCAAACCTTCATCAAACAGTAAACCAAAACACAAAACTTTGTGTTTAGTTTAGAGGTGAATAATTCGTAAAGGATAATTAATAAAATGTGTGCAGAAACATACGGCACGGCAAGTATTGATTTTTTCGAATTCTTAATACTTTATCTAGAAGACTGCTACTAGGGGTGACTTAGAGGTGGAGAATTATTGGGATGGAAAAAATAATTCAAAAAAAGAGGAAACGTATGGCATAGCTAAAACTGAAACCTTTTAGCTTAATAATATTTAACCTAGAATGCTCGCTGCAACCAAGGGTGTGAAAAATTGATAAGGTGGTAAAAACTTTGTTAAAAAAACTGTGAAAAAAAATGAAATTTTTGAATTCTGCTAGCTGAAACAATAAGCTAGCAAATTGGCTGCCATTAGAGGTGGATTAGTGGTGAAAAATTATGAGGATGTTAAAAAATTAACCAAAAGGTGAGAAAATATGGCATCCCAGAATTGATTTTTTTAAATTTAGTTCGCTTAAGAATTAACAAAATTGAATTTGCTTTGAATTTCCCCCAAAACTGTCATTTCATCTAAATATCTTTATTTACAGATTCTAAGATTATTGGTCTTGAGTTTCCAAACAAACCATAGGTTTTATTACAATCAAGGAAACATGTCTCCTTTTCATTTATCGATCCAAGTAAAGACTTCTGGCGGTGTGGCCATCTTATTAACCGACTTCAAAAAGAAGGAGGTTCTCAATTCGCCTGTATCTATGTTTTTTTTTATGTTTGTTCACCGATTACTCGGAAACGGCTCGAGGAATTTCGATCATTTGACTGGATCCTGTTTGGGGGGATAACGAAGTGGTCCCATATTTTTTTAATTAAAATAGCTTTTACCGTTTCTTAGAAAATGGGGAAAAACTATTTTTACCTATTCTCTTATACTCTATGCCATGGTGGAGGAACCGGTATTATTATATAAAATTTGAAAAATGTTATTCGGAACGTGGGGCAAATTGAAAAGGGATTGGATTAGTTCCGTGATATCTCAAAGTGGCCAGAACTTTTTTTCAAATAACATAGCTTCTATCGTTTCTTATAGAATGGGGAAAAACTTTTTACCTATTTTCTTATATTCTATGTCTTGGTGGAGTCGCGGGTATTATAAGATTAGATGGAGTTACTGGTATTAACTATTCGGAACTTGGGGTAAATTGTAAATAAGATGAATTAATCAAAATCAAAATAAGTGTCAGTTAATATGAATACACAGTGTGTATTCATAAATCAAACGATATCTTTTTATTCATAATTTTCAGAGAAAAAAGTTATTCTTCACAAACAGATTTTTTACATGGTCTAAAACATAAACAGTTATCATTCCATGTCAATTTTTATTAACTGTAGACAAAGTTTGCCTTCAAAGTGGGCTTTTAATTACAAATTAAACTATCTTCATTTCTGTTAAGATATAAAATTGTTATTAAATAGAAATAATCTAATACTATATTACGAACAAGGTTTGTTTATATATATATAATTGAGTTCTGGAAAAAAGGCTCTAACGATTTCGATGAAATTTTCTTATTTAGAAGTTTCAATAGATAGAAAACGATTGGTTAGGGTCTCATATTTGGGAAAATTGTTTTGCAGATAAATTAAATAATTAAAAAAGTTATTGGCAGTTTGCGACAATCAAAATAGCTGATTTTTAATTTAAACGTGTTCAATACAGGGTGATTTGGTAACCTACGTAAGAGTGAGATTCGTCTTGTAAAAATTCTTTCAATACAGGGTGATTTGAGAGTGAAACTGCTCTTGTAATCATTTTTCCAATACAAAATATATTTGTATGTTCCGAACAAGTAACTATTTAATGCCTACCTCATATTTTCCTAGCATTATATTTTTACACCTGGAGATTTCAACTTTTCAAAGTGATAAAATTGCCGAGGCGGGCGATAGGGTAGTTATTAAAATGTTGGTAATCCATAAGATTTGCTATGCAAGATGGTTAAAATATAACATCGAATGTAATTATATCATATAGGATGGTTAGTAAAAAGCAAGAAAAAATAATTATATAAGGTAGCTCATAGCAGTTGGAAATTTATGATAGCTGACATACAGGGCGGAGTACAAATATTGTTATGAAGGATGGTTAAAAAAATTTTAATAGAATGTTACAGCTGTAGGATAACTCATTTGCAATTACAGCCATTTCATCACTGAAAATTATAAAATAAACACATTTTTTAAAAAAACAAAAACCGACTTCAAAAGAAAATTAACTAAAAAGCATGAAATAATATTTTGCTACAATTAAATACTTTTTATGAAGTCGGTGCCAATTTGAACAGCGAAGTTGCGAAGTATAACTCATCAATGTACCTCACAAAATATTTTCACTTTCGCTTGGCACCGACTTCATAAAAAGTATTTAATTGTAGCAAAATATTATTTCGTGCTTTCGTGTAAATGTTGGCTTAGACAGGGTGTTTTGTAGAAGGTTCTTCACCAAATAAACTTAAATCTAATTTATGAAGTTGTGTTTGCTCTTTTGCATTCGATATTTGACACAAATAATTGGTTGAAAAAATTATATGAGTTTACAAACAGCGAGGTTCCATAAAAAAGTCATTAAGTTAAACACTTTATCACAATACAAAAAAAAGAAGCACTTCGAGAACTTCTAATGCTCACAAAAACTTCTGTACCTCAACCCCTTTCCAGCCATATATCACACGTATTGGAAAGTAATTAGTACCATAATAAATTTGGAGATTATATTTGTGTACAAGGTTAGAACTACAAAAAAATAAAACATACATCAAGTTGCAATAATTTGTTAGAACTTTTGTTCAAACCGCCTTCTACCGCTACGGATGTAATCACGACACCTTTTTCTGACTAGTACAGTGGTAGTCTTTAGTCGCATCTCATCCCACATTATTCGAAAAGCAACATTTATTCTTTCTCTTAAATGCTCCTTAATTTTTATTTCTCTCTCATATACGAGTTGCTTGGCCCGTCTCCATACAAAAAAATTAAGGCGCTTAGGTCTGGGGACCTTGGAGGCCAAAGTATAGAGCCAGTTTTCTCAATCCACGCGTTTGGGAATGAATTGCCCAGGAGCTCTCTGACAGTTCGCCTATAATGTAGAGGACAGCCATCTTTTTTGAATATTATTGGTCTGTCTTTGAATAGGATTTCATCTAATAAGATCGATCCTCACACATTTTTGGAACTCAACATTGATCCTTTCCCTTAACTGCTCCTTGGTTTCTATTCCTATCTCGTAGTTGACTTGAATTTTTAATGAACAATTTATCGATCTTATTAGATGAAATCCCATTGGAAGACAGGCCAATGATATTAAAAAATATTGGCTGTCTACTACGTTATAGACTAACTGTCAGAGATACAGTGAAAAATAAAAGTTACAAATGTTTATGTTTATGTTAAAATCTGAGAATTAAGGAAAACAAATCTAATTAAAAAACAAAAACCGTAAGCTATCTAGATGTTATATATGCTTCATAATATGGAACATGAGCCCACCTATCCGTCCTCAATGTTTGGCGAACCTTCTACAAAACACCCTGTATATATGTATTTGAGTCGGCTGAACGTATACTATTATAATTTTATTTAGCTGGCATGATAATGAGTTTAGAACGTTACGATAGACATAACAAAAAAAATAGTTTTTGAGTGGTTTTATTTGACTTAGCAACTACCATAATGGTAGGTGAATTCCAGAATCTGCTGACGGCTTGTCCACAGTCCACAGGAACTGAACAAAAAATATTTATTGAATATACAATTAAAGACTAATTCTTTAATTGTATATCATACAATACTAAAAGTAAAGAAAAAAATAAGAAATTCAAAAAAAGGGAATGAAGCGTCCCTCAGGTTTTTTGTTGACAATCTCCATTGTGATTAAAACTTGCCAGATAATGGAGCGTCTTATCATATTCGTTTTGGGCGCATAATTTAGAAATACATCCCTAATCTTATTCAACACTATTTGGATGTATTATTTTACTTGTCTCTGAGCTTTAGTATTCCAAGTAATGAGAATTTTTATTAATCATGATTACAATCATCAATTCAAACTAAACAAATACTAATTTCTGATTCACAAGCTGTCTTGGAATGTCACACTAGACCATCTATGAAAACTATTCCCTATAATTTTGTCGATATGGAACTCTCGAGTAAACTCCTGTATGTTCTGTTAATTAATTTGCCATTAAATTTACACAGAATTGTATGTCTGTATGTCCAACACCTAGTGGCGTATTTCGCGTTTCCAATGTCGCTGTATAAATCTCGCTTATTAACACTTGCTATCGTAATAGAAGGTAATTGTGTGTAAATTGATGCCTTTGCCCTGATAAAGTAGACTTACATTTTATTAGACCCAGTTATAAGAACTTTAAGTTCCAAATAACTACACAAATCCTGAAATTAAACACATTCGAGCAAATATAAAAATCGGTTGTTTGTTTTGAGACAGTGAGAGTCTTTATAGAATTTTCAAATGAACAAATGTTTCCAATTGTATAATGTATACGCATACTCCTAAAACCGCCACATAATTATCGCTGAAAAATTAACTAATCCAGTCAACAAGCATGTTTTAAATTCTATTGCCTTATTTAAATCTGTTTGTTTAGAATGTAATTTTCTTTATTAATAACAATTATCATAAATTATATTGTCGATAACTCATATTACAACTCAGTAGGTAATTAGATGCCTTGCTCTCTCTGTGTGTACCTACTAACTAAACTATCGCTTTCAAAGATGTGAAGACTTTATTGTTAGAAAAAAATGTGCAAGGGAAATCTGTGTCACGTAGATGTTAAAGGTTTAACTGTAATCTTCAAATAGGAAGTAGTTAAGCATTGTAATTGTTATTTGCGGTGTAAGGTACAATTAGCAAATGCAACAAAATGGAATTGAAATCTCTAAAATTCGTTAAGTGGCAATCAAAAATATCAATTATTAATCTCTAAAATGTGGGCTATGATAAAATGTGTAAACTACTTCTATTCCACATGAAAAACGTTGAAAATTCATATTTTTCAAAACTGACTGAAATACGTTCTCATTTGCAAAAAAATGTGCTCAAAAGGAATTATAGCTTACTACCATTTAATAACATCATCATTTTGACAAATCTATTTTATATTGAAAGTAAATATTTGTTGGTATATAGAAATGTTTTCTAAAACTAGTAAGACATTTTCTCGTTTTGTAGTTACTTGCCCAAACATTTAACTTTTAAGTAAGGTCGAAGACTATTTGGACCGTCTAACTGGGTGGACCCAGACTTTTGCCGAACACTTTATAATACTTTCAAAGTGCTTGTTTTGCATTTTCAGAAAACTATTTCTAAAGAATGTTTGCAAGATTACAAGTGCTTATGCAAGATCCGGAATTTGTTGATGGGTTAAAAGTATCGAACTTATATTCCTGTGGTTAGAGTGTCAACTCTCTGAAGTAAAGGATTTGGAAGCTGTAGGACAATTGTTGATCAGGTTCTGGAAGTATAAAATATTGTTAATGCTGAATATGCATTCGCTTTGGATAATAGGCAAAAAAAAGATTAGTATCAGCAAGATCAATAAACCATCGTTCCCTAAATTATTATTTTTTTATCTCATCGTTTTATAAGCTCGTAAGCCAAGGATTGCCAATCAAAAAGGTGTCAAGTAAAACAGATTAAACTCATAGTAGTGTGTTTACAGTTGAATCTAGATTAATTTCTTGATCTAGAGTGAAGGAAGAATTTTTCCATATATAGCGAATTTTCTTGCCTGATGATATGGGAAAGGCTGCAAAATCCTCTAGTATCAACATGTATGAATATATGCTTTAGAAAAGAAAAGAAGTATAATGTATGATTCTACAAAATATCGATATCTTCTATTTGTATGGTGCCAATGAAAGCCGTCAATACCACATTAATTACTAACTTTAATTTATTTCAGTAACTTACTTATAACAGTAGTTACTCGAATAACTAGAAGCGAAAGCAGACGGCTACGAGAATTATGCGAACCGACCTGAAGAGGGCAGATGTGACTCTGCCGAAACGTCGTCAATTTACCATCGCTCCCGGCAGGGATCAGTTATCAACTACGCGGATGAATTCCCGGAAACCATCTAAAACATATATATATATATATATATATACTATATATTGTTTCTGGTTCGGAACCTTCATCAGCTGCACTTCCTACAAGAGAATGTCCTCTCGAACAATTATTTATGTATTCAATACATATCTTTGAATATGTGAAGATCAAGATGGAGGATTTTCTGGGAAACTAGAACAAATCAACATCCGGAGTCGCTTAATGTCATTGCAGTTATCCCGTTAATTTCTAGATTAGAATGTCATGTTAAAATTATCAGGTTAACTTCACCTGTCAGAGAAATTGAATACTCTCTTTTCTTTTCTATATGTATTGTATTGTTTGTATTGACTGAGGCCTGTGTCTTCTGAAATCGGTTATGAGACGACGATTCCTTTAGATTTTTTGTGGATTTGTCAACCTTTCGTTTCGAGATGTTGAGGGACGGTCAGAATGATCATGGTCTTCAACACTCTACTCTCTACATTAAATACGTCTAAAGCACTCGAAAACTTGTGTGCGACTCAAGCATCCATATGCTTCCCTTGTCAATTTATCAAACAGGAAATAAAATTTCGAAAATGTTCTCTGCTTTTTGAAATTCGCCATAACGACTTTGCCCACAAAACACGATCGTAGTAAGAGAATCACAAGGCTTATGTGTGTTCAGCGGTTCCTCGAAACAGTCTCAACGAGTTCGAATTATTTAAACTGGATTCTATTAAGGAGGAACCCGAAGTGATCTCATTTTTTCAATTACATGGCTTATGCCGTTTTTTAGTACATTGGCAAAAATTGTTCTTATATTGTAACTATGGAGTGTAAAGCTAAGGAGGCCAAACTTGTATGGGAATTAAACTGAAAAAGTGTCCAGCGGGCACTTTCAAATAAGAAGTTCAAGAAATGGCCAGATTGGCGCAAGTGTGACGTTAGGGCATTTTATGAGTTAGTAATAGGCGTTATTCCGTCGCTTGGTGTCGCTAGTGAGCCAAGGGGTACGATTCGGCGAAATTTTAATTAATTGAGTCGGAAAAATATTATTGATTAAAGTAAATGGGTATTAAAGGAACTAATAGCGGAACTGAAAACAATAAAGAAAGTCAACAGAACAAAAATCTGAACTTGATTGGAGGTAAAAAATAATTACAAAAAATATAAATAATTCCATAGCATTATTTATATAATTTTGTAGGTAGGTTACAACATTATAAGTTATTTATTAATAATCATGCATAACAGACGAAAATTACGTATTTATCGTACCTAATTTTATCAATTATAAAAATTTCAATGCATCTCATGACATTTTATTAGAGGATTGTTTTGAAACATTATTTTTTCAAGCTGTTATGGGAAAAATACTTTGAACCAACTCGCCCATGTAAAAAAGTCACGCCATTTATCCAAGCCTTTCTCAAACTCAAGAAAAACTGTTCTTTGTACATTTCATGGAGTGTTTGAAAGCATTGTTTTCACCAAAAATGAAGGAGATAACTACGTGAACCTAACTAGCCTCCCTCCTGACCCCGCCCTTCCTTCTCCTGACCACAGTCCTCCCGCCTCGTGAAGGGGTTGGGAGCATTGCGTTCATCAAAAATGAAAGTACAAAAGCAAGAGGCCTATGTGACCTTGACAAGCCTCCCCTCTTGCTCCCTCTTGGTCCCTCTTCCCCTTCCCCAGTTTGAAGCATTTTGTTTACCAGAAATGAAGGTACAAAAGCAAGTGGACTACGTGACCAAGACTAGCCCCCTCCTTTTTCGCCTCCCTCCTCTCTCCAGGGGTGTGATAGTTGCTGGGGATATTGGGAATAGTCTTGGGAGGGAAGGCGAAAGCTTGGGCAGGAGGGGGAGAGTTGGGACACATACTCCTTTCGTTGTTATACCATCATTTCTGGTGAACACAACGCTTCCAAACGCTCCACGAAAGTGATAGTTCATACTCCACTACAGTTATTTACCTTTTTGTTGGTTTTCACCCCTGAATGGTCTTGTATTTGCATAACTTTGATAACTTTGTGTTTAGCATTAAATAATGCCCAAAAACGACAAACGAGAACATATCTAAAGCGTATATAAACAGTATACCCCATAGAGGATATTCTCCCAGTGGAAAATTCCTGTCTGATACATCTTATTATGGTTAAGGGAAGCACAAAACATTAGGTACATCCGATATAAAGTGAAAGGTTTCGCTTGGAAGAGTTCCACCATCTTCACAATAAACTTGAACAAGATAGGGAAAATTTTTCTAATTCTTATCGTATGCGAGTTTAAACTTTCCAGTACATTTTGAAGGTCTCTTCGATAATATTCCTTTATCTTTATATCAACATCACAACAGGCGTTACGCCCTACCGATCCCAAAACATTAAAAAATGAAATAAGATAACACAACTTAACACGAGATCCAACTATAACTGTGCAAGGGAAATTATTTTCTGATGTAGAAAACTCCAAATGTGTTTGACTGGAAACTTTTGTACAATGTTCAGTGCATAACACATATAAAGTGTAATTAACAAATTTTTATTTCTTAAATTATAGCGAATGTTTAATATTGCAAAAATCATAGTTTTATAAGTTTTGGTAATTTCTCAGCAGTCGTATAAGTTTCAAATAATTAAGTGTCAAATGTACGTTTGGTGCTTAATTAGTGTTATGTTAGAGTTTTGAAACTTCACAAAATGACATAATTAATTAATAAAAATTCATGACTGATGGTTTCCTGGCATTTTTTTTTTCGTGTTTTCAATACTACAGTTTTGCGACAATTATTTTTTAATAATCCGAAAGGAATGTAGTCAGATCAATGCATCAGACTTTACTATTCACATCAGTTGTTTATTATCTATAAATCAAGTTTTAAAGTTAATGTTTAAGATAAGATAAACTAGTGGTCGCCCAGTGGTCGAATTTCGACCCCATTTCATGAAATTGTAAAAAGTATATTTTTATAAGAAACAGAGTTGTGGAGAAATCGGAGAAGTAGATGTAATTGTTGACTCATATTGACAAATCGATTGAAATAAAAAGAAAATAAAAATGTAATCAAATATCGGTATTCGAAATATTTTTGACAAATGAATGACCCTCCAAATTTCTTGTTGGAACCGGTCCTGGCAAACTATTCGATATAATAATTGGAAGATTGTTCTTTGCAACCTAAAAGTTTTCGTCATTTGCGGTTTCAATTAAGTTCAGGAATATTAAAGAAAAGAGAGGACCAACAACCCTAGGAGAACTTCAATATTTAATATATTCTCTATTGTCCGCTGTCTGACAATTTTTTACACAACACTTTCGGGAAGGTTGTGATAATAATATATTAATCAAATAATTAAATTCACATTAAAAACAGAATATTTAATATGAAGTTACTGCAAAGCGTCCGAAAAATCAATACTAATCCACTACATTGACTATTTTACCAGTAGTGTTTACTGGTAAAATAGTCAACGCTTGTATGCTACTTTCAGAAGTACATGCTCTAAGAATATAATTCTCTCCATATACAATTACTCAATGTTTTGAGTTTCGACCGTTTGGCGGCGGCGCCACTGTCAGTTGTTTGGCGTTGACAGTATGGGCGTAAATAATGAATTTTTATTATATTTTATTTAATGAATGAACCAATACTATAAATTATTATTAGCATTCTGCACTGAAGATCGTCAGTAGCTACTTAACAAAACAAAACTGAGAAAATCAGTTGAGAGACAGAGGAGAAAATGATACCTAATCGTTTTGTCTTTGCCTATTTATATATAGATACTTAAATGTCTAAGTACTTCTTGGGAAATAACACCACAGTTAAGAAAATTGCTGTATATTCCAAACGTTTCGGGGTCTTGGTCAGACCCCGTTGTCAATGGTTAAGAAACGTGGATAAAAAAGGCACAATTCTAAGATGTAAATTAAAATATTTGACAATATGTATTATTTGATTTCTGACGTAACTAAGAGAATATTATTTGTAATATACAGGGTAGCACAGAAACTTCTAAAGATCATATAATCATAAAGTTCCTTTCAAATTGGAAGAATTTAGTAGTACATTTTTTAAAAACGTTTTTTCTTCATTGAATTTATTAATGTTAGAACAGTTGGTTTTTGCTCTGTCATATAGAGATTTGATGATACCTCTTTTTACTGAATTTGGATGATTAGAGTTAAAGTTGAGATACCTGTTAGTATGAGTCGGTTTTCTGTAAACTTCTGTTTCAAATAGATACTTAGTTCTTTTCAGATTGTTACTAAATAATTTGTCGCAAAATGGGAGCAATGTGAAAATATCCTTAAATTAAATCTTCTCTAAAACACTATATTTTTCTTGAAAACCAGCAAAGTAAAGTTGAATTTTTAAAAATGAAATTTTAAAAGGTTATGACAAACTTACTTTAGTGACCTACTCTAATAAGTTTTACGAGATAGATATAGGCTTATAGAAACCTTCGACTTCAGCCAAACATTCTGCTAATTTTTGGCCAAAGGTGAAGTTGAGCCCGAAGATGCTTTTCATGGCCTAGATGGCCGAAGCAGAATGTTCGGTCAGAGCTTAACCTGGAGTGTAGTAAATTCAAAATAGATTGGAATCAAACTAAAATGAATGTCATTTAACAACTAACTTCAAAATGTGGATTCTCAATTAGTCTTTTTACAGTGCATCTTTGTGAGTTGAAGTCAAATGGAAAATTTTCTTATGATTAATATTTAGAAAAACGCTGTTCTTCATACAAAGATTTGCATAGTCTAAAATCTATACTGAAATCATTACGTGCCACTTTTTCAATTGTATACCAGGTTTATGTAAAAATGTCAATTTGGCCTAAACGTGAGGTACCTTTATTTTTGACAGTATCTATAATTATTAGAATTGAAACCTGCATCCAGTTATGTTATATCACTTTGTTAAGGAGGATCCCGATATGGTTTCATATTTGTTTCAATAACGTAGCTTAAACCTTTTCCAGAAAATCGATAAAAACGTTTTTGTATCATAACTTTTTGTGAAGACGATAGTATTAAAGAAAAAAACGGTTGCATGATATGAAATCTGTACTGAAATTATTACTTTTCACTTTTTCAACTTTATACGACATTTGTCAACAAGTACCTACCTTTATTTTTGATAATATTTAATTTGTTCTCAATCAGAACTAATTGGAATTTAGGAGTAGGTACATCCAATTTTGCTTTTCAACTTCAACAGTATACTAAGTTTGTCAAATATATGAATATATCTGAAAGTTTTATCAAACAGAGCTTATCGTATTTGAAAACAGCATTCAATTATGCTACGTCGCTAAAAATTGTGCACTATTGTTTTTTAATAAAAACAAGGTTTGTTATTGGAATTAAATCAAAATGTCTGATAATTAACACATCTATAAAAGGTGAAGATTCTCAAACCGTCTTCAATACAGTGAGTCAACAGTTGCAATCATATTGTAATGTTTTTATTTTCACATTCGGGGATCGGTTCAGTTCTTGGAATTATTTGAAAACACAGTCTAACTCACTCTAACCTATTTCCACTACTTTAACACAATTTATATTCACATAAACTATTTACAATTTATCTTAACTATACAATACGACCGTCGAAAACTGAATGAATCCCATCGCCAACTGTCCTTATTTATATATTTCTCTCGGAATTATTCTGGCAAGTCAACGAACTATCAGGAAACTTCTTTCATGTGTTCTGGAAGCTTCAAGGGAATTCCCAGTAATGGCAGCGGTCGGCCTGTAGAAAGACAAAACATTTCGGATTCCCAGAAGTATCGGAATAATGTCCCTTCCACGAATTGGTTGATGGTCGATTGCACCAGTTGTCGGATGAATTCTCGTAATATTGTCCCCTCCTTAAGACCATTTCGTCCCGTAATGTCCCAGAATTCTTCATTGTGTGGCAATATTTGCGGGACTCTCCATTTCGACACCGGAAAGTTTGGTTTAAATAACAGTCAACGGTCTTCGAATCTGGGCTGCGAATATTTAGACAGCATACAAGGATGTCGATGCCACTGAATCGAAAGATAGTTTGCATCATACTCTCACCACCCTACAATTCAGTCCATCCAATCCACAGGCTACCTTTGGGACGGCCAATTTCATCATGTTCTTTTCCATCATCGCGGTCCTCAATTCTACCAAAGTCTTCCAAAGATCGCTGTATGTTGGCTTGTCCGGCGAGAATGTTTTCGTTACCAAATAGATGTCTCTGGTACTTACTGGTCTCTGGGGTTAATATGTTGAAATATACCATCTTGGATTTTCCTCGAGGTAGCTTCTTTATTCTGTAGACCACATCGTTGATTCTATTTACAATTTGAAAAGGCCCCTCCCAAGATCCCTGTAACTTGGGCGAATATCCTTGACGTCGTTGCGGGATATACAACCAAACAAGATCATCAACTTGGAGTTCCCCGCACTCGGCTCTGATGTCATAGGCTTCCTTTATCCGGGCACTGGCATTCTCGATATTTAATTCCCGGATGAATCGGTGATGAGTCTTTCCAGTTCGTCAGATAGTTTAACTGATGGTATTTCTGCATGCTGTGTGCTTTTGACTACAGAGAAAACTATTGAACAATGGCCCAAAGTTGTTCCTTTCTTTAACGCAATCGAGTAATGATTTAGGTTTATTACTCTTACTGGTACAATCTCTTTAGCACGAAACAGAGTCTTCCCCAGTGCGACTTCTCTGCCTACATTTCCGTCGTTAAGTTCGGGATCAAACATCATTACTGTTCCAGTTTTAGCTTCTAGGTAAGCATCTACAATGATGTCCGGAACATTTACATCATCTGCCAAGCATTATGTCTTCTTTCCCATGGTGAACCACACAGAATTCCATCTTTAAAGTTTAATTCGAATCCCGTAGATTTCATGACATCCATTCCGATGATGACTTGTTCTTCGATGTCCGCCACTAATGCCCGATGTTGGAATTTTGTATTTCCCAAGACCATTTCAACCTCTACTTCACCATGGACCTTAGCAGCTTATCATATCGCTGTTCACAGTTACCACTTTGTTGGTTTTATCATTGTTGGCCCCTATGACTGTTTTCGTTGCACCCGTATCTAGCAGCATTGCCCATTGCTTCTTAATAATAAGAACATCTACAAAGACACTGTTAAAGTAGTTGCGTAGCGAAGCGACATTTGCGTTGATTGTTGGGGCTTGTTGGCTACAGGTCGTCGATGGTCCCTTTACATTGACCTTCTTTAGTTTCCCCGACGAGGAAGTCGGTACTCCGTTGTTCTCCTTGCAACGACTCTGGATATATCCTACCTTACGACACTTCCGACATCTCACTAATCTTTTTTTGGTAAGGACTTCCTCTACTACCTTTCCTACATTTCCACTATCTTCTGGCTCTCCTTCAATGATTCGGACTCTTCCCTGAACTCTACAGATATTTTTCGCAAACTCAATTTCTATAGCTCGAGTCAGTGCATCCACTAATTGAGTCGGTCGAGCTAGGGTCAGTGCTTGTCTGGCTTCGTGGTCCCGACATCCATCCAAAAACGCTTGCAATGCTAACCTTTCTATCACATTTTCCGGTGTGACTGGATAGGAAAAGCGAAATTGGGTAGGTTTCATTTTGTGTCTTGTCCCCTCGAGGCCAATTTTCGAATCCAATACTTCTGACTCTTTTTGCTTTCGGTTTTTGATTGTGCTTCTCCCCTTTGTATTGTGACTACCTGTTCTTTTATTTTGCTGATCTCACTCTCCATTATCTGTTTTAGCTAGCGTTTCGGTTTTGACTGTCTCTTCGACCATTGTCTGCTTTAGCTCTTCTATCCACGTTTCATTTTTGACTGTCGTCTGCTTCAGCTCTTTGACCATTGTCTTCTTGTAGCTCCTCCATCTGAACTTAGCATCTCTGAATCCAATTAAGTAATTACATCACTAAAAATTGTAAAATAAATACATTTAATAAAGTAAGGCCCGACTTCAATAAAACATACAAGTAACTCAACTAAAAATAAAAAATAACATTTTTCTTTAACAATTAAACACTATTTCTGAAGTCGGTAATTTCATTCGAGTTTTGAGAATTCTTTTGATTGGTGATGGGCTGATTAGGAGTGCAAAATTTATATTTTTGTTAATGTATTTCCAGGATATATAAAGTTGTATAAATATAAAATTTAAGCTTATGAAAAAGATGATTAATTGGTTAAAATTGAATGTTGAAACCAATAATTCCAACATTTCGGGGGGTTTAAACCTCCAGACCAGCCAATAAACTAATACATGAAATTTAATTTTAAGATTGAAATGTCTGTACTATAGTTTGAACTTCAATTTCTAAAAAATGTAATTTGTAATTTATTACCTAGAAGTATATTGTACATTTCATTACAACAATACCAGCAAAAGCTAATAACCAATTAAGTAATAGTAAGTATGTGAATGCTTTTTGCTTAATCTTCTTTGATTAGTCAATGCCACTATTACAATAATTTGCGAGTTTTTTACCAATTAAAACTTCCTATAGACTTATTTGGATAACAATATTTTATTCATTTTAACAATGGATAGTTATTTAAATTCAGGTCAATTGGGAAAATCAGCATTGACATATATTTCCGTTCAATATTACAACTATCTTACACATTAATAATTAATGAGTGTAAATGAGAGAAAAAAACTTCGCAATTAAAAGCAATCTTTTATTTTTCTACTCGGATCTCCTGATTCAAGTCATGAATCAATTTTATGTTAAAGCTTTATTGCATGATATATCATTATCATTCATTCCCTTAAATTTATTTTCTCATTTCTTGCCAGGCACATGGGTTTTCGGCTTTCTGTCATAGTCCCATATTAAATTAGGGCGTTTCTTCTGCGAGGTTTCCTCGGTCGAATTATAAACTGGGCTAAGTTCCTGATGAGAGTCGCGTCTAAATTTATGAAATACTTGACCTTTCGACTCCTGTTTTGCAGCCATTATGACAAGACAATTCAGACGCCGTTCTCACCCAGAACCTAGCCCAGTTTATAACTACAATGGGGAGGATTCCTTCCAACTCACTAAAACATACATACTGATTCAAAAATCCCTACTTCTGTGTGATCTTCTATGTTTTAAAATTTATTTTACTTGTATAGAAGTCATAATTCCTGAGAGAAAGTCAAATATTATAAAATATGGCGCTCAAGATTTAAATTTTAGTTTTATTTAATTTATATTGTTGTTTATTATTATCACGTTAAAGAATATATATATGTATATATATATATATATATATATATATATATATATATATATATTATATATATATATATATTTGTTTTTAAGTTTTCGCGGGCACTAAATGTTTTAGATGGTTTCCGGGAATTCATCCGCGTAGTTGATAACTGATCCCTGCCGGGATCGATGGTAAAATGACGACGTTTCGGCAGAGTCACATCTGCCCTCTTCAGGTCGGTTCGCATAATTCTCGTAGCCTTCTGCTTTCGCTTCTAGTTACTCGAATACTAAGATTTTCTGAAGCGAGCGCGCTGTTATATATAGTCGCGGCTCGGCGCCTATCGGTTGACACCGTGAACGGCTGCCTGTGATTGGCCCTTGGCGCTCAGTGGGCACGGCTCCATCCTGCTGATTTGTTATTTCCGGTTGAGTTGTTATTGGACGGGTCCGGGCCGGTACGGTGTTTAATAGGATTTTCCAACAATTCGATAAGTTCTGAATTTCTTTGCGTGCGTTTAGACTGTGAGGTCAATTGCCTCTCTTACGAGTCTTGATTTCAGGTGTTCTATATTTGCCAGTACTCTGGTGTTCTCAAAGTCTATTCGGTGTGACATCGTGGTGGCGTGTTCCGCGATGGATGTTGTTTTTTCCTGCTTTCTTACAGCGTTCTGGTGTTCATCACGTCTAGCTTGAATTCTTCTATTACTTTGCCCCACATAGGTTTTATGACAGTCTGCACATGAATCTCGTACACTCCCTGTTGTTCTAAAGGGATCCTCGTCTTCGGAGTCCTCAACACCGTGCTTATTTTTCTGTCTGTATTGAAAATAGTATCGATATTGTGTCTCCGTAGAATTCTTGCAATACTGTCCGTGGTCCCCTTGACATACGGTAAATAAGCCTTGGTTATTGGTGTCTCATGCTCCTCGTCTGTTTGTCTCGGTTTTGACTTTAGGGCTCTTTGTATACTTCGGTCTGTAAGTCCGTTTTCTCTCAGAGCTGTTCTTAAACTGTCCATTTCCTGTTTGATGTTATCCTGGTCAGCTAGCCTTTGTGATCTGGTTACTAAAGTCTTGACGGCGGCTTGTAGTTGGGCTGGGTGGTGATGAGAATTAGCATGAAGGTATCTGTTGGTGTGAGTTGCTTTCCTATATACTGCATGGCCAAGGGTTCCATCTTGCTTCCTATCTATGAGAACATCAAGGAATGGCAGTTGATTGTTGGCTTCAACCTCCATGGTAAATTTTATTTTGTGATGGATGCCATTAAGGTGATCTAAAAAAGTATTGAGGTGTTCCCTCCCATGAGGCCAAATCACAAATGTATCATCTACATATCACAACCACAAACTGGGTTTAAAAGTTGTTGTTCTCAGTGCCAACTCCTCAAAGTTCTCCATAAAAAGGTTCGCTATAACTGGTGAGAGTGGCGATCCCATTGGAGGTCCTTCCACTTGTTTGTATCGTTGATTCTCGTAAACAAAATAGGTGTTCATCAGACAGTGCCTTGTTAAGTCTACAAGGTGTTGAGGTGGTTTGTATTTTTCTATTATGATATCCAAGGCTTCGTCGATAGGGATGTTGGTGAAAAGGGACACTACGTCAAAACTTACAAGAAGACACTCTGGTTGTAAGACCGTTTTTCTAAGAATTTCGATGAAATGTGTCGAATTTTTTACATATGAGTCTGCCCCCTCTGCAAACGGTTGAAGTTGTTGGGCTAGGTATTTGGCTAGGTGTTGTGTTGGGGATCCAATTGAGCTTACTTACTAAAGTAAGCTCAATTGGAATTACTTTTGTAAGTAAGCTTACTTTAGTAAGTAAGCTCAATTGGATCCCCAACACAACACCTAGCCAAATACCTAGCCCAACAACTTCAACCGTTTGCAGAGGGGGCAGACTCATATGTACAAAATTCGACGGTTTTACAACCTGAGTGTCTTCTGGTCAGTTTTGACGTAGTGTCCCTTTTCACCAACATCCCTATCGACGAAGCCTAGTATATCATAATAGAAAAATACAAACCACCTCAACACCTTGTAGACTTAACAAGGCACTGTCTGATGAACACCTATTTTGTTTACGAGAACGAACGATACAAACAAGTGGAAGGAGCTCCAATGGGATCGCCACTCTCACCAGTTATAGCGAACCTTTTTATGGAGAACTTTGACGAGTTGGCACTAAGAACAACAACTTTTAAACCCAGTTTGTGGTTGCGATATGTAGATGATACATTTGTGATTTGGCCTCATGGGAGGGAACACCTCAATACTTTTTTAGATCACCTTAATGGCATCCATCACAAAATAAAATTTACCTGAAGCCAACAATCAACTGCCATTCCTTGATGTTCTCATAGATAGGAAGCAAGATGGAACCCTTGGCCATGCAGTATATAGGAAAGCAACTCACATCAACAGATACCTTCATGCTAATTCTCATCACCACCCAGCCCAACTACAAGCCGTCGTCAAGACTTTAGTAACCAGATCACAAAGGCTAGCTGACCAGGATAACATCAAACAGGAAATGGACAGTTTAAAAACAGCTCTGAGACAAAACGGATTTACAGACCGAAATATACAAAGAGCCCTAAAGTCAAAACCGAGACAAACAGACGAGGAGCATGAGACACCAATAACCAAGGCTTATTTACCGTATGACAAGGGGACCACGGACAGTATTGCAAGAATTCTACGGAGAAACAATATCGATACTATTTTCAAACTAATAGAAGAATTCAAGCTAGACGTGATGAACACCAGAACGCTGTAAGAAAGCAGGAAAAAACAACATCCATTGCGGAACACGCCACCACGATGTCACACCGAATAGACTTTGAGAACACCAGAGTACTGGCAAATATAGAACACCCGAAATCAAGATTCGTAAGAGAGGCAATTGAAATAGCGAAGAGACCCCACAGTCTAAACGCACGCAATGAAATTCAGAACTTATCGAATTGTTGGAAAATCCTATTAAACACCGTACCGGCCCGGACCCGTCCAATAACAACTCAACCGGAAATAACAAATCAGCAGGATGGAGCCGTGCCCACTGAGCGCCAAGGGCCAATCACAGGCAGCCGTTCACGGTGTCAACCGATAGGCGCCGAGCCGCGACTATATAACAGCGCGCTCGCTTCAGAAAATCTTAGTATTCCAGTAACTAGAAGCGAAAGCAGAAGGCTACGAGAATTATGCGAACCGACCTGAAGAGGGCAGATGTGACTCTGCCGAAACGTCGGCATTTTACCATCGATCCCGGCAGGGATCAGTTATCAACTACGCGGATGAATTCCCGGAAACCACCTAAAACATTTAGTGCCCGCGAAAACTTAAAAACAAATATATATATATATATATATATATATATATATATATATATGTTTTAGGTGGTTTCCGGGATTGATGGTAAAATGACGACTTTTCAGCCCTCTTCTGGAATTTTTACTTCGTGGTGATGATAGGACTTTTATTTATTTTATTTCCAAATTGTCCACTCTGTAAAAACGTCACACAATTTCCTTTTCATTGAACAGACTGCTCCAGTTCTTGAGACTCTTTTTTCTATAAATGTTAATATGGCCAATTGACCCTTTGTCAATAATAAAACAACCAAATTTATTTATTATATATTATTAAATTCTTTTCAACTGCTTCAAATCAAAATTATAAAAATTAAACAAAATTAAACACAACAAACAAATCAAATCAATAAAAAAAATGTCAAAATATAAATACCAATAAAAATAAATTAAATGTATGATTAATCTAAAAAGATTTGCGTTTAGAAATGATTAAGTTATTTGCAACTCAAATGCAATGCTATTTTAAATATCTAAAAGTATACCGTTACTAAAATGTATGTTCTTTAAATAATATAATATAAATGAAAATCAAAATAATAAATGGTTTAAATAACTTCAAATGTAAATACCTGATTCACTTTCAAACTTTTATTAAAGTTGATTCACTTTATTCTTTTAAACTGCTTTTGTTGATGACTGCTGTTTCACCTTACAGACAATGTCCGATTATTTATATATATATGCCCTCATTTTTTTTGCCTAGCCTTGAAATTTGATTGAAGTTCTTTTACCCAGGTATTAACATATTACTATTTAAACAATATATTCTACAAGTCTCCTCAGAATGACTTTGTTTGCGTGGTCTGAAAGCAACAATAAAATTGTCACTTGTCAGTTTTTTCATTTCTGTACTAGAAATATGAATTTGGTCTAATAGTAATAGTAGCCCTATTTTGTCTATAACAAAAATTGATATAAATCAAAATTAATAACAATTAAGACTTTGCGTTACTATAAATATAAATAAATAAATAAATATTCAATTAAATTATTTTTTACTTTTTAGTGTCATTATTGTTACTATGCATTGAAGTCGGTGATTATTTAAAAGCTATTTATTTGTAATGTATTTATAATAAATCAACATTTTTCTAATTTAAACAATAGTAAACCTCCTACGTTATTCGGGATTCGGATTCTCACTCCTATTTGGTACACTCTTTTTTATATGTGACCTATATAATATTAATTAAATAAACATTTCTCCTTGTTGTTTCTTTTTGAGATCCAACTTTGGTTTACCTCCACAACATTTAAGGAATTCTTGATATCGTTAATGCTACTGTCACTATTTTATTACTTTAGCCTAATTTTCTAATAATCTACATGTTCATAATACTTTTAGATGGAGGTGGAAGACATCCAGTGGAAATATATATATATATATATATATATATATATATATATATATATATATATATTTACCATCATCAGCTAAATAAGATTTCTTTAGTGATTTAATAAAAATGATGATAGTAACAGCACATCAAACAAGGAAAAAATCTTTTCTCACTCATGAAGCCTTGATAAATGAGAAAAATATATATTTATTATAAGAGAATAGTACCTTCTAATATAATTACATTAATGATTATATGGTTTCAGAAGATAATTAATTTCACTATTTCCGCCTAAGATTTATACAAAGAAAGCGAAAATATTCTCATGCACATTGTTTGGTATAGCAGACAATTAAAAATTATTTTCTCATAATCACTTTTACTGGAACCACTAAACTAATGTAGCGTGTCTGTACAATTACGCTTTGCCTTAAATAATGTAAGTATATTGTATTTTTTTATTCCCATACTAAGTTTGTTATTTCATACGGAGATAAAAATAAAATGTAATTCCAATTCTCGTATATCCGAAATGAAATTAATATTATATATCTTTACTTAAAAAACCTGTACTAAGACCGTATGTGTACATGAAATATTTTTAGAAAAATTTGGAGGTGGTGTAAATAGAAATCGATTTAAAACACAAAACGCAGTTTTTGGACTGGCCGTCCGTGTCTCTATCTACCTGAACATGCATCAAGCCAAAAGTACTGGAAGGATTTTAATCCTTATGGAACATGGCTTTCAGTCAAATTAGCTTAACCTATAGTATGATGTTGTCTATGATGTGTAGATCAAAAGTTCTTATGGACACCAAGTTCAAAATTCTTCCGTTTTTAAGATATGAGAGTTCAAAGTCTTAAGATAATGCTGTTTCAACACTGAAAAGAAACAAATATCGATGAAGATGAGTTGAAGTTTTGTAAAAAATATGTAGAATAATAAGATAATAAAATATAAACTAGTTGGATCTACGATAAGGCATAAAACTCAGTTTAGTGCCCATCATGTTCGCTGTTCAGGACAATAGGCAATTTTCTTGACTTAGTTCATTTGCCATTGATAACTCACGTAAGTAACAGAGTAATAATACATTATTCCGAGGATTGTAAACAGACTGACATAATTCAACTAAATCCTTTTATTAGTATAATTTTTGAAAAAAAATGCATTTCTGGAAAATATGCTAGTAATAGACAATAACTAAAAGATCCAAAGACTATGGTTATCACATGCAACCATCTCTCTATTTACGGTTCTGATAACTGGGGTTAAATATGAACATACAGAAGTCCGAACATTTATGATGATTTATGATATTTCTTTAATATAATTATCCCAATAAAATGATTCAAATGAATTGTTGTCACTATGTTCATAATTCTGGGAGTTATGTATCGTCGCGACGTTACTTATCAATGGACAAATGAACCATACCCAAAAATAGCCTATCCTCCCGAATAGTGAACGTGTGTGATGAGTTTTATGCCCTATCGTAGAGCCAAGTAATTTATGTTTTACTATTGAAGCGAAAGTTTCTTAATAGAGGCCCACACTTACACATATGAAAATAGATTGCATAACTTTAAATTTCATTTGTTTCGACACCACACACTGCCTTGAAATACCCATCCAATTCAGTACTCTGTTTAAATAATTTGGTCAAGTGCGAGTTGGACTCGTACCACCTTCAAGATTCTAATATTCCAGTTTCAGACAAGCAGGGAATGAGTGCATATATTTACCCTAATATCTTTTAAAGGAAGCGTTTTAAATTTATAAAAAATGTACACTTTGATTTTCCACACATAGACTTTTTATTTTATTTGCTTCAGGATTCGCTTGAATTTTATAAGAATACATATGTATTTAATTTTCTAATTTGGCCCCCAAAAATTAACATTAGAGTTTTATTTTACTAATAAACTTTCAGGAAAGCCTTTTATAATCTACTGTCTGAATTTTGAGGCTCTGTAGATTGGAAGATAAAGGGCAAAATAGGTCAAGTTTTAAATTACAAATTATTAAATTTGTTATTCAAATTATTTAAAAATACAAATAAAATATATTTTTCAAAATTTAAATAATGTAGTTTCTAAAGTGGGAATTAAGTCGATGCTTAATATATTTGTTAATATTATTTTTGATTTAAAAATATGATATATATGTAATTCACATAATGAGCCTTTTATCTGATATATTACATGATGCGTTTGAAAATTGAATTTTTATTTTCCATTAATTGTATAATTTGTCCCTAAAATAACTATGAGGGTTTTCTAATAATTTTCTTATAAATTTCAAGTGAGCCCCAGTACCCCTAATTATTTTCAAAATTTTAGGTAATATGGTTTCGGAAATAAAGCGAGAAATGAGAATTTTTTATATTTTTATGTTAATATCTTGTATACAATTAATTTTAAAAATATGAAAAATATATATTTGTATTCCTCATAATGAGCCCTTTCATTTGATGTATTGCATGATGAGTTAAAAAAATATTTTTTTATTTTCCGTTTAATTCTATAATTTGGCCCCCAATATTAATATTAGGGATTTCTTCGTATTTTTCCTGTAAACAAAAAAAATAGGTATTATAGTTTGGGGAATAAAGGGGGAATGGGTAATTTTTTTAAATATTTTTTAATATATTTAAAAATATTCACTTAAAAAAAATAAAAAAATATATTTGTATTCGTCATAATGAGCCCTGTGATTTGATATATTACATGATCCGTTAGAAACAATTATATATTTTTTATTTTCCATTTAATTCTATAATTTTCCCCCCAAAATGAATATTAGGGGTTTCTCCTTATTTTTCCAGTAAAGTTCAGGTAAGGGGCTATTTTTTTCAAAAGTTTCCAGCTTATGGTTTTTCTAGATAAGGGGGGGAGGAGGAATGGGTAAATTTTTTTATATTTTTGTTAATATCTTAATTTATTTAAAAAATATGAAAAAACTGTATTTGTTTTCGTCATAATGAGCCCTTTCATTTGATATATAACATGATGGGTTAGAAACAATTTTAATTTTATATTTTACATTTAATTCTGTAATTTGCCCCCCAAAATTAAAAGTAGAGATTTCTCCTTATTTTTCCAGTAAACTTCAGGTCAGACCCTATACCTCTATTTTTTTTTTCAAAACTATACGTTTATAGTTTCGGAGATAAGGGGAGGAAATTTTGTTATATTTTCATTAACATCTTTTTAACTATTTTTTTAAATATGAAAATAATATATTAGTGTTCCTCAGAATGGGACCTTTCATTTGATGTATTACATGATCCGTTTAAAAAATTTTTTATTTTTAAATTTTCATTTAATTCTATAATTTGCCCTCCAAAATTAAAATTAATGGTTTCTCCTTATTTTTTCTGTAAAGTTCGGTCAACGTTCTATATTTCCTTTTTTTTTCAAAATTTTCAAAAGTAGTTTCGGAGATCAGGAGGGAGGACAGTTGATTTTTTTAGTTTTTGCCCCCAGAAGTACCCCTAAAATCAAAATTTCTTCTTTTACGATATGTACTCCTGATCGGGTCACCAAACTATACATTGATACCAAATTTCAACCTCGTCCGTCCAGTAGTTTAGGAAAAAATGCTGTGATGTGACAGAGGCAGAAATCCGGAGTGATATTATAAGGGTACCCGTATATTGTATATACGGAACCCTAAAAACAGGGACCAGGTACTATATTAAGAGTCTCTTCTTTTATAGAAAATCAATAATAAATAGGAAATAAACATAACATCCAAGTAATAAACAATACCTGCACAAAATTTTCTTTTCGTTCTAATAAACACACCAATTCTCTCTTTGTGATATATTAAAATGGGGACTTCACATACGTCTGAAATTCAAAAGAATGCCACACAAAAAGGCAACTTGGCATTAAATTTTCATATTAGCAACGAATATAGACTCATAGAAGGATACACATTAATCAGAACATGTCCTTTGTTTACATCGTTTTGTTATCGTAATAAACAAAGTAAGTTTACCACTCAATAGAGGGACTGACGTATTACATGCAGTCGGAACTTTTATATCCTCTAAATATTTATTTATTTATTTACCTTTGTACCACTTTACAAGAAATTAACATTAATTTTAATAAAGAGTAAAAAGTGATATGTATTCATAAAATGTAAATTAGAAACTTACATGTTCAAAAGTTTAATTACTCTTTTAAATATTGTTGTAGATATTCCAAATAACTCCAAACTCTTACCATGAATATTGTCCAGTCTTAAAATCCTAGAGTAATGGGTTCGTTACAACCATAATTTGTACTATGAAATGGAACGTTGAAAATCACAGTATTACGTGTTCTTCTAGTATTAATATTAAAATTTATCAAATCTAATTACTCTGGAATTTGTATATTTCCGTTATGAAGGAACCTCAAATCTGCTTCCGTTCTTCTGTGATGTAATGGCGGTATGTTAAGTATTGACAGGATCTCATCATATGTATACTGTTATCTATTGATACCTATCTTATATGCGCATACTCTTAAATATTTGTTTTGTACTCTCTCAATGATGTCTATATCACTATTATATGAAGAAGACCAAATATGTGAACCATATTCCAAAATAGATCGAATCAAGCTAAAATATAACAACTTCAAGGTTTGTATAGAAAACTGATTGCTATTTCTAAGAACAAATCCTAACATTTTTAAGGTCTTTGTTGTAATACCGTCAATATGGTACTTGAAAGTTAATTTTGAGTCAAAGTAAATTCCTAAATCTTTGATCTCGCCCTGTTCTTGTAGCAGAATATTGTTTACATGATAAGAATAATTTACAAGTTGTCTAGTCCTACAGAAAGTACTTCTAAAACATTTTTGTACATTTAAGGAAACCATATTTACATCATACCAACTGGCTAAGCATTTGAGATCATTTTGTAACAGAGTGGCATCAGTTGTTAATTATTCAAGAGATTTTAAGATCATCGGTAAACATAAGAATCTTGCTATTTTTAATAATAGAAGATAAGTCATTTACAAACATGTTAAACAATAAAGGTCCAATATGAGACCCCTGAGGAACTCCTGATGTCACAGATATACACTGAGACAGACAATTTCCATATTTGACATACTGGGACCTACCGATAAGAATAATACTTATCCACTCAAGCACTTTACCCCCAAATCCATAACCTTGTAGTTTAGCAATAAGCAGGTCATGGTTAACTCTATCAAAGGCTTTAGAGAAGTCTGTGCAGATGGCAACAAACTGATTCTTGTGTTCCATTGAATCGGCAATAAAATGAGTACCAAATTAGTACTTGTAGACTTGTAGCAAAAACCATGCTGCTGATAATCCACTAAATCTTTACATTCCCACATTAATAATTTATTGACAAGGCAATCAAATAATTTAAGTAACGCTGATTGGTTACAGACAGCTCGACAATTTTCAATTTTATTTTTATAACCAGACTTGAATATAGGTACTAAATAACTAGTTTTCCAAAAATCTGGATAAATAAGCTTGACGATAGATTAAATAAGTAATGAATAGGTTTCACAAAGGTAAATATACAATGCTTAAGCACGAAAGCTGGCAGGCAATCTGGACCAATGCATAATTTCCACCGAATATTTAAAACATTTTCCATTATGTCTGAAACCTCAGAATGATAAATATTCACATTAATGTTCTGTTAGAGTTGATCGACATAATAGTTGACTTCTTGGAACGGTTCTCCAGGTGAGCCAAAAGCCAAATTACAAATATTCTCAGCTCCTTACCAAATAGTACCCCGGTTGGAGTCAGTCCTGTGCTGTTATGTATGGCTGAGCGATAGGCCAACAGGAATAGGGGAATATGTCCATCCCAATCCCAATTACGCTGGTTATTGCTGACGACCTTGGATAGATGTTGTTCCAAAGTCCTGTTAAATCTTTCCACCATTCCGTCTAACTATGGATGCAAAGGTGTGGTTCTCGTTTTCTTGATTCCCAACATCGTACAGACCTTCTGGAATACATTGGATTCAAAGTTACGCCCTTAGTCAGAATGTAACTCCAACGGGAAACCAAACCTGCTGAATAAATGTTCTACTAGCACTGTCGCCACAATGTTGCCTCCTGATTGGGTGTATATAAACTCAGGCCATTTGCTGAAGTAATCCATTGCGACCAGAATGTATTTCTTTCCCCTCTCAGACTCTGGAAATGGACCGGCGACATCAATGGCAATGATCTCAAACGGGACGCCCATATTGTATTGTTACATTCTGCCCTTGGTCCGGGTCTTCGGGCCCTTATTGGCTGCACAGGTGGTCACATTTCCGGCACCAAGCTCTAACGTCTTCGAAGTAATGTACCCAGTAGTACCGTTCTTTATCAAAGGTTTTATTCATGCGCAGATGACCGCCGGTAATTCCATTATGTACTTCGGTCAGGACGGCGGATAACTGTTCTTTGGGACTACCGGTTAGGATTTGGTTTCTCCGCGGTCATTGCTTTCCCAAATTCCATTCTCTACTCTAACGGAGTACCATTGGGCCCATAACGATTTCAGAACGCCCTAGTATCTAGCTACCTCATCCCATCGTGGCCCTTCTCTTCTTGAGTAACAGGAAATGACGACCATAGAGATGTTTGTGGAAATGTTCTGATTATTGCAAGACGTTATTGCAAGAAATTCTTTTCTGGTGACGCAATAATTCCTTTCCGGTTTCGAGAATCCACGCCTGTAATACTCGATCACCTGCTCTTCGCTATCTTGCACCTGGGATAGGACGGCCCCCAAACTCAGGTTGGCATTCTTAACTATGGAAAATACTTAGTCAAAGATGTGGAAGTACATAGAAATCTAAGACTTAGTGGCGTCAAGAAAAGTAATGAAGCTTTACTTCGGGCTTTGGAAGTAGAGGCAGTCATGAACATGTCCAAACCTAGGGTGATAGCAGTTTCCTTCAGCCAGGAAGAACCAGAACCATCCCTCTTGGCAGTGTTGTCCAGTATAAGCAAACTATCGGAACAGTCACAGAGAACCGACACCAGAAAGGCATGTCACCGTTGTGGACGCGACTGCAGGGGTAACCAAGAAAACGGCCACATGTTCAGGAACCGTCAGCCAGTCAGCATAAGGGGGCGAATGCTGACTAACCCTCCACCAGTTCCCAAATATTATCCAACTAGATTTTACCGAGATAGCAGCAGCCTAGTCATCAGGGGCACCATCAATGGCCGAGCAATTACCATCACCATCGACACTGGCGCCCCTGTGTCCATTGCCACGTCCAGTTTGAGGTCATCGGAAATCTGGGCAGCTAACAACATCCGGCCAGAATTCCCGGTCGAACGGAACAGATTTTTTTTGGACAGCTAGAAAGAAATCCTGGAAGCTGCGTTGGAATGTTGGGGCTCGTACACTCAGTTCATGACCACTTAGTTAGACGGGGTATAGTTAAAACTGGACTAGGTATACCAATTGGAGTCTTGAATTTGTCCAACAACGACATCAGAATTGCCAATGGTCAAGAGATAGCTTGTTTCGAGCAATAGAGACCATCATCAAATGCGAAGAAGTGTACCAGACATCGGTGAAGGGGACAGGGTTCAGTAAAGAGTTTCTACAACAGTTTGCTTACCATTTGACACAACTTAAACCATAGGAACAGAACAAAGCTAAGCAGTTTATCGCAAACCACTGGCAATTTTTTAATACTCAAGATGGAACCACCGGTCGTACAAATATCATCATATTAGTTTTACCGGATATTGACTATGAGCTTCTTGAAATAAATGAGTTATGTCGGTTAATCTCCCCATGAAGTAAAATAGTGCACTCATCCGAAAAGCAAACATTGCATAAGAAATTCGATTTTCGATCATACCCTGGGTCATAATTTCGCAAAACTCTTGCCTTCGATCCCAATCATCCTCATTCAATTCATGAAGTACTTTAATTTTGTACGGATGGAATTTATACTTATGCAAAATTCTAAAAACGTTATTTTTACTAATACCGGAAGCTGCAGAGATTTGCTGGACAGACTGCGTGTTTGGTATAAGTTGGACATGACCCAATGTAGACACAACTACCCCTTCATCATTTACAATTCCAATGGGACCTCTTTTTTTATTCATTACTGAGCCCGTCTCATCAAATTTTAAAATCAAATCCAATACGTATTTATGACGAACGTTACGTTCGGGATGGTTTTGGTTAAAACCCTTGCAGCAGATCGAGCACAATTTTAATTTTGGTAATAAAGGCTTACCAGCTCAACACGTTCTTGCAATGTGTATACCATAATTATTTTTTAAATTTTCAACAAATCAGTAAAGTAATAACTTGACAGATAAATGTACAATGCTTCAAATGATCGAATAAAGGTCAGAACAGATAAACAAACTTGCTGTAAATATCAGCAAAAAATAATGTAAAATAAATGAATGTTTACATTTAATGTTTTTCTTGTATTGTGTTATTACAGGGTGTGGCAGTGAAACAGGATGGCTAAGAGCGTACTATAAAAGAACTCATTTTTAATACTTTTCCGTGCAGTAAAAACTTTTAATTTAATAATCCGGTTTTACTACTAGGTCTGTTAGGTTTTCTGTTACATGGACAGGAATTGCAATAAAAAAATTATTACGACGGTATAGTTCGTAAAAAGGGCTTTCAAATGATATACGACAATACCTATTTTTTTTATGTTGAATGCACGTAAGCGTTAATTCGCCTCAAAAAATTTCCCCCTCGAAACAAAAATCGACCTGTTTTTTCTTATTGCAATAGTTTTGAAAATAACCAAGATATTTTCTCGTTTGAGATGGAATACCCTGTATATATAGAACTACATTCAAACCAAGGGGGTAACTTCGAATCGAATGTATTCCAGAAGATCTGGACGATGTTGGGAACCAGGAATACGAGAACTACACCATTGCATCCACAGTCAGACTGAATGAAGGAAAGATTCAACAGGACCTTGGAACAACACCTATCCAAGGTCGTCAGCAATAACCAGTGTGATTGGGATGATCATATTCCTGCCTGGGATGTCCATACGAGTTAGACAAGAGGATCAATGACGTGGTCTACAGTATCCGTCGAAATCCAAGAGCTAAGTTGAAGGTGGTTCATTTGGATCGACTCGCTCCCTACCACGGAGAAAATGTTCCCGATCGGGACGATCAGGATTAAAGGGGGGGAGGGACAGAATTATAACATTTATCTACGCCGCCCGACTAAAACAACGTAAAACATTTAGCTGACTGAAGTATAAAAAAAATGAATCGGTGAGGTCGACCGTACTAGAGATTTCGAAAAAGACTCCACGAACTAGGAGATGACCGCCGAATTTGCTAAATTTCGATGTAGATTAAAAAAGGAACGACTGGACACTGCAATAGTTAGTAGAGCTTAGATAGTCTTGTTTTTGGAATCTGCTGTTATAAATATTGGATTTTTATGTGTAAATACGGTTCTAGAAAGTGAATATCAGTTTTTAAGATTAATCAAATCTGAACCCACGGATTTTATTGCAATACAAATTCTACCAAAATTTCTTTATTTAAAAGACCGTTTAAATAAAAATAAGAGGCGTTGAACTTACTATCAAATCCATAAAAAACCAAACATCTTGGCCATTTAAATAAAGAAAACAATATATGAAATATTAAAACTATTTTTTTATTTCTTCCATAATAAAAAAATTAGAACTTATGAAAACAAAATAGTATTTTTATCATAATAAAAAATAAATATACAAAAAATGACAGTTATTGTAATGATATAAGAGTGAATATTGTATGAAAGGTTAAGATCTTAGGAATCAATAACACATAAATCATTGTCTCCTTCTGAAGGAGGATTCATTTTTCTTCTTTTGCTTGAAGATCCCTCTTGAGGATCATCTTCCTCTCCGACTACAAGTAAATCGTCATCCTCGCTTTCTCTGTCTTTATCTTTATCTCCGTTTTCTTCACCTACAAAAGAAACAGTATGAGTTACTAAGTGTACTACTGAAACACTTAAATACAATACAATAGATAAGTAACATATTAGTTTATCATCCGTAAAATAAGTGTTTTCAAAAATATATATATTTCATTCAACAGAAACTGAAAAATTTAAGTGAAAACGTCTTGGTGTATTGATGTTAAAATGCAGATTTTGTAAAATTGTACCAGTGTCTGTTGTTTTTATACCAGAGGGTAAAATAGGGATTCAATATTTTATGAAGATATATTTCACTGTCTGGGAAAACTGGATCTATCGTTGATTGCCTGCAACCGTACTCTGTAATTCGTATGGTCAAAACGGAATGTAATAACTTTGTTCGTAGAGACCAGTTGCCAATAATTTCAACCGTTTAAAAAATTCTCCACAAATCGAATGTTGGCAAAGCAAATAGGCGTTATTTCGTCGTTTGATGTTGCTAGTGGGTCAAGGGGTACTATTCCGCGAAATTTAAAGGGCATGAGTTGAAAACATCTCGTATTTATTATGGTAAATGGGCATGAAAAAACAATAAAGTCAACAGGAAAAAAGCGGAAGGGTTGCGAGATAGTATACATTTTTATAAAGATTTAAATAATTTCATGGTATGATTTATATAATTTTATAGGTAGGTTACAACATTTTTATAAGTTATTTATTAATAACCATGAAGAACAGACGAACAATACGTATTTATATTTTATTTTTTCAAGCTGTTGAGGGAAAAATACACAAAAAGACAAGAAGAAATATACAAAGACTAGTTTTTATTGAGTTTGAGAAAGGCTTGTATCGATGGCATGACTTATCCTGGGCCAGTTGGTTCAAAGTATAGAAAGGCAATTATTTTTCTTCTTTGTACATTTCCGCCCTTTCCCTGTGTATTTTTCCCACAACAGCTTGAAAAAAAAATGTTTCAAACACATCCTCTAATAGAATGTCATGAGATGCATTGAAATTTTTGATTGATAAGATCAGGTCAGAATCAGGATAAGATCAGGTAGATTTTCATCTGTTATGCATGGTTATTAATAAATATTTTATAATGTAACCTACCTACAAAATTATATAAATAATGCCATGTATATTTTTATAAAATTATCTTGTACCTCGAATCAAGTTCAGCTTCTTTTCTGTTGACTTTCTTATTTTCAGTTCCACTATTAGTTCCTTTCATGTCCATTTACCATAACCAATAATTTTTTTTTCGAATCATTTCATTTAAATTTCCCGGAATCACACTTGGCCCACTAGCGACACCAAGCGACGGAATAACGCCTATTGCGAGATCACTGATCAGCGGACAAACCTTCAAACCCTTGGAAATACTGGAGGCGGTCTTTTCCCACAAACCATATGTCATTATAACGAAAAGAGAGATCCGGAGTCACCAAAAATTCAATAATTTTGCGTTCTATCGTAACGTTACAATTATATCAACTTACAGAATACGGCTGCTGAGAAGGCTTACTGAAGTAAAATGTCAGACAAAATCTATATATATATATATATATATATATATATATATATATATGAAAAGCCCTACGAATTGTAATCAAACCCATGCAGAAATAAGTGTATTTATTGCGGACTTTTGTTGCTGAAAAAGGAATTCAATGCAAACCTGTTTAAACATGAGCTTCAAAAAGTCTCAAAATCTAATTTCGGGGAGATTAAAGATGTTTTTGAGATGAACATCTACATTTAAAATTAATATATAAACGATCCCTTCCAGGTAATCTATTTGTATGTATTTACTTACCATTGACAGCTTCTTTAGCCTTTAGATCTTCCGGATTGGCAGCTATTTTGAATAAAGGATCATCTTTCTCTTTAGCTTCATAATGATTGACAGCTACAGTTAGTTCATAATTTTGGAGAAAGTCATCGCATTTTAAAATTGTTCCATCAACTATTCCCAATTCTTTCAGTTTTTTGTCATTATTCACCTGCAATTAATAGAAATGCTTGTTCTAAGTAATTCAATTATTAATTGATGTTTTATGGCTAATTTAATTGTTTCCTTTGTTTCCTATTGCTCATTGGACTTCCTTCATTTTGAATTTGACTGATCTTAGATGCTATATAAATATTCTCTGAATAAGATGATGGAAGTAACTGTAACTTAATTGAAATGTCATCATTTAGTAACAGCAATAATTTTACAGAATGTTAGTGAAACGTAAGCCGAGGAGTTAATAAATGTACAAAAGCAACTTGTAAAGCCTTTGCATATTTAAATTGTTCTTTTAGTTCTTACGAATATTTTACATGTTAGTTTTTTTTAATAATGTCAGCAATGTTGTTTCACCCAAAATCATAAAAGAATTTAGTATTTCAGAATAAATATTGCTCTAGTTTGGAGTATTATTAAATTGTATAATAAATCTCATTAGCAACATTTATGAAACTGGCGATAATATGAACATAATTATCACCCTATATTTATATGATGCACTTTGAGTTCACTTATAACTTCACATACACGGAGTAAATAGTTTGCGTTATTTTATGTGGAGTTAGTACACACCAAATCACTATGGTCTACAGACATTAATAACCTAGATAGAAATAACAAGGATAAACTAGGGTAAGAAGTGTTGAAGGTACCCGCGATGCTGCAATATATTTTCGATCAAATTTCAGCGTCCTTAAAATTAATTTCAAGAATTAATAAAATGTTTTGTCCTTGATAATGTTGTTAGTGAAGCCATACAATTTGTCAAGTATTTACATATGGAGCCTCACAGGCGTTTTGAACTGTGAAATTAGTAATGTTTTCATTATATTTGAAAAAACATAGTCCTTTTTTAAAAATGTTTTATAACGATTTGTTGTTTTCACCATTTATAACTAATGGTGATAAATATCATAAAGGTGATGCCATTTTAAAATTATCTGTGCAATCTCTAAGTAGCCATATTAATTCTTCCTTTCTTGGGTTGTGTCGGAAATAAAATGTTAATCAGACTAATCTTCTAAGACATTTAGGTATCTAAATTATTTATTTATTATTTGATGATATATGCATAACAGTTAAGGGTGAATTGATTGTTAGTTGTAGGTATATTCTATTTTTCTAAATTGCATTCTTTAGTGCAACTTTAAAATAATCTTCACTTCTTCTACCTGATTTACTTTCAAAATATATAATAGTAAAATAAATCACAAATACACAAAATTTTAATGGGTCTAACAATATTTTTTTTAATTGCATGCCAACATTGCTAGGGTACACAATATGTGAAATTCATTTAAAAAAAGTTCTTGCCGGGTAAAACTTGGATGAAACTCAATTCCCTTGTTATTTAAGTATGTACTATTAATTTACCTCAGTTTCACCTTCTTCAGATGATATGACTACCAAGCCTTTACCATCCAAAATAGCATCAGGTGCCACCATGTTCAAATGTTTTTTGAGTATTTCGGTCTCAAATTCCTTTACAGTCATATTTTCAACATTCACAAAAACGTTGACAAATGGTTGTGGGCTGCAAACGTAACATTTTGGATTGGCAATCGAAAGTTGTTTATCGGCTGCTAAAATTGATTTAGAATGAATCGATTTCTTTCTTAAGTATACTGAGCAACATTTTTGGTAGTCTTCGACCAGTACTCGAAAACCGTGCAACACAACTAGGCCAGCTATCATTGCATTTGCTGTGGCAATAGCTGGTATAATGTTTCCGGCAATAGCTGTAATGTGAAAGTGACATTAAAAATATTATATAAATAAACGGTTGTTCTTTATTGTTAATTCTGATTAATTTTTGTGATGACAAAACAGTATTCTTTGAATTTCTCACTGAGTTTATTATTAGGAATGTTGCTGAATATGAAGATGATGATACAATAAAGACTATATATGGAAACATTTATTTAAGAATTAGAAAAGTCAAACCATGAAATGAACCCATGAATGTTGATCAAGAAAAGAAAGAATTTGTTTTTTTCCAGATTTAATCACTTAGTATAAAGTAAAACTCTAATAAATGCAAGAACTTGAACATATTTGAGTTTGGCCAGAATTTGTATGAATTTTCCAGCATTAAATTCTTTCTTTTAATATATACTTGTTTAATAGTAGTACCGGGTGTCCATCATTAGCGGAACAGAAAAATAACTCTTTGGTTTCAGTTGAAATTAAACATGAACCGAAATTCGGTTTTGATTGTAAAAACTAGTTTTGGTCAGACACTAGTCGGGAACTTAGGGATACTCCCTGTGCAATTCAGGGTTGTATTTTGCTGCTTCGCAGATTATCGAGATTTAAGTAATTAAAAACAAGCAAGTATAAAAAAATATAAAAATTGAATATGTCGGCCTCAATACGTGCAAGAACCATCGCCGGAAAGAGGGGATTATGGGCCACATTCATATAGGGCTACGGGCGAGCGAGAACCTTTTGGGAGTTCCTCAAAGCTACCATGGCACACTGTTACCGCTGACACCACAAGCACCTCTAGCACCCAGTCAGTTTTGTCTTCATTTGAATGTTAACAATAAAACCGACTCGGCAACCGAAACGTTTCATAATTTCTAAATGTTTTATGAAAAGGCCGTCGGCCCCAACACAGCACCGCCCGATTTCTCAACCAATTGTCCAATGATATAGTGTGGAATAGCCAAATGGAATAAATTCGATAACGTTGGGAAAAACGCTTGGACACGTCGATTTGTATTTTTAAATGCGCATTTTTTCAACAAAAAAATTATATAGGGTGTGTCATGTGACAGTGGCCAATACCAACTTTCTTATTTTAAATGCAAGCCCCTGTATATATATTTTTTTGGATTCTCCAGAAAATTCTAGACATAATTCCTGTACAATATCCTACACCTATCTTCAATTGTTTCGGAAATATTAAGTGTTTTCAGATTTATTACAAAAATTAACATTAAAAAATATATATTTTATTTCACAAATTTGCTACATTACACTAAAAACCTAATAAGTAATACTGATTATTTCTTTATAATACAAAAAAAAAAAACATTAAAAAATACTCACCGCGAACGTCTTGGCAACATGCTAATCTGGTATAGAAATGTCTTCTAATGTTAGTCAACAACTCGTCTTTTTAGGTCCTCTAAGTTGAGGGGTTTAGTTCTGTATGCAGTACTTTTGACATATTCCCACAAAAAGTAGTCCAATGGGGTCAAATCAGGAGATTGTGTTGGCCATTCCATCGATCAGCGCATCCCAATCCACCGATTTCGAAAAATTTGGTTCAGGTACTGCCGGACATTGATTTCGGAATGGGGCGGTGCTCCATCTTGCTGAAACCATATTGTATTGGCAGAATCCTTTGGGTTTACTGGATCAGGATATAAGTTTGTCAACGTTGTCACAACATTATTTTGGAGCAGTTCTAAATAATTATCTTCATTCAAGATGCCATCAATGAAAAAGGGACCTAGGATATGATTTCCAACAATTCCTGCCCAAACATTAACTTTTTCAGGATATTGCGTATGTTTCTCTGTCATCCAGTGAGGATTCTCATTAGACCAATAGCGGCAATTTTGACGATTAACATGACCGTGAAGTGTAAATGTGCTGTCATCAGAAAACAAAACATCTTCTAATTGGTTCACATTGGTACCTAACCTTACCATCATTCGTTCACAGAAATACGTTCTGCTATCTAAATCGTCTTCCATGAGCACCTGAGTCGGCATCATTTTATAGGGATGCATTTTACTTTCCTTTAATACTTGAAAAATTTTGTATAGCTAACGTTGAACATATTTACGAAATTTGTCATTTCGAATCCTTTTAATTCTTTAAATTCTTGTTCATTTGTGTTAATACCACTGAAAACGGGGTTTGATTTAGACCTTGAAACGTTTGGACCTTTTGAAATATACAGACTTTTAAGTTTATGTGGTGCTATTCCCAAAGAACTCAGAAAAAATAAAAACTAAGACTAAAAGTTTTGACGAAAATAAACAAAACTGTTTTCTTTTCATATCAGTAAAAAGGAACGCAGGGATGGTTTTTGCTTACTGTCTCAATATCAAGAGCTAAATGGGAATTAAGTATTGAGTGTCATATAGCGAATTTGTGAAATAAATTAAAATTCTTTTTTAAATGTTAATTTTTGTAATAAATCTGAAAATACTTAATATTTTCCGAAACAGTTGAAGATAGGTATAGGACATTGTACATGAAATATGTCTAGAATTTTCTGAATAATCCAAAAAATAAATAATATACAGGGGCTTGCATTTAAAATAAGAAAATTGGTATTGGCCACTCTCACATGACACACCCTATGTATTTTTTTTGTTGAAAAAATGCGCATTTAAAAATACAAATCGAAGTGTCCAAGAATTTTTCCCTACAAGCCCTCCTTTATTTGTTACCGAATTTATTCCATTTGGCTGTTCCACACTGTACATACTGTGCAGGGTTGACCTATTTTTTCTCAATGCTTGTTGTTCTTATGAGATATTGATTCTTTTGCATGTGAGAAAAGTTAATATTTTTGTGAATAACTTCCTAGAGTTTTATAATATTCTAATAATTTTTTGTTTCCCCTTTTGACTACTACTACTGTGATGCTTTTTTACTTAGCTGGGATGGTGCTGCATTTCATTGTACAATGTGGTGAGTCTTGTTCTCATGCTTTCAGTACCTTCAATAGCTGTTTCTCTGATGAAGGTTTATAGTGTTAGTTTCCACATCATCTTTCACTACTAATGGGTTTAACTCTTTTTTCTAGAGTTACACATATTTAGTAAGGTTTTTTGGTTAATTTGTCATACATGGGCTTCTTTTTCCATATGTTCGTTTCTACTTTACACAGTGTTTTGTGATGATTTAATACTATATTTGCAGATGCTAGCCTTCATGAATCTAAGATTTGTTGTATACTCTCAGACTCGAGTTTATTTTTATTCCTGTCTACTGAATACACACTTATGTAGTTTTCATTTTCATAATATTTTTGATAGAGTGTATGGCATAGATGGTTCTTCATATTTCACTAACAGTAAAATTCCTACTTCAGGTGTGATTCTTTTGTTATTTGGAATGCCACTAACTTTAAGGATATAGCCTGGTAGTTGGCTGGTTACTTTGCCTTCCTGTTTAGTTTTGAAGATTAGGCAGATATTAAGATTTTATGATTTTAAGTTACTCATATAAAGTTCCAAAGGCCAAACTTACTAAGTGTGTTCTTCCTTGATTTGTTTATGTTTTTTAGTCATATCTGGGTAACTGGCTAAATTTGCCACCAAAATGTGCATTCTACTCCCAGGCTCAGTGTTGGATTTAAGAGCATTTTAGGCAAGGTCTCAGACTCACCTGGCTGGTTAAGATAGTCAATCCTCCATGGAAAAAGTTTCCATTCATTCTTTCATATTGAAAGGCAGTTTAGGCCACTTGAGTATAAGAAATTTAGATAAATATCAGAACAAGCACATAAAAAACTTTACTTGAGGGCAAATATAATATCATCAAAAGTTTGTATTTACAGGAAAGTTTTTCACACTTTGCATAAAGCATTTTAAAATGAAACATAAATTTTGGACAAAATTAATAAAAAAACATTTAAGAAATGCTAGCAAAGAAATCAAATAAAAATTAAAGAGATATACAAACAGTTCCAAAGAACTGTGATAGTTATATTAAAGGCAAAAAATAATGATAGTATGAAATATCCTGTATACAAAATAAAAGCTAAATAAACCATATTGAGTATTGTGTAATAGTTTTAAATGAACTTCTCAAGGCAATGAATAAAAAACTGGCAAACTAAAACACACTTACATTTTATAGCAAACCTGGATTTTGTTGGGATAGAGAAAATGTGTGCTCTAATATTTGCACAAGCTGTAACAAAGTCCATAGCTGGTTTGTCATCCTTATCCCAAACTAGGAATGATTTTCCATTTAGTTCTTTTTTCAGAATTGAAACTGTTTCTGCAAATACTTTAGCACATTTGCTTATTGACCACACTTCCATGTCAGTCTTTCTGACATCAGTTTCATCATCCGGCTGAATATCACCTTCATGAGAGGCAGCTGCTTCCCAAGAGAGTGGAACAGGTGGTTTTCGAGATTTCCAGAGGTTTTCTGAAATTTGTTTTTTACTTTAAACAGAAGTGATTAAAAAAACATCTCCAAAATAAATAGTTAACAATGATGCAATATGAGACATAAATATCCCCAAATAGTTTTGAAAAACCTCATTTGTAGTTCTTTACTAAAAACAAGGTTTAAAATTTTCATAAATTTTAATAATGCAGTGCAGATATTTTGCCAGGTGATACTACTGGTCAGTATAATCTAAAAATTCTTTTCAAAAACCTATTTTGTACAGTTAGAGACCTATTCAATTACAAATTGTTTTTAGACATTTCAATACATCTGACAACTTTCCTGTGCATGAATAAAACTGTACAGAACATGAAGAGTATACTAAAATGTGATATGTATTTAACTTCTATGATGGTTTTTAAAATATGTAGTTTTTGCATTTGTTGTATTCATTTATGAGATGATATTACTTTTACTTTCCAATAAATTTTAATAAATCCTCTCAAAAAAATACACTCAATTGAAAAACAGTGTCAATATATGTTTGATTTACTGAAGCATTATAAGGGAATTAGTTAGCATTGTTGTTTAACATTTCCTTCCCTGAGTAAGAATTTAGTAGTAGGGAATAACTTACTTATCTACATCAAAATTGAAAAAAAAACAAAAATCAAAGTATCTAAAGCCTATTAGACTCAACTTTACCAACATAGAATTGAGAAATTTCACACTTACTAAACATGAACAAAAAATTAAAATAGATCTATCTTCAGATTTTAAACTATTTTCTCAGTTGTCAATATTTGTTTGTTATTGTTGTTGTTTCTGCAAAATAAGTGAAATTAGATGTTAAAACATTCTAGTCATAAATAGGTCAGTTATTTTATTACAGATTCTATTGAACACCCTCTCAATTTACTCAGAAATATTAAAGATTTCAGAATCATACTTTTAATGTCATAGAGTGGCCTAAGAGGATACCAGCATGTTTTAAAGTTTGTCAAAACACATCTACCACTTTGTTTTTAAAGCTAATTTCAAAAATATGAAGTCAGCACTGACCATTAATATTATATATTACATTAAAAGTGAGCCAATATCAGATCCCTGAAAATTTTTATTTATTGAGTTGACCAGTCAATATGATATGTTTGATTTCAGCTCTCACCCATTTTTAATAAATATTCAATATCTGTCTTGAAGAACTTAGTGAACAATTGGCTTGGATCATAATCTACTTCTTGTGCCCACTGGTGAGTTGATGTCCTCTTCACATCGCCCGACTCTGTAACACTATGTGCATCATCAACTTTTGCTTCAGGGTCTTCTGTATCAGGTGAAACATCTTGATCTGGATCATCTTCCCCAAACAACTGACTAATAAATGAAATTTGTTAAAAATTTCAATAACATTGTTACTTTACTTACTTAAACAAATGTTTTGCCCACACAATGCAATGTACAGGCTCAGATGGAGTATTTCTGATGGTGCATCCAGGATAAGTTTTCTGAGGTGGCTTAGGTTGGCATTCATAACACTGGGTTACACCTTTTTTGATTAACTCAATCTGCCCAGAATATCCAGAAGTTCCTGATTCAATCAGTGGTATGTCAGCTGCCAAACACATCCTATTTACATGATTTCTTGCTGCACGGTTATCTAATGCATTTAGTACAAGATTAAAGCGTCTGAAGAAATTTACTCCATATTCTTGACTAAAAAGTAGTGTCAGATAGATAATATAATGTAATAATAAAATATTACCTTGTGATACTGTCATGGTATGCTTTTATGTGAATGTTTGGGTTATAGGCAAGAATACTTTCCCGAGCTATTACAGCTTTAGGCTTACCAACATGCTCTTTACGGAACAGAAATTGACGGTTGAGATTACTCACATCAATCGTGTCCAAATCGATCTAGAAAAGCCGGTTGAATAGTTTTTAATGGTGGGATAAGTTAATTACTATAGTTATTAGAAAAATGCAGTTCTACATAAGTAAATCTTGTGAAGAAATCGTAAAAAAGAAGATGCTACTTACGATTTCAATATCCTGGAATCCAGACATAGCTAAATTTTTTATAACTTCACATCCTATCCCGCCGGCTCCAACAACTAATACTTTTGATTTTGAAATAACTTCCCTATTTTTGTCATTTAAAGTTAGTGGTGCAGATGAAGAACTAGCCATTTTTTAAAACTAAATTGTTTAGAGAGAATACTTGTTTATTTTTCAAAATATATGTGTTTTGAAGCAAATACAAAATCGAATCCTGCACTTTACTTGCTTTTTCATAAAACATCCACAGATCATACAATAGAGAAAACATAGACAACACGATCTGTGGACAACACAGATCATACAAAAGATCCACAAAAACATCGGCACATTATCAATAAAACCTTAGAGCATATACTTTATCGAGATAGCCTGCAGTGCACAAATGTCGTGGTAAAACTAAGGAGAGAGAGGGCAAGAGGCTATTTCACTCGGTTGGGAGCGGCTTCCAATAAAGCATGTTGTTCATTGGCTGCGTCCACCGACCATCCACCCACTAAGTGAAATAGCCTCTTACTGTGTCTATTGCCCTCTCTTTCTAGCGTTGCCATGATTTTATGCTTGACAGGCTATATCTAGATGGTAAATGATCTAAGAATAAAACAGCGTCAGAACTGTCCGTTTTGTGCATAGTTCTGTACAATGGGTAAAGAACATGATACGATAAATATTTTATTGTATCATGGATAGACAATCATTGTGCCCTAGGATATTAATAAGGACTGCTCGATAGATGTAAATTTTTACGACACATACGTCACAAAGTGGTTGCTAATATTTGCACAGTAACCTTCTCTAATTAAGCTGTTGAGAGATGTAACAAAACCAGAAGAGTTCTTCAACTGTTAGCCATACTGTCCACGTAGCGTGGCTTCATACGCACTCTTTTGACATTTATTTCTTGCTGTTCGCTTGCTTGCATCTTGCATATGAAATAAACGGAACTGTGTCCACGAGGCGGCACAGCATTTGCGTAGTGGTGTGCAGTTGTCATGCAGCTTGAGCGGCAGCATGTCATTATTTCAAGCGTATTGCAAGCAAAGAGTTTAATAAGTAGAGTGAATTAGGTATGGGCGTTACTGTAAGTGGCAGTGTAATAACAATAGAAAGAGAAAGAAAATATCAGGGAGCGCTTGCTATGTCTCTACCCTCCAATAGTAGGCGTCACCACTGACACTGACCAATCAGGAACGACACGCTTTTTCTCTCTCTCTCTTTCTATTGATATTACATGAATTTCGCTACTTCACGTGCTCTACAGTATTAACAAGACGCAAACGTGAGATGTGTCTATTTATAATGACGACTTCAGCAGCGGAATTTTGCCCAAATAAAGTCATAATACAAAGTTTTCTACAGATTTAGATGAATTGCAGGAATTTTAATTTGTACTTTATAATGCTCAACTATGTATGACCGTTAAAGGTAATAAATAAATTGCAATTTAATACATTTTACTTTGATATATTTTTTATATTTCTATATCACGATCAATATGTTATCTTTTATAACACTATCCTCGAAGTTTCCTTGGACTTCCATCGTCTTGAAGTGGTTGATCTCACAACGTTTATAACACTACTTACAAATGTGATGGGTTATTTTTTACTCAATCACGTAAAAGAGCTGAACGGTAAGTACCGAACCTTTCATCTGGGATAAGATATTCTCGCGTAGCAGTATCGTGTTTTTATATTAATAACAATATAGGGATTAATTTCGTATATTTTGTTCATTTTGTAAATAATAAGTTTAAGGGAATGATTTTCCTTAAACTCACTTCCAGCAACAAACAAAATACAATAAATGTTGATTCTGCTTTTTCCGGATTTGGAACGCGTCATTTTTTTCGAATTATTTATTTTTTATATACCTAAACCGGCATATAAACAAAGTTTTCCGACGTTTCGCCCACACTTATAAGGGACTTTTTCAAGGATGAGACAAAAAACAAAACAAATGTTACTTACCTTGCGGCGACTTCATTCATTTCGTCTTTTTCTCACGAACACACTTCGAAATTTCACTTTTTAACCGACTTCCAAAAAGGAGGAATCAATACGTCGCGTATTTTTTGTTGCTCTTTTTTTGTATGTATGTTATCTGATTTCTTCTCCTGTGGTGAACCGTTTTGAATGAATATGGTCTTGTTTAATAGAGTATATATCCGGATTGGTGAAACTTCAAATTTTGGAAAAGAATTCTATTGGTAAAATGATGCACATGCACATGCGTGCATGGAAATCGGCCAATATCCCTAATATATTGGTCGATTTTTCGAAAACTCCTTATGGATGTCTATAGGTTTTTAACGTTTAATCTATTAAGGAAGATCTGTAGTTGATCTCATATACTTTTCTGCGACGTGCAACTTGCAGTTTTATCAAAAATTTCATCGAAATGACATAACGGACATTTCCTCATAAATATTTCATTTCCAACGTAATAGTGTGGTTATTTTAGGCACTGGAAGTTTTAATTGTGAATTTGAAAATATTCTATGTACATCTCAATCATATAGGTATTAAAGCATAGTATTCTCGGCTCCTTAAATCAATGAGTACCAAGCTCGTTTTGTTTGTATACCAGGCAAATACCTATTTTTCCATTTTGGTTGTCACATTCTCCCAGCCTAATAGAAAATTTAGTGACAACACATGTCAAACTCTAAACTGCTATTTGGTGCGTTTATACACAGTGTGTTTAGTTATAGCAAACAAAATCACAAAGTAAAGTGATAGAAAGAGTTGCATTTATATGATGATTGAAATATAGGACGGAGTAGAATGATAGTGTTCCATAGGCAGCCGTATATACAGGATGGTTGGAATATAGGGTGAACTGGACGTTTGGTGGTATAAAAATGTTGGAAAAAATGTGAAATTAAAATTGTATAGGGTGATTAAAAACCTGTTACATGATGTGGACATAAACAAATCATATACAGGATGGTTGAAATATATGCTGGAGTTGAATTATATTTATACGGTGTGATTAAAAAATTATTTCTTTTATAGCCCATAAGAAGTTGCATAAAGCGTGGAGAGGAATTAATGTTACACAGGGCGATAATATAAAATGATAAAAAAGAAATAATTTATGGGGTAGCCCACAAGGAGTTATATACTATGGTTGAAATATAGGACGGCTTTGACTCCGTAAATATGGGATGGATTCTACTCCGTCCTATAGTTTACAGAAGGCAGCTAACAAATTTATAGGATAGTTGGTACATAGAGTCGAGTGGAATTATCTATAGTTATACAAAGTTGTCAAAAAAAGTTGAAAAAAGGTTACATGGCGTGGTCCATAAGGCATAAATATATTTTGGGCTTATTAAGTCAACGCGTACTAGTACATTTTGTTCGTAAACATTTACCTGTCAATTTAAATGAAAATGTATCATTTTGTAATGTTGATGCTTTAGTTAAATGTGTCGTTTTGAAGAATAACTTTTTATAAAAGATTAAATTTTATTTAAAGTGAAGTGTACAATAAGAATAATGGATTCAGACTGAACTACGAACAATGTAAAAGTTATTCAACTGTAAAATAAATGCATTTGAGTAAAATTATTGTTAAGTCAAATAGGATATCTTGCGTCCGGCTACTTCTAGTTGAAAGATGCAGAATATGGGTTAATGCACCACATAACTCTTTCGATGTTACCTGGTTCTGTTTATTAGGGTTATATATACAAAATAAAAAATAATTATGAAAACTACCTGTGTTCAAAAAAATAAAAAGTTGAAAATAAAACATTTAAAAAATATATAACCGACTTCCACCTATAACTAAAAAGCTAAAAATAATTATAACAAAATACAACTCTAGCAAATAAATAACACATTCAATGTTGTTAGGTACTTACCCAGGAAGTAAAAAATGTAAACATTAAAAGGTGAACTGTAATCGTATAAAACACCACAGCTGCACAAGTATAAAATCATTTAACTCCTAGATTGAATAAATAGAAAATATTTGATAAAATATTTTACATTGTTTATTGAAATTTGTTTTAACACTTCGTCGGACGGGCGGTTAATAATTACACTCGCACACGCGTTAAGCCTGTTACGGACAAATTTCAAACATCATTTAAAGTGACTTTTTCATATTTTTTTTGTAGATATTCATCTTATTTTTCTTCAATTGATACTTCTTCTAATTGTTAACATATTTATTGTAGGTAATATACAAAAACCAAAATTAAATAAAATAAAAAGAGAATGCACTTCTAGAACACAATGTCGTTTATGAAACTGTTTTTGTGTTAAAAAATAAAATTAACAGACTCCAAAGCTATAAGCAGAAAATATTAAGGCTTATATTTAGAGTTAATGTTTTTCGACGCATTCACCACAGCAACCAGTAATGTGCTCCATATAAAGCCACGATTTACAAAACTTGCAGAAATATCGTGTTTGTCTTTTCTTGCAATATTTACAATATCCCCGTTTATTTGAAGGTGGATTCGGTGGAAGTTGAACATTCATTTGAGCAAATTTGGCGGCCGTCTGTCGAACATGTCTTGGTAAATTTAATATATTTGTGTCCATCTGCGTCCATCTTTTGCCTGATAATATAAACGATTATCATCTGTGGATTCAGTCTCAAATTCTGTATCTTTTTGGTCATTCCCTTCACTTCACACAAGTCAGTGTCAGTTTTACGTTCACTAAAAAGTTTATGATCTGAATCTAATATTGAACTTCCTCATCAGTTGGGACAGTTTTGTAAAGGTTCCTTAGACGTTAAATTTCCCTTTCAAACGAATCTATTTTAATTATTTAACTCTGCAATATAACAATTTCTGTACGAAAATACCGTACCTGGTAATAAAATAAAACTCTCAGTACTAATTGTTATATGGTATATTTCCGATAACTGTACACTGTACGTCGACACGACTGTATTTCTGGGTGCAAACTAACAAAACGGGTGACGGGGATTAAATAACAACAAATATGTTAGGGAAAATCCCCAGACACCGCTGCCACTAGTAGATAGATTATGAACTATAATAATTCTGTAACGTATCAGAGGTGGTGCCTTGTGTATGATTAGTAATTACTTACATTTTTGTACGGGTTAAGCCTATGAGTGCAAACACCTACATAACTGAATAAATTGAATTCCTTCTTTGACATAATTTTAGCTGTAGACTCTTTTCTAAATGTTAGGAAGGTTCATAGGATGTGATTATTCTAACGGCATTAACAAAAAATATATTAGAATAGTTCAATTCTGTATGTTCTGAGAGGCTTAACCCGGGTGATGGAGTGTTAAGATTCACATTCACATTATTTGATAGTTCATAAAATCTTTTATAAAAGATCTATTTTTCAATGAAATGTTCCAATTTTAGACACACTGCAAAGAATTTAGTATCATCCTGAATTGATAATAGACAATAAATAAAATATCAGAGTAATTTAAGATAATATTTATGTTTCGGAGGTGTAAAGGACAGTTCTTCCCTCCAAATTTTGGAAGCTTTTAATGATAATGAATAACAACCTTTAACATGTTTGGTATTTCAAAGCATTTGAGTTCCAACTGGCTTAAGGGGTTGACCCACAGATTATACAATAAAGACCAGCTACTATACCTATCATAGTTCAAGCTACAAAAAAATGCATGTCATTAGTCATAGTCATAGTGTGTGTGTGCCTTTAAAGGCAATACCTTCGTTATTACTCGCTACAGAAGTTCAAAGATTTCGTGAAGAATAAGTTTGTGAAAAATTGTGACATTGATGTGGCCACCCAATTATGGATAAAACTGTATGTACGCAAATTATCAAATCAAATTTAAAACTTGTTTAGAAATCTGTTTAAATAATCTTCAAACATTTACTAATTGATATTGTTATCGTATCTTCAAATTGTTTTTATCGATACTATTTTTTTTCAACTCGACAGCTTAAGTAGAACATACACTACAAACAGTACACTTCTGGTGAATTAAAATTAAAGTAAATGTTTTCAAGTTAGCATGGCACCGGATGTTAATGTGTGTGGTAAATGTAAAGATAATTTCATTGTCAACACGAAATTTGTTACGTGCAGTCGATGTACTCTAAGATGGCATAGCATTTGTTCTTCAATTAAAGATACTTGGATAAAAGTTATTACTGCTACTCCAAATATACATTGGTTTTGTGATCCATGCAAACACATTATAGAGGAGGGGACCAAAAATGTAGATAAAAATATCGAAACTGAACTATTACATAAGGAAATAAATTGCTTGGAACGCGAAAATAGTTTGATAAAAAAGTTGCTTTCCACAACTGAATATACTCTTGATCTTCAGAAGTCTGTAATTGAAAAATACAAGCAGGAATGTTAGTTAAATAAACAATCTTCGTCTACAAATCTTGTAGAATTTCCTAAAACTAAATATAGTGATATAGTAAAGACTGAGTCTTCTGTACTTTTGATAAAAACTAACGATGAGGGTCAAAAGCATGAAGATATTTTGATTGATATAGCAAAAACCATTAATCCTGCTAGCATAAATGTATGCATTAATAACACTACGAAAATTCGACAGGGTATTGCCGTTCATTGCCAAGATGATAAATCGCTGAAAGCGTTAAAATCAAGTCTTAGCAATAAGATGGGAAATAAATATAAAATAGATGTTGCTTCTAAATATAATCCCAGGTTGAAAATATGGGACGTTCACTTGGATGGTTTGGATACCCCTGAGCAAATTCTAAGCAATATCTTGAAGTTGAATGATATACCTGAAGCTGATTTTTCGCAGTTAAAATACGTTACCAAACTGCATTATCTGCATGAGACTAATATCGTGGTTGAAGTATCACCGACAATGCGTAAGCTTTTGTTGCAAAAAAGCTTCATTTTTGTTGGTTGGAAGAAGTGCAAAGTTACCGATTACTTGCGAATTATTAAATGTCAAAAGTGTTGTGCTTATGGTCATATCGAAAAAAACTGTAAGGAAGACCGTACGACTTGTCCCAAATGCGCAGATGGTCATTGTTTTAGAGACTGTAGGTCTGATGCAACGAAATGTATAAATTGCACTAGGCATAATACTCATAATAGTAATAGGATAAAAAAAATTACCCACTGATCACATGGCTACTGATAAAAATTGTACCGTGTATCAAAGTTACGTATTGAAACTTAAGTCTAAAATTAACTATTATTATTCTTGTTATCTTTGCTTTTTTTCTGCATGGCTAAAGATACACATTCATTGTTAAATATCGCCAATTTAAATGTATGTTCATTATTGCCTAGTTTTGATGAATTTTGTTATCAAGTAGAGGATAAGTTTGATATTGTGGGTGTGTCGGAGACCTGGTTGAGTGGAGCTTTACCATCTAATGCTGTTTCATTGCCTGGCTATACTCTGTATAGAAAGGACAGGCTCGACAGGGTTGGTGGTGGTGTGGGCGTTTATGTAAGATCCACAATTTCTTCTAGTGTTGTCGATATCCAAGAGGAAGTAAGCTTTGACATCATTCTCTTAAAACTAAAAATAAGTTGTTATAGTCTTGCTGTCCTAATGATTTATCGGCCCCCAAATACTAGAGTTTCTGATATTTTAGAATTTTTTGAAAATCGTATTCCTCATTTATTGTCATTATATGATTATTCCATAATAATGGGTGACCTTAATATTGACATGCTTAATCCAAATTCATTAGTTAACTTATTCCGCGCCTATGAATATGCCCAACTTATAAATGAGCCTACGCGAATGACTGATACAACATCTACATGCCTGGATCCCATATTTGTTAGTTCTAAGGAAATCTGCACGGTTAGCGGCACTATGGCGTCAAGTATTAGTGATCATAATTTTATGCCATTTGCTACTTTAGATATACAAATTAAATGCTCCAAGCAAGAAATTATCAAAATTCGCGATTACAAGTATTTTCAATTTGAACTTTTTCAAAATGACTTGCAAATTATTTCTTGGGACGACCTGTTTTATATAAATGACATAATAATGAAAAAATACTTTTCCTTGAAACACATATAAGTGTTCTTTTTAATATGCATGCGCCTTTTAAGGAAATTAGAGTTAGCAAGAGGCGGACTCCATGGTTGACGGATAACTTAAAATTAATTCTTAAAGAAAGAGATAAAGCCCTTACTAAATACAAACAAAATAAAACTACAGAAAACTGGAATATTTACAAGCATAGACGTAATTTTGCCCTTGCGTCCATAAGACGAGAAAAGGCCGCCTACCTAAAACGATTAGAGGCTGATAAAACTGGAAAGAAACTTTGGAAGGGGCTAAATGATTTCAACATTAAAACGACTAATAACTCAGAACTGCCTCCTAACCTCTGTCAGCCTAATTAAACGATTAATGAATACTTTATAAGCATTTTTAGGAAGTCAAATGCATGTGTTAATAAAGTAAATTATTATCATAACCGTAAGTTTTCTAACAACATCTTTAATTTTTTTCTTGTGGACAGAACCACTGTACAAAATATAATTAACAATATAAGATCCAATGCTGCTGGTAGGGATGGCATTACTTTACATATGTTACGCCTTTGTCTGCCGACAATTTTGGACCACATTACAAACATAGTCAATAGTTGCTTGGAGGTAGGCTACTTCCCTAGATCTTGGCGTGAATCAATAGTGACTCCTATTCCGAAAGTACACAATCCAAAAACTGTACAGGATTTACGACCTATAAGTCTTCTGCCAATTATTTCAAAGGTGCTGGAAAGAGTGGTACATGCCCAATTAATCAATTACCTATGTGAATCAAATATCTTACCTGCACATCAGTCTGGATTTAGGAAAGGGCACAGTACTGCAAGTATTCTTCTAAATGTCACCGATAACATAATTCGAACATTAGATAAAAAAATAGCGGTTATATTGGTTGCACTGGACTACTCTAAGGCTTTTGATGTAATCGATCACGATCTACTTGTTGCTAAATTGCGTTACTTTGGTTGCGATGATATTGTCGTGTCATTTTTTAAATCTTACTTGTGGAAGCGTTCGCAACGTGTGCGCATTTTAAATGATTATTCGGACTCAAAATTTATAACATCAGGTGTGCCATAAGGATCCATACTTGGGCCACTTTTGTTTTTAATTTATACAGCTGATCTTTCGAGTGTGACAACTAGTTCTGATATTCACATGTACGCTGATGATACACAGGTTGTCCACTATTTTGATCCTCGAGATGCGCAATTGGCCACACAAAATATTAATTCAGACTTACTAAAGGTTATGCAGTTTTCAAAAGACCATAATTTGCATATAAATCCCGATAAAACTAAAGTTTTACTTTTCGCTAGCCGAAATCAACGTCGTAACATTGAAGGTAATCTAAGTGTAAAATTAGATAACGCTGCTTTTGAGTTATCAGGCAGTGTGAAGAATTTGGGACTAATTGTTGACACATCGCTTAGATTTAGGGAACATGTTAGCAACCTACTGCAAAAATGTTACTTGCGATTACGCATGCTTTATATTCATAAACATATTTTAAGTTTGAACTTGAGGAAAAAATTGCTGTTTTCAAATTATTAGAGCACAAAGTGTTTTTGTGTCGCCCTGTACCGTAATTTTCGGTCGTTAATTGGAACATACTTCATGTTTTATGATAAAGTTTTATGTTTACTTAGTAAACCTACATAAAACATCCCAAAGGCACAGTTATTTCTTGTGCTCATTTGTGCGAGCCAGTGCTGTAATTGGAACACTCAGTGCTAGCACTGTGCCGCACTGTGCTCAATTGTGCGCTAACAGCGTTGGTCTACTTTGTCATTAGTCAGAGTAGTCTTTATTGTATGATCTGTGGTCAGCAGTCAGCTGTGTTTCAGGTTGTACAGGTTATGAATGTTATGATGAAAGAAATTTTAAAATGTATAATGATCAGCTTTGGGAATATTATTTATAACGTAATAACAATTAGTTTTTTGTCCAAAGTATTATTAAAATAATGGCAAGTAAATCAGGAGGCACATATTGTGCTGTTCGGAATTGCTTCAGCAGGCAAAAAACTAAAACCTTAAGCTTCTTCAGGATACCCAATAATGCAGAAAGGTATGTACCATATTTTTGTTTTTATGTGTACCAATTTTATGACATTTTTATCAAGTTTATTTCTTACTATAGTAGTTATTAGTTGTTCAAATATTGTTATTTTACTGATACATTCTTATCAGACGACTTTCCAAACACTAATATTTTTTTTTTCATAGGGCAAGACAATGGCTAATTAACTGTGATCGTTTAGAACTAATTGATAAACCACCACAATGGCTGTATAGTAATTACAAAGTTTGTGCTATACATTTTGAACAACACATGTATACAAATCATTTAAAAAATAGATTATTGCCTACAGCTATTCCTACTATCTTCCCTCTTCATCAAAAACAACACTCAGAGAAGAAAATAAAACTTACTCAGGAACTGCATCAGTTATCAAGTATGAAATCAGTAAATATTTAAGAAATTCATTAACAACTACTACATATTACTATTTTTTTAGAAGTTGTGTGTTTACCCTCAGAAATAGACAAATGTTCTGGAATAATAAAACCTTCCAGGACGCAAATGATAGGTAAATTTGTTTTCTTTTATAAATTAAATGTAGAATTAATAGTTATATTTAATTTTTTAAGATGCTTGCAATTTGTTAATATGTACCTACAGAGCAATGGAGAAAGTTGTAAGTTTACTTTCAACTTCTGCAGGTAAATATGTATCTATGCAGGTATGTATGTATGTATATATATATATATATATATATATATATATATATATATATAACTAAATGCTTTAGGTGGTTTCTGGGAATTCATCCCTGTAGTTGATAACTGATCCCCGCCGGGATCGATGGTAAAATGACGACGTTTCGGTAGTCACATCTGCTCTCTTCAGGTCGGTTCACATAATTCTCATAGCCTTCTGCTTTCGCTTCTAGTTACTTGAATACTAATACTTAGTAACTAGAAGCGAAAGCAGAAGGCTACGAGAATTATGCGATCCGACCTGAAGAGGGCAGATGTGACTCTGCCGAAACGTCGTCATTTTACCATCGATCCCGGTAGGGATCAGTTATCAACTACGCGGATGAATTCCCGGAAACCACCTAAAACATATGTATATGTATATATATATTAGTTGAGTGTATATTTTCGTGATTGTATTTATTTCATATGTTTTAATCATTTCGGCCGTGTTTTTGGCCTTTTTCAAACTACAGCATTAGTACTTGTGAAGTCACAATTTTTTCTGCTAAACATTTTACACTAAACTAAAAACTAACATTGTAGCATCTATCATTGTCTCTGAAAGGACGCACAATGTTAGTTTTAGTTTAGTGTCAAATTAAAAAAAAAAAATTTTAGCAGAAAAAATTGTGATTTCATTGTAGTTTAAGAATAGATTTGAAAAAGGCCAAAAACATGGCCGAAACGTTATGAAATAAACACAATCTTATCATTTGCAACAACCGAAAATCAAATAGAATATACACTCAACTAATTTATGTAATATAAATCAGGTCGGAGAAAACAGCAAACAATATTATATATTTACCTGCAGAAGTTGAAGGTATATACAGGGTGTAACATATTGCAGTGCAAATATTTTGGCAGGTGATAATACTGGTTAGTATGAACTAAAAACTCTTAACACAGACATATCTATGTTGTCCAGTTAAGGACCTATTCCATTATTAAATTTTTGGATATTTCTGTACATCTGGCAACCTTGCTGTGCGTAAATAAGACTGCAGAACAGAAAAAGTATACTAAAAACTGAAATGTATTTAAGCTTTCAATTTCTATGGTTCTTTTTAGAAATATGTAGTTTTTGTATTTATTGTATTGATTTATGAGACAATATTAGTGCTACTTTTCAACAGATTCTTAATAAATTCTTTCAAAAGAAGAGATTCAATGAAAACACAATGTCATTATATGTTTTATATAAGGGAATTCTTTCAACTTGGCATTATTTTTTAACAAACAATCAAAATGTAAATACCTAAAATGTATCATACCTAACTTTAGCAACATAGAATTAAGACATTTTACAAGTAACAAGAATTTGCAATAGGTATCATAAAAAACTCACCAATATTCCATTCTTTTTTTTATTCCATGCTTTACAGCTCCATACACATATTTCATAAACATAAATAAAAACTTCATAGTTGTTTCCTGAGACATAGTTGTGGCATCTTGACTTAATGTTTATGAACTTATTCATATTATATTCAAAACAAAAAAAAAACCTTACATATTTGTTATATAGAACCTGACCCATTACTCTAGAGAAGTTAGTATTTTCAATTGCAAAAAAATTCCACAGGTGTTTGATTGGCCTTTCTTGAAGAATGTATGTAGCATAACACATAAAAACTGTTGTTAACAAATTTTTATTCCTTAATTAATTATACGAAGTGTGTTCGGAACACTCTGACTTTTTTGGGTTTCAAAGAGACAGCCTTTATACTTACATATGTATATTCTCAATTGCTTGGAAAAAACTCTCTGCCTTAGCGCAATCGCAAAGAGACTCGTTATTCGCCTCTCGTCCATTACGGACCTCCCAAGGGAAAAAACGTTTCCCTATGTGCTCGCTAGTGCAACCCCAAAGTGCGTGTGCAGCTATTACTCACTTATCGTAAACCCCCTCGTGAGTGCGCATTGCCTAACAGTATAAACTCTCTAGTTGTGCCTAAAAACCCAGGGTTAAGGCCGGCTACCCGCGACGAATGCAGACAAATACATGGATGGCAGATTTCCCGAGGCTTTCACTAGATCTAACTCGTAGACAAGGAAAGAGTTTTCTTATGAAGGGCAATTGAGTTTTTTGTCAAAATAGAACCTGCCGGGATCGATGGTAAAATGACGACGTTTCGGCAGAGTCCCATCTGCCCTCTTCAGGTCGGTTCGCATAATTCTCGTAGCCTTCTGCTTTCGCTTCTAGTTACTCGAATACTGATATTTTCAGGAGCGCGCACGGTGTTATATAATCGCGGCTCGGCGCCTATTGGTTGGCATCGTGAACGGCTGCGTGTGATTGGCCCTGGGCGCTCAGTGTGCACGCCTCCCGCCTGCTGATTTGTTATTTCCGGTTGAGTTGTTATTGGACGGGTCCGGGCCGGTACGGTGTTTAATAGAATTTTCCAACAATTCGATAAGTTCTGGATTTCATTGCGTGCGTTTAGACTGTGAGGCCTCTTCGCTATTTCAATTGCCTCTCTTACGAGTGTTGATTTCGGGTGTTCTATATTTGCCAGTACTCTGGTGTTCTCAAAGTCTATTCGGTGTGACGTCGTGGTGGCGTGTTCCGCAATGGATATTGTTTTTTCCTGCTTTCTTATAGCATTCTGGTGTTCATCACGTCTAGCTTGAATTCTTCTGTTAGTTTGCCCCACATAGGTTTTATGACAGCCTGCACATGGAATCTCGTACACTCCCTGTTGTTCTAAAGGGATCCTCGTCTTCGGAGTCCTCAACACCGTGCTTATTTTTCTGTCTGTATTGAAAATAGTGTCGATATTGTGTCTTCATAGAATTCTTGCAATACTGTCCGTGGTACCCTTGACATACGGTAAATAAACCTTGGTTATTGGTGTCTCATGCTCCTCGTCTGTTCGTCTCGGTTTTGACTTTAGGGCTCTTTGAATATTTCGATCTGTAAATCCGTTTTGTCTCAGAGCTGTTTTTAAACTGTCCATTTCTTGTTTGATGTTGTCCTGGTCAGCTAGTCTTTGTGATCTGGTTACTAAAGTTTTGCCGACGGCTGGGCTGGGTGGTGATGAGAATTAGCATGAAGGTATCTGTTGGTGTGAGTTGCTTTCCTATATACTGTATGGCCAAGGGTTCCATCTTCCTTCCTATTTATGAGAACATCAAGGAATGACAGTTGATTATTGGCTTCAACCTCCATGGTGAATTTTATTTTGTGATGGATACCATTAAGGTGGTCTAAAAATGTGTTGAGGTGTTCCCTCCCATGAGGCCAAATCACAAAAGTATCATCCACATATCGCAACCATAAATTGGGTTTGAGAGTTGCTGTTCTTAGTGCTAACTCCTCAAAGCTCTCCATAAAAAGGTTCGCTATAACTGGTGAGAGTGGCGATCCCATTGGAGCTCCTTCCACTTGTTTGTATCGTTGGTTCTCGTAAACAAAATAGGTGTTCATCAGGCAGTGCCTTGTTAAGTCGACAAGGTGTTGAGGTGGTTTGTATTTTTCTATTATGATATCCAAGGCTTCGTCGATAGGGATGTTGGTGAAAAGGGACACTACGTCTAAACTGACCAGAAGACACTCAGGTTGTAAAACCGTTTTTCTAAGTATTTCGATGAAATGTGTCGAATTTTTGACATATGAGTCTGCCCACTCTGCAAACGGTTGAAGTTGCTGGGTTAGGTATTTGGCTAGCTGTTGTGTTGGGGATCCAATTGAACTTACTATTGGCCTCAAAGGTGCACCTTCTTTATGTATTTTTGGCAACCCATAGAATTTCGGACATCTCGATGACTTTTCACGCGGAATGAGTTGCAGTTGGAGATTTTTGTCGATCCTACTTGCTTGGATTTTGGCCTTAGTTGTTTTCTCCAGATAAGTTGTTGGGTCGGTAGTAATTTGTTTATATGCTGGAACTTGTAGCAATGTTTGAATTTTATTTGAATAATCCGCTGTATCTAAAATTACAGTCGCATTTCCTTTATCCGCAGGTAGAATGACAATGTCCTTGTTGAGGCGAAGTTGTTTCAAGGCCTCTCTTCTATAGATAGGTTCCTTTTGGGTGGTTTAGACTTTCTTAGAACATGTGACACATCTTGTCTAATTATTTCAGCGGTGTTCGCATCTAATTTTGAAACTGCTGTTTCCACGCCACATATTATGCTCTCTGTTGGTATGTGAGAGGGAGCAATAGCGTAATTGAATCCCTTAGCCAACACGCCAATCGAGGTAGAGTTCAATTGGACCGAAGATAAGTTATAAACGGTTCTATTCGTTTCCAATTGCCTTGAGGTTAGACTGTGACCGTTATTTTCCGAGAAAAATTCGTTTTTGGGCTTCTGTTGGAGCTTCAATTTGTTAAATTTTGTCTGTTGTTGCAATGTTATCAACTCTGCATTCGTTTCGGCCCTAAATTCGCTAATTTCATCGAATTTATCCCATATTTTCGGGTGGAGTGTATTGCTTACCTGTAGGTGGATATCTAAGAGTTAAGTATTAAGAACATCCAAATCTCTTCTGACACCACTTATGGCTTCCCTAAGTAGGGCACAACTAGCTTTCCATAAGATATTCTGTGTTTTTCTGTTGTTCTTCCAGAACTTTACCGTCATGTTTTTCGGAATAAGTCCTTCATCGCGGCATCGTTGTAAAAAATGTAGATCGCTCAAAAGTTTGCTTCTTTTCGCCCGTAATTTCTCAAATGTTTTACACAAATGAAAAGTATTCTCCCCGTAGAGATTCACTATAATTGTTTTTAAGTTTTCGCGGGCACTAAATGTATTAGATGGTTTCCGGGGATTCATCCGCGTAGTTGATAACTGATCCCTGCCGGGATCGATGGTAAAGTGACGACGTTTCGGCAGAGTCACATCTGCCCTCTTCAGGTCGGCTCGCATAATTCTCCTAGCCTTCTGCTTTCGCTTCTAGTTACTCGAATACTGATATTTTCAGGAGCGCGCCCGGTGTTATATAGTCGCGGCTCGGCGCCTATTGGTTGACACCGTGAACGGCTGCCTGTGATTGGCCCTAGGCGCTCAGTGGGAGCGCCTCCCGCCTGCTGATTTGTTATTTCCGGTTGAGTTGTTATTGGACGGGTCCGGGCCGGTACGGTGTTTAATAGAATTTTCCAACAATTCGATAAGTTCTGGATTTCATTGCGTGCGTTTAGACTGTGAGTCCTCTTCACTATTTCAATTGCCTCTCTTACGAGTCTTGATTTCGGGTGTTCTATATTTGCCAGTACTCTGGTGTTCTCAAAGTCTATTCGGTGTGACGTCGTGGTGGCGTGTTCAGCAATGGATGTTGTTTTTTCCTGCTTTCTTATAGCATTCTGGTTTCATCACGTCTAGCTTGAATTCTTCTGTTAGTTTGCCCCACATAGGTTTTATGGCAGTCTGCACATGGAATCTCGTACACTCCCTGTTGTTCTAAAGGGATCCTCGTCTTCGGAGTCCTCAACACCGTGCTTATTTTTCTGTCTGTATTGAAAATAGTATCGATATTGTGTCTCTTTAGAATTCTTGCAATACTGTCCGTGGTACCCATGACATACGGTAAATAAGCCTTCGTTATTGGTGTCTCATGCTCTTCGTCTGTTCGTCTCGGTTTTGACTTTAGGACTCTTTGAATATTTCGGTCTGTAAATCCGTTTTGTCTCAGAGCTGTGTTTAAACTGTCCATTTCCTGTTTGATGTTGTCCTGGTCAGCTAGTCTTTGTGATCTGGTTACTAAAGTTTTGACGACGGCTTGTAGTTGGGCTTTAGTAACCAGACCACAAAGACTAGCTGACCAGGACAACATCAAACAGGAAATGGACAGTTTAAAAACAGCTCTGAGACAAAACGGATTTACAGACCGAAATATTCAAAGAGCCCTAAAGTCAAAACCGAGACGATCAGACGAGGAGCATGAGACACCAATAACCAAGGCTTATTTACCGTATGTCAACGGTACCACGGACAGTATTGCAAGAATTCTAAGGAGACACAGTATCGATACTATTTTCAATACAGACAGAAAAATAAGCACGGTGTTGAGGACTCCGAAGACGGGGGTCCCTTTAGAACAACAGGGAGTGTACGAGATTCCATGTGCAGAATGTCATAAAACCTATGTGGGGCAAACTAACAGAAGAATTCAAGCTAGACGTGATGAATACCAGAATGCTATAAGAACACCGAATAGACTTTGAGAACACCAGAGTACTGGCAAATATAGAACACCCGAAATCAAGACTCGTAAGAGAGGCAATTGAAATAGCGAAGAGGCCTCAGAGTCTAAACGCACGCAATGAAATCCAGAACTTATCGAATTGTTGGAAAATTCTATTAAACACCTTACCGGCCCGGACCCGTCCAATAACAACTCAACCGGAAATAACAAATCATCAGGCGGGAGGCGTGCACACTGAGCGCCCAGGGCCAATAACACGCAGCCGTTCACGTTGCCAACCAATAGGCGCCGAGCCGCGACTATATAACACCCTGCGCGCTTTGAAAGTATCAGTATTCGAGTAACTAGAAGCGAAAGCAGAAGGCTACGAGAATTATGCGAACCGACCTGAAGAGGGCAGATGTGACTCTGCCGAAACGTCGTCATTTTACCATCGATCCCGGCAGGGATCAGTTATCAACTATGCGGATGAATTCCCGGAAACCATCTAATACATTTAGTGCCTGCGAAAATTTAAAAACAAATATAGTGAATCTCTACAGGAGAATACTTTTCATTTGTGTAAAACATTTGAGAAATTACGCGCGAAACGAAGCAAACTTTTGTGCGATCTACATTTATTACAACGATGCCGCGATGAAGGAGTTATTCCGAAAAACATGACGGTAAAGTTCTGGAAGAACAACAGAAAAACACAGAATATCTTATGGAAAGCTAGTTGTGCCCTACTTAGGGAAGCCATACGTGATGTCAGAAGAGATTTGGATGTTCTTAATACTAAACTCTTAGATATCCACCTACAGGTAAGCAATACACTCCACCCGATAATATGGGATAAATTCGATTAAATTAGCGAATTTAGGGCCGAAACGAATGCAGAGTTGACAACATTGCAACAACAGACAAAATTTAACAAATTGAAGCTCCAACAGAAGCCCAAAATCGAATTTTTCTCGGAAAATAACGGTCACAGTCTAACCTCAAGGCAATTGGAAACGAATAGAACCGTTTATAACGTATCTTCGGTCCAATTGAACTCTACCTCGATTGGCGTGTTGGCTAAGGGATTCAATTACGCTATTGCTCCCTCTCACATACCAACAGAGAGCATATGTGGCGTGGAAACAGCAGTTTCAAAATTAGATGCGAACACCGCTGAAATAATTAGACAAGATGTGTCACATGTTCTAAGAAAGTCTAAACCACCCAAAAGGAACCTATCTATAGAAGAAAATGAGGCCTTGAAACAACTTCGCCTCAACAAGGACATTGTCATTCTACCTGCGGATAAAGGAAATGCGACTGTAATTTTAGATACAGCGGATTATTCAAACAAAATTCAAACATTGCTACAAGATCCAGCATATAAACAAATTAAGTAGGATCGACAAAAATCTCCAACTGCAACTCATTCCGCGTGAAAAGTCATCGAGATGTCCGAAATTCTATGGGTTGCCAAAAGTACATAAAGAAGGTGCACCTTTGAGGCCAATGGTAAGTTCAATTGGATCCCCAACACAACAGCTAGCAAAATACCTAGCCCAACAACTTCAACCGTTTGCAGAGGGGGCAGACTCATATGTCAAAAATTCGACACATTTCATCGAAATACTTAGAAAAACGGTTTTACAACCTGAGTGTCTTCTGGTCAGTTTTGACGTTGTGTCCCTTTTCACCAACATCCCTATAGACGAAGCCTTGGATATCATAATAGAAAAATACAAACCACCTCAACACCTTGTAGACTTAACAAGGCACTGCCTGATGAACACCTATTTTGTTTACGAGAACCAACGATACAAACAAGTGGAAGGACCTCCAATGGGATCGCCACTCTCACCAGTTATAGCGAACCTTTTTATGGAGAACTTTGAGCAGCTGGCACTAAGAACAGCAACTCTTAAACCCAGTTTATGGTTGCGATATATGGATGATACTTTTGTGATTTGGCCTCATGGGAGGGAACACCTCAACACATTTTTAGACCACCTTAATGGCATCCATCACAAAATAAAATTCACCATGGAGGTTGAAGCCAATAATCAACTGCCATTCATTGATGTTCTCATAAATAGGAAGGAAGATGGAACCCTTGGCCATCCAGTATATAGGAAAGCAACTCACACCAACAGATACCTTCATGCTAATTCTCATCACCACCCAGGCCAACTACAAGCGTCGTCAAAACTTTAGTAACCATATTACAAAGACTAGCTGACCAGGACAACATCAAACAGGAAATGGACAGTTTAAAAACAGCTCTGAGACAAAACGGATTTACAGACCGAAATATCCAAAGAGCTCTAAAGTCAAAACCGAGACGAACAGACGAGGAGCATGAGACACCAATAACCAAGGCTTATTTACCGTAGGTCAACGGTACGACGGACAGTATTGCAAGAATTCTAAGGAGACACAATATCGATACTATTTTCAATACAGAAAAATAAGCACGGTGTTGAGGACTCCGAAGACGAGGATCCCTTTAGAACAACAGAAAGTGTACGAGATTCCATGTGCAGAGTGTCAAAACCTATGTGGAGCAAACTAACAGTAGAATTCAAGCTAGACGTGATGAACACCAGAACACTGTAAGAAAGCATGAAAAAACAACATCCATTGCGAAACACGCCAACACGATGTCACACCGAATAGACTTTGAGAACACCAGAGTACTGGCAAATATAAAACACCCGAAATCAAGACTCGTAAGAGAGGCAATTGAAATAGCGAAGAGACCTCATAGTCTAAACGCACGCAATGAAATTCAGAACTTATCGAATTGTTGCAAAATCCTATTAAACACCGTACCGGCCCGTACCCGTCCAATAACAACTCAACCGGAAACAACAAATCAGCAGGCGGGAGGCGTGCCCACTGAGCGCCCAGGGCCAATCACACGCAGCCGCTCACGGTGCCAACCAATAGGCGCCGAGCCGCGACTATATAACACCGTGCGCGCTCCTGAAAATATCAGTATTCGAGTAACTAGAAGCGAAAGCAGAAGGCTACGAGAATTATGCGAACCGACCTCTTCAAGGTCAAGATTTTCTGAAGCGAGCGCGCTGTTATATAGTCGCGGCTCGGCGCCTATCGGTTGACACCGTGAACGGCTGCGTGTGATTGGCCCTTGGCGCTCAGTGGGCACGGCTCCATCCTGCTGATTTGTTATTTCCGGTTGAGTTGTTATTGGACGGGTACGGGCCGGTACGGTGTTTAATATGATTTTGCAACAATTCGATAAGTTCTGAATTTCATTGCGTGCGTTTAGACTATGAGGTCTCTTCGCTATTTCAATTGCCTCTCTTACGAGTCTTGATTTCGGGTGTTCTATATTTGCCAGTACTCTGGTGTTCTCAAAGTCTATTCGGTGTGACATCGTGGTGGCGTGTTTCGCAATGGATGTTGTTTTTTCATGCTTTCTTACAGTGTTCTGGTGTTCATCACGTCTAGCTTTAATTCTTCTATTAGTTTGCCCCACATAGGTTTTATGACAGCACATGGAATCTCGTACACTCCCTGTTGTTCTAAAGGGATCCTCGTCTTCGGAGTTCTCAACACCGTGCTTATTTTTCTGTCTATATTGAAAATAGTATCGATATTGTGTCTCCGTAGAATTCTTGCAATACTGTCCGTGGTGCCCTTGACATACGGTAAATAAGCCTTGGTTATTGGTGTCTCATGCTCCTCGTCTGTTTGTCTCGGTTTTGACTTTAGGGCTCTTTGAATATTTCGGTCTGTAAACCGACCTGAAGAGGGCAGATGTGATTCTGCCGAAACGTCGTCATTTTGCCATCGATCCCGGCAGGGATCAGTTATCAACTACGCGGATGAATTCCCGGAAACCACCTAAAACATATATATATATATATATATATATATATATATATATATATATATATATATATATGTCGGAGATAACGAAATAGTTGGTTTCTCAAGTGGCGAAGGTCTAAAGACTATATAGTTTGTATTATCGGAAACAGGATATTTGTGCTTTCGTACTTTTGTTTACGATTATTATATTCTATTACAAATTTGCCAGCTAGGGACCGGGGGTGATAAATAATCACCCGGTGAGCTGTTGATTACGTGATAGTCGGTGAGTCAGGTGTTATGCACGGTGTTTGTCATGAGAATCATATCGAGATGAACGAGGGCAGTTCTGTTCGAACCTCGAGCGAGGTAAGATCGTAGAAGGCTATCGCGTAATCGGGATTTCGCCGCGGTTCCGAGTAGAATACCTTGCGTACCAATTTAGATTAATAATATCATATCGCTACGCCGATCGAGCTTATGTTGGGTGGCACCCAGGATGAATTGATCATCAACATTATCTGTTGTTCGTATAGTTTGAAACTCCAGTGGTGGATCATTGTGGTGCCTTCGGTCAATTTAGTGTGATTATTATTTGTCGAATAAATGTTTAGCCCACATTTATTCACTTTTGGATCAAACCCGACATTCCCTCGTGGATTAAAACCCGACATATATATATATATATATATATATATATATAACTCAAATCTATCTTTAAATATTTCCATGTATATATACATAAAAGAAATTTTCTCTTATCTTTCAATATTTCTATTTTGCAGTAAAAACACAGCAACCAGTAGAAGTACAGGGAGTCACAAGTACATTAAAATCACCAACATCTACACAAACTTCAATGAATTTAACTTCAAACAGTCCCAGAAAAAAGAGGTAATGTGTATAAATTTAAACTTCTAAAAAGAAGAAAACTTGATGCTGTTAAAACATCAGAAATATTTATATTACAAATTTTTGATTACTCTGTGCCCATACTTTATAATGCAAGGGTTAAAAACACACTATATCAATATTTCTTCTATGAATAAATGAATAGGTAAGCAAACTTTATTGTGATCCATATTTCATATGGTTTCATATTTATTCAGTGTAACTTATTTAATATTAGTATAAAACAAAAATTTAAAAAATATGTGTAATATGTGTTGCCTACTAATTAATATTCTATTTTTGTATTATTGAAAGTGATTTTGCCATTGCAAATGTTGAATTTGAACAGTTGACTAACTAGACATTCTCTAAAGTACAGCTTGACAATTAGAACTAAATTTAATTCAAACCTTCTTATTAAACGCCATATTATTAGTAACTATATTTGAAACGTTATTCATTACTAAGATTTTAACTGAAAATATAAAAAACGAGTATTCAACATTATTGGAATACTAATTTTGTTAGCCTTTCTATTACCAAATAACAGAGATAAAGAGTTTAATATTTTTGGGTTAAAGTATATTATATTCAAATTGATGTATACTTTGTAATATTTAAATGAATGAACGTTGGTTGTTTTATTGGAAACTAGTATTATATTATGCTTGTAATGTGTAATCGTTTCCGTTCATTATAAAAATCTAAATGAAAATTATAAATATGTCAAATTTATTATGTAATAATAAAAAATATAAAAAAATTTCCACTAGGTCACCAAAAATTTACTTGCGTAATTAAAACATGTTATAAGTTTTATTGCATACCATAAATTCATCGCGCCTAGTAGTGTCCCAACACGTCATGTCAAAAGTGACTTCCTATATTATCTTGATCATCTTCCGTCTAGTTTGGGGGGTAGGTCAACCAAATTAAGGGTGTTTTTAGTTTACCGAACTCATTGCACTCCCCGAATTTCATAATTTTGTCATAAATTTAAGAAACGTTCTTAGGCCTGGCCCAAGAGCTAAAACCCAACCTTTCAAATAATTTCATTTCCTCATATTGTAACTTAATTGACTTGTTTGAGTAAAAGATGGTTTAATGTTAATATGTATTTAAATTGCAGGCATGCCAGATTTATGAAGCAAAGGTTTAGTATGAAGGATTTTACACCAGTAATTAAAACGGCGAATGAAATAGGAGTACAGACGGAAAAGTCTACAGTGGAATATTTGACAGAATCAAATTATCTAGATATTGATACTAGTACCGATCTCAGGAGATCATTTGATCAAGCATGTCATCTATTTATATTTGTAGATAAGCCAAAACTTGTGAGAGAGACTTTTGTGTGCGTTAAATATGTCTATAATGATCACATTGATTGTGAAATACAAACTGACATTAGTGAAATAGACTTAGTAAAAGCTAATAAAATTAAAAACTGTAAACATAAAAGTTGTAATTCCAAGAGAAAAACTTTTGTTGGTGCATCTGTTGGATACAATGATACAATGGTGAAGAATTAAACCTAAGCATAAATGCTTTAAATGATTTTCATCAATAACAAATGAATTTGACTGGAGTTTCCAATTAAAAGACAAATCAAATTTTGTGTTTTGGCCGGACGAGGACACTGTGGGCGCAACTGCACCTGAGTTTAGGGTTTTCTGTTATTCACATTATGCACATGGCTTCACATTCAAAGTCCTTTTTGGTATTACTCTCAGTGGTTTAGTCTGTTTTAAATGGTGGTCGAGTTAGTTATCCTCACATAACAATTTGGCGCATGGTGATAGAGTGTTAGTTGATAAAGGCTTTCCAGAATATAAAACTGTTGTTGATAGAGTAATGTTTTTATTTTCATACTCAGTTCTGTTCTTGGATTTATTTAAAAACACAGTCCAACTGACTCTAATGTATTTCCACTACTGTAACACAATTTATATTCACAGAACTAATTACAATTTATCTTAACTATATATCCGCCGAATACTGAATGAATGCTTCCTCAGCTCTCCGTATTTATATATTTCTTCTCGGAATTCTCCAGAACGTCAAAGAGCCGCCGAGACCAGATTCTTCGAGAAATACATCAAAGCTAAGCCGCCGACCTCGATGCGCCAGCCGAACCGTCTCAAATTCCCCGAAATATTAGAGGAATGTCGCTTCCACGAACCATCGGATTAATTCTCGTAACAATAGTTATGGTAACAATTATGCTTGTAATGCAAACATTTTTAATAGCGAGATTTGAATTTTCCTAGGAAGAAACTCGGGGGAACATATAGGACATGTTGAGAGGGTCTTGCAGACAAAACACAAAATTTTAGACAAAATTCCAGGATACTTTTTTACCCTTATTAATGTACTTCACATATGATCAGTTTTTGTAAATTTACAATCACCAGTCGTTTCACAATTGGACAAAAATAAATGAAAGAAATAATAACAATACATGCACACGGGTTAAATATGAAATTTCCTTTGTTAAATAAGATTGAAAGCTAGTACAAAAAGAAGAAGTATGGAAGTGGACAGTAATGAAATTGAGGTGGGGCCTGACCAAGTTACACTTTCACCAAAAAGAAAGAATTAGAAAATAGTTGATTATGATTATTCATCTGATGAAGACAAATTGAACTTTCAGTAATTGATACTGATGACCACATGAACGTAACTTACTTTTTGGTACAGTCGAAGAAAATAGTGAGGACAGAAATAGTCTTCGCACATGATCCTGTTCCATCAACTATGATTTCTGTCCCAACAGTCCCACAAAGGGCCAAGCAAGGCCCAATGCGTCCCAACAAGTAAAGACAAGTCTGAATACATGAGTTTAGTTTTTATGTTTTTCAAAATGTATAATTTTATGTTATCGGGTTAATTTTCTTATTACATGTTTTTTAAAATGTACTAAAAAAAATTCTGTACTTTTTCTTTCACTGAATCACATTTATGTGATCCTTTTTCATTACTTTATACTGAAAGTTAATCTATTATTTTATTGTGATTCAGAGGTTGTGAAATATTTGGATAATCTTTTTAAAACCATTGTCCCAAGTTATAAGCATGAGCTCTAATTATGAAAATATACATAATAAGGCTTTTCCAAGTTAAGTACTATGGCATTGACTTTGGATAAGCGATCATGTAGATTATTGAAATTAGGGAATTGTGGAGCTTAAGTGTCCTTCAGGAATGGTGGGTATTTTTTAATTTTAAAAAGAATGTAGTTAGTTATTTCAGGTTGAAGTGCAAAAATGTAATGAAAGGGAGTAAAAATTTGACTGGAGAAACTCAACCTACTGATAGGATCTTGATAATTGTCTAAGAGTTTTTAGGAATAGTTTTTATGTTGGTACAAGTATTGTGTCGAAGGTAGTTCTAGGAACAGTTTTACGTAATGGCGACTTATTATGAATATCTGTAGTAATATATAAAGGGGGAAGTATCGTTTGTTTATTTGTGTATTTGTAAAATGCGCAAATATCAAAATGCCAAAACTGTTAAAAATGCCATAATGTCAAAAATGTTAATAAGCCAAAAATTCAAAAAAAATGCAGGAATATGAACACTGATAAAATCATAGAAAATGTGCCACACATCAAAACCAACAACTGTTAAAATATATCATAAATAAAACATACATCAGAAATATTCTGTTGAGGATTATTTGTTAGTGTTAAGTTGTACATTATTGTACAGATATTTTGGGTAAGATTTTAGATAAACAGTGTAACTCCGAGTCTCTTTATTTTTTGGTATTTTGTTATATTTTTTACGTGCATCTACTCTTGCCAGATATACTTTAGCTACCAGACTGGACGGTACTCTCGTACTCGTGGAAGATAAGTTTTCACGTTCCCCGGCAAGTAAGTGACCGTTTCTTTTTCTGTTTTGTTATTATCAACTTGACACATTTTTATCATTCAATTAACAACGGGGGGCAAATTGGTTTTTAGGAGTGAGGGCAGGTGGGCTGGAGATTGGTCCAGAGAAGGACGAATCAACTTTATATTTAATACATTAGGTAATATCTAATGTGGATAGCTATAAGTTTTATTTCACATGTAACGAAGTGCCAATGATCGGCAAGACAGGTCTGTTGGGCTTAACATACTCTTCAGATAATATTTGAGATGACACCTAATTCACATCTTGAAACTCATTCATTTCAACCTTGTAATTATTTTCCAACAATTGGTTTGTTCGCAGATTTGTAAATATTTGTTCTTAGGTATTTTCAACACTTATCAAAAATGATTGTCATCCTATGCACCATAGGGGTCCTGTAACTCGTTATGATTGAAATTTCACTAAAACCAAAAAAGCCGTGCAAAAAGTAATTCACAACACATTTAATAAGTGCGTTGTATCCTAACATTATAATATAACGAGTTACAGAAAACGGTTGCAGTAGGTGGTCATACTGGTGTTTGATCGTAATGATTTAGTATTAATTAGGTATATGCATGGTATTCCATATCAAACGAGCCGCCTTGAATATCTTGGTTATTTTCAAAACTATTGCAATAAGAAAAAACCGGTCGATTTTTGTTTCGAGGGGGAAATTTTTTGCGCGCATTTAATATAAACAGGCGAATTCACTGACCTTGAGATTTGAGATAGGGTGTTGTCGCATATCATTTACCTTTTTGCGGACTATCCCGTTTAATATTTTTTTATTGCAATTCCTGTTCATGTAACATGAAACCTAACGGACCTATTAGTAAAACCGGATTTAAAAGTTTTTACTGCATGGAAACGTATTATTAGGAGTTCTTTTATAGTACGCTCTTAAACCATCCTGTTTCACTGCCGCACCCTGTAATAACACACAATACAAGAAAAACATTAAATGTAAACATTCATTTACTTTACATTATTTTTTGCTAATATTTACAGCAAGTTTGTTTATCTGTTCTGACCTTTATTCGATCATTTGAAGCATTGTACATGTATCTGTCAAGTTATTACTTTACTGATTTGTTAAAATTTAAAAGATAATTATGGTATACACATTGCAAGAACGTGTTGAGCTGGTAAGTCTTTATTACCAAAATCAAAATTGTGCTCGATCTGCTGCAGGGGTTTTTAACCAAAACCATCCCGAACGTAACGTTCGTCATAAATACGTATTGGAGTTGATTTTAAAATTTGTTGAGACGGGCTCAGTAATGAATAAAAAAAGAGTTCCCATTGGAATTGTAAATGATGACGGGGTAGCTGTGGCTACATTGGGCCATGTCCAGCTTATACCAAACATGCAGTCTGTCCAGCAAATCTCTGCAGCTTCCGGTACTAGCAAAACTAACGTTTTTAGAATTTTGTATAAATACAAATTCCATCCGTGCAAAATTAAATTACTTCATGAATTGAATGAGGTTGATTAGAATCGAAGGCAAGAGTTTTGCGAAATTATGACCCAGCGTATGATCGAAAACCCGAATTTCTTGTACAATGTTTGCTTTGATGAGTGCACTATTTCACTTCATGGGGAGGTTAACCGACATAACTGTAGATTTTGGAGCGATACAAATCAAATTTAGTTCGAGAAGCTCATAGTCAACATCCGGTAAACTAATCGTTTGGGCAGGGATTTTGGGAAATTGGACCCCTGTTTATTCCTGGTAATTTAAATGGTGAAATTTATCACAATATATTGGAAAATGAAATTAATGCATTGATAATAGAAAAATTAGAAAATGATCCTCTAGTACATGAAGAGCAATTGCATTTCCAACAAGATGGAGCTTCTGCTCACTACGCCGCACCAGTTCGTCAATACCTCGATTTGGAATATCCTGGTCGCTGAAAGAAGAGGTTCTATAGAATGGCCTGCCCGATCACCTGATCTGAACCCTTTGGATTTTTTTGTGGGGACATGTTAAATCCAAAATTTTTATGACTCAGCCTGAGAATTTGGACGAAATACGCCAACGAATTATAGCGGAGGGCCATCAGATAACACCGACCATGCTGAACCATGCCAGAGACGGCTTTCAGTCAAGGTTATTGTATGGAAGTCAATGGAAGACACGTTGAACATTTGCTTTAGAGGCATTGTATTGTATTGTAAATTCGTCTTATTATTACATGTACAGAAATTGCAATAAAAAATGTTATTACGGTATAGTCCGTAAAAAGGGCTTTCAAATGTAAGGGGGTAAAGTCTGGCACGGGCAGCCCGGACTTTGTTACGAGTCTATTAGACATGCCTCGTGAAAGTCAATCCCTTGTCTATCATGACTCCAAGGTATTCGACTTCGTTCTTCTATGGAATTTGTATGCCGTTGACGGTCAGGTTTCCTTTCGGAACGATCGTACGGCTTCTCCCGTTCATGAACAAAGCTTGAGTTTTGTCCTCGCTGATGGTTATTTTCCACTGAAGGCACCATTCCGCTAAATCGTCAGTGGCTTTCTGCAGCCGCCTTAAAGGCGCGTTGACATTATGCCAACTCACTAGTACTAGTAGACTAGTGCCAGTCGGCTGGTAGTTGTTAATCTGTTTACATATTGGTATCAATAGGAAATAGTAGTAATGTGAACTGAAATATTCTTATAAAAGTAAGGTCGTCCACGGAGATGTTGGACTCGAGAATGGATTAGATGTCTAAAATTTGGTGTGTACGAAAATGTATTGAAAGAAATTAAATTGTCAGATCCAGAAACTTATTATACTCATTGAAGGTTGAGCCCTAAAAAGTTCTGAAGGGCTTATGCTACTTGTGACTCCCTTAATTAGGACACTTGTTTCATGAAAGCATTATAATTTGAAATAAAACTTCATATCACATTAAGTTCTTTGGCTAAAGGACATTTCTTCAGTACTTTTGAACATATTTATAGAGTATGAAAGAGTCCAGTTTCTAAATTTCTGGTACCAGTTTTAAAAGTCATATGCAAATGTAACAGCTAACAGCTGTTAGTTGCCGCCATTTTTAATCACACTACTGGTAAACAAAAGTTCAAATGTCTCGAACTTTACTAGCGCTAGTAAAATACGGTGTTTTTCGTTGCTTGAGTCGTCTGATCTGGTCCCGTGCGTTTTCCGGGGTCGTCGTCCTGATCGGTGATATGTCGTCTTGTTTCTTGATTCTTCTGGCTTGTATTTTAACACGGAGTTCGTGGTTGTCATCGTCCTGCTGGTTCAGTCTGCACTCTCTCTTTAGGCTGTCAGCGAATGCTTCTAGAGCTGCATTGATTCCATCCTCGAGGAGTTGAATCGCCATTTCGACCTCTTCCCTAATCTCGATCACTGGGATTGGTCTCAGTGTACGATTCAGGTTCATTCGAAATAGGTCCCAATTCCCGTTCTGGAAGCGTTGCTCTTCTTCGACTTTGTGCTCGTCTGGATCATCTAGAAGTAGGTTCACCGGCTTGTGGTCCGTTGATCTCTCTTGGTTTGTATGGATGTCAGGATCTGTCGAATTTTTGATAATTGCGATGTCTAGTACATCGGATAGCGTGTTTGTCGTAAGGGTAGTGTGTATGTGAGATAGGCCCCATGACTGTTACGTCCCGGGTATCCGCATAGGCCACTAGCGCCATTTCCGTTTATGGTCCTGCTGTTCCACTGTGGTGATTTGCAGTTTATGTCGCCAATAAGGATTGTGTGTTGGAAATCTGGCAGTAGAGCGTCGAAGTCATCATTCGGTTTGGAGGTGTATATACTGAAAAAATTGATATGATTTGATTATTAGCCCAACTTACCTGAATGCATGTTGCTTCGGTCAGAGGTCAGGTTTCTGTGGTGTGGTATTGTTGTCTTCACAAGAAGCGCTGTTCCCCCTCCTCTCCTATATGTGGTGTATCCATCGATGTTGAAAAGCGTGCCTTCTGATAGCTTTGTTTCCTGGAGTGCCACGAAATCTATTAGGATTTGTTACTTCGAGTGATAAATTCACCCAGTTCGTATTGTCGGGTTCTCTCCTTGTATATTCCATGAAGCTATCTTCAGGGATGTTGTCCTCGTTCTATTAGCCATCGGGATAGACTAATGGAGCGTTGACCTCGTTGAACCTCTGTAAAGCCTCTTGGATGACTTTACCCAGTTCCGCAAATTCGCGACTGGGTCGGTGATGTGGGGGACTTTCTTGCAGCTGTTGCCGGCAAAGGAGGGAACTTCGCCGTTCCGGTGGCCAGGAAAGCGTGTGACGTTCCAGGTTTGACAGCTGCTGTGAGCGTGGGTGGTTTTCCCGGCAGCTTTTGTTGGCCTCAGTGCTTTCTTGCATCCACGTCGACTTCTTGGCAGTTTGCGCCTTTGGCATACTAAAGAGCTATTGGCCAGCCTAATTTTACTAGATCATATCAGTGGATTGAGTTTTTTGCGTACAAACTTTTACACACCTTTACAACGCCTTTCATCCCCTTAGGAGTTGAATTTAAAACAAGTAGAGAAGTAGCCTACGCCCGTTCCTGAAATTCAAGCTAGCTCCATACCACTTCCTCATTTGTACATTGGCATGGATTTTGTAAAGTTTTTTACATTCTGTCTAAAAGTTTCTGTATTATGTAAAAAAGATGTAGTTTTCTAAAAACATAAATAAGATATTTTCTAGTCGTCGAAAATATCCTGTACAGTGTGTCCACTTAGTTATCCGTTGGTCGATTACTGCTTTATTTGTAATTCAAGAACAAAACGGTTAAGGGTTGGTTAACGGGTGTAACTTAGATATATTTGAAAATACTTTTCAGACATACAGCCTGTTCCAATAAAATGTGACAGAACATAGAAGAGGATATTTTTTAAATTTACCGAAATAATAACGATAGTGTGAACTATATTATTCGGTTTTAATTATTATTTGTGAATGATTTTTTTAATGAATTTGAAATTATAATTAATAAATAATTATAATGAAGGAAAACTATTTAAAAAAGCGGAAAGGAAACCGCAAAACAGCTCACTTAGTTAATAAGAGACTCGTTTGGCAGTTACATGTTTAATACGAAAAGTTCTACCCATTCGAGCAAGCTGAAGTACCAGGAATTGAGGGTTAACATTCCAAAATTTAATATAATTGCAGAGGAACCAGAGAACTTAAGGTCCTGAGAAGGACTGTATTGAAGAGAATTGAAAATAGGATGACAAGTGGTCTTTTTGTCTAACTGAAATGAGAAGAAGTGTAGGACTGAACAATTGGGATAGAGAAGAAGAACATTTTTTCCCAGTTTTTATCGGGAATTCAAGTCTAGAGGTTGAGAAATTGGTCTTGAATAACTAATCACGTGAAGAAATGTACTAATGAAAAGAAAGGCTGAAGAGCTGATTAGAGACACTTAAGATCTTGAGGGAACAGAATAAGCGCTTAAAGTCTTTGTGGGAAAAATTAACTGGTAGGTTTGAGAAGATGAAGAATATTTTTCGAATTTTACAGGGGATATGAGGAATATCGTACGCTGCCTCAGTGAGGTTTGGTAAAGGTAAAATGTGAGGTGAAAAGTAGACGATGTAAAGAGATTCGCCGGAATCTGGCTACTAGTTTCCCAAAATCGAAAAACATGGCAAACTATGAGATATGCAGTTGTCAAACAGTCGACACGATCCATTAGTATTAGTGACCAGTTTTTTTTGTTCAATAAAATGTTTGAGGAAGTAGAAAAGAATTTTCTTAAAATTCGATTTTGATTGCTATAGAACTTTATCGGGTTCAACTCTTTAATGTTTAATTAATTATTTGGTAGAAAAAAAAGTGTAATTGTGGAATTCCAACAACTTTACGACCCACAGAAAATGTAATTTAGTAACTAATTACTTAACACATATTTTCTCGTTGTACGTGTTGGGAGTATACAGAGTTGAAATATGTCCCACACACTTGCTCCTTTGCCTATATATGGCAGTAATCTTAGAAGATTATACAAGAAACCTCCTATTCATATAAATAAACTAATTTTATTACAAAAATCATTGTTTGTGGTCTTATATATTTACAGTATATATATTCATATGAAATAAATATTTAAAGTAGTAATATTCAGTGCAATAGATTCCAATTTATTGAATTAGTTTCAAATAGCGTAATCATCTTAGTGTCAGTTTTTCAGTTTTAAGAGTTTGGCTATTCCATTTCAGTTCTTACATCTATATTGGGGAAATTTACTGTGGCATTATTTGTTTCGGTAGCTCGTTTCGGTGCAGTTATGCACACGATTATAATCATACCTTATAAAGCGTTACAAAATCATGTTTTATGCTAAAGTCGTGACTGGGTCGTGCTATAATTCACCGAAGATCGGCTTACGTCAACGATATTTTAGATATTCAGTATTCGGACCGGCTTTGTGAGAAAACTATAAAAAAGATTAGTTATTGGTAATATATTGTATGTTGGTAGAAAAATGCATTGTTAACATTTTGTTAAAACCTACGTCATTCCAGATCGCAAAACTAAATGGGTAAAAGTCGTATTGTAATGTTAGGACAATAACTACGTGGGCCTGCATAAGGACAACATTTTTCTGTATTCTTTTATGTAAGAGTTTGTTTGCTGTTTAGTGTGCCACATTGGGCCTGTTTCTAACTTAAAATATACATATTTACCATTTCACTTATAAGTGTTTTAGTACATGTAATTGCAGTTGTACAAGTGTTTCACAAACAGTTTTCTTAACTCGTTAAATATCGTACAGTTGTAACAGATGTTATTGCAAGTACCAACAGAAATTCACAGGATAGATTTTGACGTTGTTAATTTAAATTCAAAGAATTTTATTCCTTTAAAAAATACGATAACAGTTGTGAATTGAAAGAAAAAAGGAGAAACTACATTGTAAAAATACTAATTGGATGCTAAAGATATTTCATTTGGTCCTTTTTTTAACATAATTACCAAGGAAGACAATTTTTGAATATGGAAAACCATCCATTAAAAAAGTTACTCTGGGTCTTGTGCCTGTCAAAAAGTACTATTGATAAACGAGAGCAATATTGTCAAACCTTTAAGAAATACATTGTGATATGTATAGTTATGATTTTTAATCCTTTGCACTCATGTGTTGCCATACGGGCGACACGATCGTTTTTACCGTTACACTCACTCTTATGTCGCTGTATAAGCGACACGATAAGTTTTACCCTGGCACTCGTATGTCGCCACATTGGCGACATAATACGTTTTCTCATTGCGCTCGTTTGTCGCCGTTTAAGCGACAAGAAAAAAATATTGAGTTTTCACGGTATGTAGAATATAAAAAATATTTTAGGGATCAAAAAAGTTAAATATCCTTGCAACAATGATAAAATTCGGAGTGGCTGAAAAGTATTAGATACGACTATACAAAATTCTGCCTATAATAGAATTTAAAAATTTCATCCTAAATCTTTATTTTCCGAACAGGAGATCTTATATATCTTAACCTACTCTGTAGGTTATTTGACCATTCTAAATACACCTAATCATATGTGCACCAAATTGTGCCAGTACTTCTATTTAGATAAAACCACTAATAAAAAAATCCCATAGCACATTGCATATTATTATTTACAATACGTAACATGTTTAAACTTCATTTATAAGGAGAAATTATGGTGAATTGGAAATAAGTAATGATAAATTTTATTTGGAATCCTATCAAAATGAATAATTAGATAGCTGTGAAAATAGTGATAGTGGTAGTTATGAAGAATGAAGAGAAAAATATATTATCACTGAAAGAAGGAACAATTATGGGTCCTGGAAAGACGTTACTATGCAGGAAAATATGCCATATAGAATCGATTTAACTTGCGATGAAAAAACTACAAATCCCAGATAACTGCACAAAACCTTTTTTGAAACTTTTCTGATGAACTGTCCCAAAAAATACTGGAAGAGACAAATAATTATGGTCGAAATAAAATTCACAAAAAAAATCAACGATCTACGTGGTACAAGCTTGTTGAAGAATTTAAAACATTCATTGGAGTTAAATATGGGAACGATTACTGTGAGTATGCAAGAATATTGGTCCCAACATATCAGTCCAAAAATTTCTTTTTTTTTTGTAATCTATAAATATAAATATTTTGGATGCTTCATTTACACCATCAACATCCAAACGACTAGATTATTAGAGCCCAAATACAGAAAGGTAGCCATAATTTGGAATTTATGGATGACAAATTCAAAGAAGATTTTGTTCTATCAAAGAAGTTTCAATTGATGAGTAGGTGGTGGGAACAAAGGCAAAATAAGGCCAATATGGTGAAGTTTTGGTACTTGATCTTCTTGGACGTACAAGAGTCGTTGTTTTCTGAATGATTATTGTGGCATATCTAGTTTGTATTTTTATGATTTCTTGGAAATGACAATTTTTCGAAAGTGTCCATAATTCAAATACTCCTAACGTTTCAGTATCCAACTGAGACGCCGTTTTCAACCGTAATGAAATAAAAAATTACCACAGCTGAATAAAGAAATTAAAAATTTGAAGTATGCAATGACATGAGTTTACATGTCAAACAGTTCATGTCAAATTGAGAATGCTAAAATTTTCATTGCGAACTTTTAATTTTTTATTTTTTTATTTAACTGTGTTTTAATTTATATTTTATTGTCTTTGAAATATACTGACTTTCAAGCAATTCTGGTGTTATTCCCAAGAAATCATAAAAATACTAATAGAAAATAGAATAATAGTATTACAATTGGGCTAACAACTGTTTCTGGCAGTGCCTCACGTCTTTGTTGTTCAATCTATGTCTGTGTTCAATGTCCCCGAGAAGTGACTTCACTTTGATTAATGATAAAGTGAACATTTCATTATAAATAATCACTCATAATAACCTTTAAAAAATAATTATCTTACTGTCAACATAGGTAAATATCTTTGTGTGAATTAGTAATTAGTAAACACTCCAAAATTCGCTATATTTAAAATCAGACTGTTTAGTGGTTACTACAAATCTAGTGAATTTTGTCAGAGAATACATGTAACCTCATTTTGTAAAAAGTTAACTAGGTAATGAATATGTAACTGGTTTGGCAGTTCTCACAAGTGTGAAATTGGTAGCATTTACGTACTGGGGATTACAAGACTAGTGAATTTTCTTAGGGAATACTCAAAAGTTTGTAACAATTTGCCGGTGAATATGTAACTTGTGACTTTAATGAAACAGACCTCTGGCGGTAAAAACTGTAAAGATACTTATTTTCGGTACAATTACTTATGGTCCGGAAGACCAAGGAATTTTTTTTCGAGATGTTAAGAAGCAAGTTAGTAGTTCAAGATCCGAAGTAAGGTCTTTCTTTATCCATGTACTGCCGGTTTTATCAAGTATTGTCTGTATAAAGAAGTTGCGGTTTTATTCCAAATTAAAATTTGTTCATGGCTATCTCATGGCTATCGTTAACTAAAGAAACTATAATGAAAAAAAAATTGTTGGGAACGAATTTAATAGAAATTGAAATGTATTTTTATTGCAAACATAATATAACGCGACCAACCATTTATGAATTACTCATATACTTAATACAAATACATATATGGAATTACTATTGCTAGGACCTGAAATTTAAAAATCGGAGCAAGTAATAATATGCGACTGGTAATAGCTCAGGTCATTTACGAAATTACGTGACAAAATTAATAGTAGAACACAACCGACATCAACGTGTTCTAATGATAAAACTTGACTAATTGACATAAAATTCAACATTTTGTATCGATGCGTTTTGTTTTTGAACAAAAAACAGCGAAAAATCGGTAAAAATTTACCTTTTACACAAAAACCACCAATAAAACCGTGTTTGCTACTATGGGCAATCTTGAAGAGAAATGAAAAACCTAAAAAATAAATACGCTCAACTTTGTTAATTTTTTTCTCAGATAATGGAACATTTACCCAAAATTCAAAAAAAAAAAAATAAAAAATCGTCTATATATTTTTTATACATACATGATTTATGTTCTGAAAACAAATACTGTAGCCCTGGTAGTTTTGCAAAATTTCAGTCAATCCTATGGAAGGCATGTTTTTTTGAATCATTATGAGTAAACCACGGTTGGAAAGTAGAAGAGTTGATCTAGAGATCTCACTTTTCTAAAATTTAAAGTATAAATACATATAAGTATTGAAAATATTTAGCCATTCCGGAAAAAATTATTTGGACGAGTCATAAATAATCTTAATTTACATACATTACGTTACACATATTTATATTTCTTGCATAATATGGATTTATGTATTAAATTTAGCAAAATGGAATACCTATACTTCATTTAGCCACAGATTATAATGACGGAGCAATCATAATATTATGCTAAATGCGATGGCTATTTATTTCAAGCGATTTTTCCATTTTTAAATGTTTCAATAAAAGCTATCTAAAGAAATTTGGCTTGTAGATGCGAGATGTAAGACCGACATCTCGGATTTTCGAGGAATTTGGCTTGTCATTAATTAGTATTTATTAACGAAAAAATAACAGGAATCTGAATTGAACAACATAAAAATTGCATTGTTAACTATATGAAGAATAACATTTTTTGTCTTCTATTATTAACAATTATCAATTTGTATCAGCGTTTCAGTTTTATATAATAATTAAATATGAAATGTACTGAAAGTGTAAACAAAGGAACTGGTGCGTTCCCGCAATTTGTTTAGTGTATTGTTTTCAATTTGATTGAATTACTTCATTGATTTTTTAACTTCTGCACCTTTTCTAAAACATTCCGTCGCGCTAATGCTAATTGTGTTTTTTGCGTGTAAAATATCGACAGTATTCACATTCGTGTGTCGGATCCCTAGCTATTTGGACGCTTGGGAGTTTCGTGCAATGTTCTCCGAACTTTTCGGTGGCTTTGATTCCGTCTGAAGAGACGACGCTTATTGTTGTTTTTTGCGTTACGATTTCGCGAGTTCTTGGCTCCATTCGTGACGACCGCTAAACCCCTTTCATTTTGTTTCTTTTTTGTTTACAAAAGCGCATTATTTGTTGTTAAACCCGCATTTTTTGTATGCTCAATCAATGAACATTACGTCGCTATTTTTTGTGTTACGTGTTGTCCAGACGAAGCTCTAAGAAACTGTTCCTGTTCACGGGGCTAGCCTCAGAAGAAAGAAGAACCAAGAAAACACCAGAGCTTCCGGACGTAAAAGGTTAGTGATAACTTTTATTTGGTGATTCGTTTATGTGACCGCACGTGTTTATTGATTGTTCCGCTAAAGGTCCTTCGTCAATTATATACTTACATTGAACCAGCATTGAACTAAAACCGCAACATCTAATTCATACATTTCTTTGAATATTCTCTATGGAATGTGCATCGAAGACATTCCAAGAACCTACTATTATTTACTTATGTTTTAAAAAATCAGTGAATAGAGAAGGCATATTTTCGTATTTTATTTAAATTTAAAATAAGTACGTCTTTTGCATATTAAAAATGATTGCTCCATCATTATCCTCAGTCTCTGTGTAAGTGTAAATAGAGTTTAGGTATTTCATTTTGCTAAATTTATTACATAAATCATATGCAAGAAATATAAATATGTGTCACCAAAATTTAAATTTGCATTAAGATTATTAGGATATAGTACCACTCCTTAGCAATTTTTCGAACGGACAAATAATTTTTTGCGAAATGGTCAAATATTTTCAATACTTATATGTATTTATACTTTAAATTTTAGAAAAGTGAGATGAGGGATCTCTAGATGAACTATTCTATTTTCCAACGGTGGTTTACTCATAATGATAGGGTGATCCGGTGAGGTAACAGGGCCATTCAATAAAACATGTCTTCCATAGGATTGACTGAAATTTTGCTAAAAGTACTAAGGCTACAGTATTTTTTTTCAGAACATGTATGAGAAGATCTATCGCTATAGTTAATAAGAATGTTTTAGCTATAAAATAAAAACATATAAACGATTTTTTTTTTTTTTGAAATTTGGGTATATGTTCCATTATCTAAGAAACCAATTAACAAAGTTGAGCCTATGGTAGCTCATTTTGTAGGTTTTTCAGTTCAACATTGCACATAGTACCAAACACGGTTTTATTGGTGGATTTTGTGTAAAAGGTAAAACTATATTGTTACTGATTTTTCGCTGTTTTTTTGTTTAAAGATAAAAACGCATCGATAAAAAATGTTGAATTTTATGTCGATTAGTCAAGTTTTATCATTAGAACACGTTGAGGTCGGTTTTGTTCTACTATTAATTTTGTCATCAAAATATCTTTTTCTCCGTAAATGACCTGAGCTATAAGCAATGAGAATACTGTTCAGTGCAATGCACAGTGCAATGGTGATTGGTGATGGAAGTAGTATAGCAAGACGCGATCTTTGAAAGAAAGATAGTCCCATCGATTGATAAGGACATCACTTCTAAAATCTTCAAAGTTAAATTATATAAAATGTTTGGTTTATGATAATAGGAAATCAAAGGTTCTATTATCATGATGGTAAGGACCCCACACATACCAATATTTCAGACTATATTTGGTTTATAGTAAACTATGTTGCTTATGTGTTATTTAGAAATAAGGAATTTTTTTGCAATGGACTGATTCTTATTGTAATGTGAAGCAACCATTCAAATTTCAGATAGAAGCAATTAATAGATAATAATAAAAGACCTGGTTAAATCCTTGGGAAACTCCACTTTTGGATAAAAATCTTTGATTTTTGTGATGTCTGAGAATTTTTAAGAGTATCAAGCAATGATTGTTTACTGACTGATTCTGTCAAACGCGTTGAAGAATTCACTGTAAATCTATGTGTCCTTTTTTATCTAAATTTTCGCAAAGATGTTCGCCAAAGGCTGCCAGATTACTCACTGTTGAATGAAAAAACATGAGTACATGTTGGTGCATAAATAAATATTTTCCTTTGGACCGATGCTAGATACCAATTAGAAATTGGTCTATAGTTCTTAGTAACAGCACAGCCACCTGACTTATACAAAAATCATATTTCAGTTGCCTTCCAGGCCTGGGAAAAAATTACAGACATATAGTATACCTGAAGGCATCAAGGCAATTAACCTTTCATTTAGAATGCAAGAATATTGTCTGTTCAAGTTGTTAATTTGCATTTTAATCTTTACCAGCTTTTTGACTTTTCTTTTAATTTATTCTGGGGGTCTTGCAGATACCAATCGTATACTTCTTTTATTTTCCCTTGTAAGTTGTATTAGGTTATTAAGGTTTTAGATCGCAAATCAATATACTTATCAAGTGATACCAAATTGACACACAGTTTATAAATTTAAATAGAGAAGCTCACAACATAATTATCTTCATTTGTTGTGGAACTTAGAAGAGTCCGCCATATATATCTAATAGAAAATATAAAAAAATTTAAATATCCATAGTAAAATTAGTTATTTTAATTAAAATTATAATCAATATTTTGGAAACGTCATTTTATTGTTTTTTGCTTTCTTATGTAAAATTTATATTATTCTCCTCACCAGCAAAATTATGGAAACATTAAACACCCACGGTTTCTAAGCCTTTTTATGTAATAGATCCCCAAAACCATTTTCTACACCATGTGAACACTTGACTTTTGTAAACATATCTTGACTACGGTGCCATGTGTCGGTTTCTAGCACAGTTACTACAATCGTCTCTACTAAAGAGATATATCGAAAGGAAATTATGTATAAAACTAGTCACACGATTACTAAAAACTGACCTATTCAAATTTTATGAATTTTTTTGGAAAGAAAAATATATTGTAAAGATGACTTGGTTCGTTATATACAGAGTGTCCCATAACTAATGGACAATACGATAACTACAGTTAGAGGCGGTGAAAATATACCGATGAACACAAACATGCCATAGTAAAATGTTTGTAGTAAACGATATGCAGGGTCTTAAAGTTGGCATTTGGTTTTTGAAAATTTGTTACATTTGAAAAAACGGCCGCATATACTGAACTCAAATTTGGTACAGCATTGTTTTCAAGAATTTGTTATCATTTTTCATGGCACAGGGTATTTGTTACGAAGGTCGACTTAGGCAAATCCATCTTTATTTTTTTAACACCCCGTATAATTAGCGTTTCAACGATAAATAATGAAATTTCAATACAAAAACCCTATACTTATTGAATCTCCATATTTCAAGGCGTTTTCGAGATATTGCAAAAAAGACATTTTTTTAAGTAGGTTATGAATTTGACATGAACAATTGATTTCTTCTTTGCGTACTGTCGATTTATTTACAGTATTTTTAAAGTGAGTAATTGGTATAAAGCATTCATTAAATGTGCCTAGAATTAAAGAATTTGCAAATAGTGAACTAAGGAATATGATTTGTCGTAAAATATTCCAACGATTATACACAAACTTAGGTGTAATAGGTTCGTTTCACACCAAAAATTCTGGTAGCCGACCGAATTTCACCTGATCATGAAGATGATATTTTAGAATTCTGGGAAATCCAGCTACTGGTGTTTGTAAATCGAATATATCACGAATTTTACGTACAGAAAAATTGTATCCGTATCACTTTACGCCTGTACAAAATTTATTGCCCATTAACTTACCACGTAGACTACAGTTCTGTAAGTGGATGCAACATAAAATCATTCAAGATCCAACGTTTCTTGAAAACATCCATTTTTTAAAATAATAATCACTGATTTTGATAATCCTCATAAGTATCGTGAAGCTCATTTTTAACCGACTTCCAAAAAGGAGGAGGTTATCAATTCGTTACCTGATTTCTTCTCCTGTGGTGCACCGTTTTGAATGAATATGGTCTTGTTTAATAGAGTATATATCCGGATTGGTGAAACTTCAAATTTTGGAAAAGAATTCTATTGGTAAAGTGATAAAATTTGTGAATGAACACATGCGTGCATGGAAATCGACCAATATCCCTAATATTTTAGTCGATTTTTCGATAACTCCTTATGGATGTGTATAGTTTTTTAACGTTTAATCTATTAAGGAAGATCCTTAGGTGATCTCATATACTTTTCTGCGACGTGCAACTTGCAGTTTTGCAGAAAATCGCCGAAATTTCCAAAATTCTTATCAAAAATTTCATTGAAATGACATAACGGACATTTCCTCATAAATATTTTTAATTCCAACGTAATAGTGCAGCAATTTTAGGCACTGTAAGTTTTAATTGCGAATTTGAAAATTTTCTATGTACATCTCAAGCATATAGGTAGTAAGGCATAGTATTTTCGGCTCCTTAAATCAATGAGTACCAAGCTCGTTTTATTTGTATACCAGGCAAATACTATTTAATAGTTGCATAAAGTGTGGAGAGGAATTAATGTTACACAGGGTGATAATATAAAATGTTAAAAATGAAATAATTTATGGGGTAGCCCACAAGGAGTTATATACTATGGTTGAAATATAGGACGGATTTGACTCCGTAAATACGGGATGGATTCTACTCCGTCCTATAGTTTACAGAAGGCAGCTAACAAATTTATGCTTGTCCGTGGCCAGTCGTATGTACATGATGGTTGGTACATAGGACGGAGTGGATTTATCTATAGTTATACAGAGTTGTTGAAAAAAGGTTACATGGCGTGGTCCATAAGGCATAAGTATATTTTGGGCTCATTAGGTCAACTCGTACTGGTACATTTTGTTCGTAAACATTTACCTGTTAATTTAAATGAAAATGTTTCATTGTGTAATGTTGAGGCTTTCAATGTTACCTGGTTCTGCCTATTAAGGTTATACATACAACATAAAAAATAAAGAATGAAAAAAAACTAAAAAGTTGCAAATAAAACATTTAAAAAAATATATAACCGACTTCCACCTATAACTAAAAAGCTAAAAATAATTATAACCAAATAAAACTCTAGCAAATAAATAACACATTCAATGTTGTTAGGTACCTACCCAGGAAGTAAAAAATATAAACATTAAGAGATGCTCATTCTGCACAAATTAATTACCTACCAATCTAGTATATTTTTGAAGTCGGTTCCAAGCAAATCTAAAACCCTTCATTGCGTACTTATCTACTAATTCATCAAACTTGATTGTTGCTTGGCACCGACTTCAAAAATATACTAGATTGGTAGGTAATTAATTTGTACAGAATGAGCACCTTTTAATGTTTATATTTTTTACTTCCTGGGTAGGTACCTAACAACATTGAATGTGGTATTTATTTGCTAGAGTTGTATTTTGTTATAATTATTGTTAGCTTTTTAGTTATAGGTGGAAGTCGGTTATATATATTTTAAAAAATGTTTTATCAGCATGAATTTTCCATTAATATCTAGTGTGAAATTTTTGGCGATTACTTCATTGGCCCATTTGAACTTTCGACGAGATTAAATGCCTTACAGTATTTACAATTTTTGGAAAATAATTTGGGTAATTTACTCGAAGAAGTTCTTCTTGTTGCAAGGCAGCTATGTGGTGTATGCACGATGGCGCTCCGCCACATTATCCACTTATAGTCCAGCAATATGACTAAATGACTGCAATATGACTAAATGACTACTTTCCGCATCATTGGATTTGAAGTGGCAGTGAATTCCCTTGGCCGCCACCAGAACTTAATCGTATGGACTTTTATCCAAAATTCAGGAAGCCGCGAATATTCTTAAAAATAACATTTCAACCTTTTTCAAGATAAGACGACATTTCATAAAAAGTGTAAGAAAATGCATTGATGCTAATGCTGGTCAATTTCAACATTTAATGAAGTAAATCTATTTGTTTTTTTTTGTGTTCATAATTAAATTGAATATTTGTAATCGATAATGTTTTATTGAAATGACTAAGCATCAGTCTTAAAATGGCAATATCTCGAAAACGCCTTGAAATATGGGGATTCAACAAGTATACGTTTTTTGTATTGAAATTATGGCAGTTTCATTATTTATCCTTAAAACGCAAATTATACGGGGTGTAAAAAAATAAACATGGATTTACCTAATTCTACCTTCGTAACAAACACCCTGTAAGAGTACCATGAAAAATGATAACAAATTGTTGTTTATCGCCCTTGAAAACTATAGCAAATTTCCAAATATCACAAATTTTCAAAAACCAAATACCAACTTTAGGACCCTGTATATCATTTTACTAAGGCATGTGTTAATCGGTATATTTTCACCGCCTCTTAACAGCAGTTATCGTATTGGCCATTAGTTATAGGACACCCTGTATATGTGTATCTGTTAATTCCTTGACTATTGAAATAATAAAATTTTTGTGTTAATATGATCTCAGTCGTTCAACTAATTTCAGAAGTTTCACGATGACATACGAAAGCACCAATTATCAAATATAGGTGTAAAGATTATAACTGGTGGTATTATTATAAGCTTTAAAGTTGTTTCTTACCTATATAGATACTTTCCAGGTATCGGGTATGTAACGATATGACGAATATTTGTCAAATTTACAACCCCCACACTTAACATTCCACCTATTGTTTCGCGGTGAAGATCCCGAAGACAAATGCCAAGCTTAAAAATACCCTATATGTCATAGTTTATCGGTTACCGGAGACGTTAAAACAAATTATTGCCCGAAACTCGACACGACAGTCACAATAACGTGCGCCTGGAAATGCCAGATAACAAAAATATCATTAACAAAGATTTGTGTCACCGAGAGCCGATGAAGGTGAGCACCAAGTGCTTATTTATTAGGTTTATTTAAACGTGTATGTATAAATGGTCTTCGAACGAGGAAGAATCATTTCCATTCTCACATCTTGTTACATCCGTCAGGGCGTGTGATTTATGCAGTAGATGGAACAGCTTCAAGTATTTATAAGAATATACATGAAGAACTACCTAAATGGAATAACTACTTATTCGGTTAAGCAAACGTTTTCGATAACTGTGGAAACAATGGTTGACCTACAAATCCCGCGACATAAAATATTTGTGTTTTACTTTTGTGACTGCTTGGACTGCAGAACGCATCCGTATGTCTTTCATGATTTCAGCTGATGTGGTAGTGTCTTTTCTAATTAAGATGCACTTTATAAATTAATTCAGTATATATTATGAATGCTTCTAAATTGTTTGAATTCTGTCAAATGATTAAAAAGAACTATCTCCAGATGAACTATACGATAAAAATCCTATGGCAACAGTTTAATATACTAAGATGAACTTCTTTTGTTATTTCAGAATTTTGCTTTCCCAAATCCGTGAAATCCAATAGGATACTTCTTTTAATGGGAGGCATTTGTAGGCTTAGTGGACAATTTGAAGATGTATTAATACGTAATAATAACCAATAATCCCCGTACTATATCAATTTGGTGTTCCTGTACGTTATGTAAGTTACGTATTGATTAAAGAGAATTAACAAAAAGTATAAATCAGCAGCTTTTGTCCTAGGGAGTTGGAGCAAATATTCGAGTAACCAGAATACTTATCATGCTTGCATGAACAAGAAACTCATTATAATTATAATGAAAAAACTAAGATCGAGTGGGCTAGGAAGAATATGGTTTCCTCGGAGAAGCTATTCCAATGTTTTCACCCGATATTCACTAGAAAATTAAATGGCGGAAACCTACCATAGAAATGGTTTGAAGTCTGTCTCTATATTAAAAAAGTCTAAGAAACACTATGGAAGCTACAGAGGTACCAACGTAAGACAAAGATCAAGCAGAGTTATTGGCAGGGAAATCTTTCAACGACCATATGTATACTATTCACCAGAGCCACCAGCTTACCAAAAAATGGTGGCAAAAAACGGAGGTCACAACTCAATTTCTATTTCATAACTAAACTAAAGTAGAGTACTCCTTCAGCAGAGTTATGCAAACAAAACTGTCCTCACCTATAGAACTAACAATTTCAAAACAAGTATAGACACTCTTTACCTCACCCACACTTTTTAAAATATTCTGCAACCAGCAGTGACTCCCTGGAGGCAGAAATGCTACGGTATTGAGATACCAATTAGAACACATGATAGGGACGACCTGAGCAATATGCTGAGAAGGAAGAATATAGAAAAAATGGCTTAGCATCAACACAAGGAAGAACATCCAATCTAGATCTTGATGGTAACCGTCGAATAAAGAATAGTTTAGACTTCAATCTGGCTCAGAACGGTACAAAGCTAGAACAAAAATAAATTTTAGTTATGGGGACTATAAAATAACTAAATTTAGTCTTGTAGGATAATCACTTAACTAAAACTAATAAAACACAAATCTTTATCGTTATCCTGCTTATTATATTGACACATGGGGCAGAAATGTGGGTGGTCATAGCACCGGATATGGAATTTTGGAGAAGAAGGTATAAGGTCTGCAAGATAGAAGAAATTATGCAATTAAAAGACTTACATTTTCTATAATTAATGAATACATTTTTATATATAAAATTGTCATTTATGTACTTTAACTCAATTATATTTCAATATAATAATCAATGAAATAAATTTTCTTTTGTATGGATTTTAATCACCTAGTACTTATATGAATAAATCTAAAAAAGATTTTGTTTACTATACGATAAACATTTTGAACTGAATATCCGTTCCATGACAGGGTCTGGTTCCATGTTACACAAAGCATGGTTTTCCCTTCCACTAAGATTTTTCCGCTGCCGAACACTAAAATGCATTTTTTTAAACCCAATTTAAGGACAAAAAAACCAACCCTGGTGTGCTTAAAGACGTGATAATTACTGTGTTACTTACAAATTCTTAACAAATACATTTGTCACAAAGTTGGAGCACATGTAAAAACTAATATTGAAACTAACCAGAAAGTTTCTATGCTCCTTTTTATTTAACTCACTAGCTAACCTATCGGATTTATGAACCATTTATTTTGTAGGTTTTAATAATAGGTATAAAACAAGCTTACGATCGACAGGGGGCGATTTCAGCTTCAGGGGGTGATCCTTTACTAAACTTACCTAAATATAATTTTAAACCCAGATTTCTTGGGATATTACATTAAATATAGTGGTTGTGAGGTATAAACTCATACAAGTTGCCTGCTTCTAGGCTGTTGGAGTTAAGATTACCTCGTTTTAATATTAAATTTATTAACTTTGAGGCTCTGGGGGAAGGGGGTCGACAAAAGTTTGTTAACAACAATTTTTAGATGTTGTGCGATGTACCTTTTTTACTTTTTTTGTAACTGAAAATATCAATTCCTCTAGACCCTAGGGTAATATGTCGAGCTCAAGTAGGTAACACGTTTGTACTTGAACTTACATTTTTAAAACTGTAGAAATATTGTTAAAAACTACCAAATCCTTCGATTCCAGTTGACCCGTCCAAACGCCTTTCTATAATTCACAATTTCGACCAGGTCTGGCTTCTAGAAAATCCTGTCATAAAAATACAAGATTGGCTCAAGTGAAGAAATGTAATTAAAATTAAAAAAAAAAACAAAATCTTTAAGCCAAAAAGATAACACAGAAAAGTAAATAACATTTATAACTCTTCACTAACTTTGTCTAAGCTACTTTTTCATGGATTCGCATAATTGTCAAACAAGATAATATTTGCCACTAGTGTCATAATTCATAATTCACTTATATAAATATTTTACCTAATTATTAAATTCTTGAATGAAACAATCACAGAGGCATCCTCGTACTAAATCGTTGCCGGAAACCGAAATGAATTGAAGAGTCTTGAAAGCAACGGTTTTCAATTAACAGGCTACACGAAGAGTTCAACTTCGGGTTTGCTCCTCCTTTGATATTTAGATGATGCATTCATTACATTATGTGGACATGATCACAGACAATGCCGAACAGTTATTGAAGATTGTCAGGCAATTAATTAAATTACCATTCAGCGGAGAGAGGTACCGAAAGTACTTTTAGACTTCTAGTATTAAAGCCACGACATAAGGCGATGATATTTTTTAGTGTGTCTGCCTCACTAATAAAGTAGAGCAAGATAAGGGATATTGTTATAGAACTTATAGTCCGGTTAACGTTTTAAGAGGCTTTATGTCTACTTGATTCAGTTTAAAGAATGAGAAATTATAAAAAATGAATGTTGAAACACTATGGTGTAAAAACCATAGATCTGAGGAAATGAAAATTAAAGAAAATGAAACCTTGATATTTAACGTGTGACAAAATATTCAGATAAACAGACAAACTAAATAATTGAGAATTAAAGTATAGTGACGGCAATTTCTGGAAGAAGCCTTCTTATAGAAAAAAGTAAATTAATCAATCATTTGACAATTGAAAAGTCTGGTGAACTAACATTGTTTAAAAAAAATCGGAAATAATACTGTTCGACAACACTGACAATGAAATCACAACACCCAGCAGGAAATGTTTAAGTTTAATATTGTTTTGGTAAATCTTCAAGGCTGTAGTAAGGAGTAAATCATTAAAAGTTTAATAAAAAATATCATAGAGTATTTTTTATTAAGTTTGTTAATAATGTGTTTGTCCACCGCGGATATCTATACACTCAACATGTCTTGGCATTGATTCAATAAGGTGGTCTATTTCTTCCTGAGGAATAACATACCAAGCTAGCTGTATTTCACGTCTTAGAACCTCCAAAGTCCGTGGGGGCTTCGGTAGATTTCCGAGCCTTCTACCCATCATATCTGAAATGTGTTTTATGGGTGAAAGATAGGGGGATCTGGGCGGCCATGGCAACGGATTCACGTCTCTTCAAAAAAGTTTAAACTAACTCGAGCAACATGAGGCCGATTATGTTGCAGTCCCAAATGTTTACGGCGGTAAACAGTTCGGACGCTTACAAGGTGACCTTGTTTTCCTAACCATTCATCAGTCAAATTTCGAGCTGTCGAAAATCGGTCTCTAAAGGCCATACGTCAATCTTGAACTTCATTTGTGCGCCTTCGACGTGGGGTGGCTAACCTTCTCCGACTTTGGGTATTATCAAACCATTCTTGACAACATCTCATAACAGTAGTTGGATTTCTGTTCGTGCGGCTAGCGATTTCTCGAAATGAAAACCCCGCCTCCCGCAAACCAATAATTCTTTCAAATTAACTTAGCTGGTCATAAATTCAGCGTGCACCTACTCTAGGCGTTTTAACATTACTAAACATTGATTTTGGATCCCATCAAACAGTTTGTTTTTTGGTAAATTTAAAAAATGCAAAAAGCGATTACGATATTAATTGATAAAAAGATTACATGAAAAAACATTCACCACACTTTACCATATTTTAAAAATTTGCTCTTTTCTATAGCATCTATGTTTTACCAATGCAATATTAAATTTAAATACAATATTAAATTTAAATATCTCCTTCTGGGTGTTACGATTTCTTTGAGTATATATACATTCAAACATATTGTTCAAGAAAACACTAGACAAATCCATAGAACTGTATTTTAATTAATCCTGTGAAAGAGCTTTTCTATAAAAAGGCAGCTAGTATTCCGAGCCAGCAAGTTTCACAAATTGTCCTTATTGCAGTTTGGTTCTCAATTACTCAACTTATCTATTTTGCAGAAATGCGCAATTAAATAGCTATTTCCTCCTTATCCAGAAAGTACAAGACATTAATTAAACAAAGCTGATGATGACGTAAACTAAAACAGGAACAAATCAACTACAAATTCATAAATAGAAATCAAGCTAATATTTCGTAACTTAATAAAATTTCTGTATAAAAGTCCAGAAAGAAAAAAAGAACGAAATTGTACATTCTTTTAAATATCTTGGCTGTATACGATATTAACATTTAATTTTTTTGAACATTATAAATATTTTATGAGCATTTTGCAAAAAATAGCAGGCTGGGCAGAATATCAAAAAACTATGCCTGGTCTATTGTAAGCAATAGTTCGATGGGTCAGAATCGTGTGGTCTCAATACAGGTTGTTGTTTCAGTCGTTCTTTGTATTCAGTTTCGTGAGAACCTCCTGTGATATATTAAATTGTTTCTGATGTCTGGAAACCATATCTGCATCTGTCGTTATTGACACAATGATCTTTAACGATGTTTTAGTTGGAATTACTTGATCTTGGATTGCCAGTATAAAGACTTCAGGTTCAGGAAACATACGACCAGAGATCAACCAGTAGTTCGACACTGAGTTGTGAATATAATCTCTTTCTATTTGAATAGTTTCTGATCAGTTGATTGGCAGTGTAATTGGACTTGTTAATCTGTCAGGCACAGTGTTGTTGAGTAATCAACCTGGCATATGACTGGGAAAATTAGAAAATTCTGGGAGTTTTTGGAAATGATTATGCAAATTAGAAATTTGTTGATCTATTTGCTTGCCTGTATTTGTCAATCCTCTTCCTGTTTCACACCGTGGCAATGTTGTACGTTCGACAGTCTTTGGGTGGTGAATTCAAAGAATAACAGCACTGAATACGCATAGGTATTAATAGTCTGAAACAGATTTTTACTGTTAAGCTTGATCTTCAATTTTTGTTTTTCCTTTCTGTAAAACTCTGTTGTTAAGTCCTTTTTTCTGGTGGAGTGATGAATTCGTTTAGCCTGCTTTCCTCCAAGATATTTATAAGTACTATTTTTCTCAGTGGATTCAATTGAGGTGGCATCTCTCATTTCTTACGGCCCTTGCTGTATTTTGAGCTAAGCTATATTAATAATACGGCATTTCTCTAGGCCAAATTGCATCTGGATGTCAGTAGGGAACTATTCTACTACTTCAATCATATCATGATATTGTTCGTAGCTGTCATTAACTGAAGTCGTCTATGTAGAAAAAACAAACAGTGAAAAAATATACCACAAATAATCTTACGTCCTCTCAAATTATAATGCGTCTAGCTAATGCCTTCAAAAAGTGTGTAAACGTTTTTTTTTAAAACTGACTTTGGACCCCTGCTAATTAAAAACGCACACATTAGTTATCTCTAAAAATATTGAACGATCTATAGTTCATTCCTGCCTACAACTAAAAATTAACAGCATAAAAATTACATATAGCCTGGACTATTTATATAGTCCCAGTGAAAATTCACCTCTCCGTCGTATCTTTAGAACAGCCATACTTACAATAATGAAATTTGGAAGGTGAAAATAAATGGTTGTAAACTTCTCTGCTAGTGGTAGCAGATGATGTAACAGTTATAGATGACGTCCCAGGGCAACTGTGGCGACTAATTGTAAATAGGACTTTATGGCAAATGATAGCTTGTTTGAAAGGTATTGACTCAGTTATATTAATTTTCTTTGGGCTTTTGATGGATAAATTAAATAAATACTAAATTTATTTCATCAATTTACACTGTAATTAATTAAACGAATTCTGAAACTACGCTCTATTCTTCAATAATTCGGTAGTTTAAAATATTAATATTGTCAGGTTCTGTAACGTAAACGTTGGATTTCACGTTTTACCACAGAAAAAAATATAGTTTCAGGTCTGGTGACCGAGCTGCCCATTCTATAAAACTTCGCCGTTCAATCTATCACGATATTCTTCATCCAAGTTGTTACTACACCATAAGAATGTACAGGAGCACCTCTTTTTAAATGTTATTTCCAAATTGCCGAATTCATCTGGATTATCTTACAGAATATCAGGAATTCGTGGGTCCAGAGCATTTTGCTTAATTTCCAGATACACCGGTTGAGTTTGTATTGAGGAAAACAGGTCCAACTATTTGGTTTCCGAAAATGTATGCCAAAAAAAATCTTTTTCTAGAAATTGAGTATGGCTTTCACGAAAGACGTGCGGATTTGTGTCACTCCAAAACCGTAAATTTTGTATGCTCACAACTCCACTGGGGGAAGAAGTACTAACCCCAAACCTTTATATCAACAACTTAAAAGTTGTTGAAACGGTATTGAGTGTTTTAAATAAAGGTTTCGGGTTAGGGTGCCAAACTTTTTTTTATACATTTGTGAATCACTAAAGATTCCACACATATTGCCATTATGTCATAATTTCACAAAAATCCGGTCTTCTGTTGGGGTCGTCGTCTGAAAGTTTGTGCACCATTTTTAGTTAGTTTTACAAACACACTGTAATGTACTTACTGTACTTTGACCAACTTCATAGCTAGACGCAACTTTAGCTACAGACGAAGTACGGTTTACTCCCATTTGGGAAATTATGTAAATTTTTTGTTATCACTAACTCTTGCTTGACCAGATCGTTTGGCATATTTCACACTTCCTGTTGCTTCAAACGTGTGAAGGATCGTAGGTATAAAAGTTCAAAAGATACGAGGGAGGAGGTGACTTTTGACTGGCACTGTATGAAGAAATATCATAAGATTATGTAACTTGTTTCGCAAATGTGAGATTTTCTGTTCACGCTATCACTTATAACAAGTAACTTGAGATTTCGTACCACGTGCCACTTCTTAACTTATATATTATTTGAATAGGTCCGAAATATATGTATTTTTGTGAATTGTCAGTGTGGGACGTGAGACTGATGAAGTGATAAGAATATATGTAATAAGGCAAATCGTTAACAACAAGAGAATTTACGTCTGGTAGATACTCATAAAAATTCGGTTCTTCCAGTTTCGAATTTGTTCAGTCGCCGATTCTCCTTTTTTGTTTATGGCTCACTATACATCATTTCATGGTGGGTTACTTCCGATTCATATCGCTTCCTCTCGTGAAACTATATAAAAGTCTTTCTGAAGTACTGATGCAGCGACGTGACGAGAAGGCTAGAGGGGTAATAAAGCCATGGAAGATTGGAAAAGCTCTTGAATATTAATTTGCTGAAATCCTTGTTTTATGATTGATCACTTGGAAAGTTAGAAACAGGAATTTAGTTTATCTTTGACAATGTATATCACAACTAAGTTTCAATTATAATTAAATTAAAAATTCAAATAAATAGCATCAGTTTGTCAGGTTCCAATTTTAAAACATACAATTTTCTTCTTATTCAAATTTATACAATGGTTTACTCATCTGTATATTGATTTTAAGATAAAAGGCAAACGACATATGTATTTCTCGGAAAAAAATATGTGTGTTATTTCAAACGTAAAACACATCTATAATAAATCCTAAGAAAATCGTTTTTTCATTTTACTGTTAAAAACCTAATCACAAAAGTGCATTCTAGATGTACCTATCAGGAATCGTACATTTTTCCAGAATAAAAAGTAGCAACCGTTACCATACTGTTCTTAAACTGTCTCTGTCGAACAACCATTTCAATCCATTTCTGCCTTGCCACATGATCGCTTTCTATTTAAGTTGGAATTATATGGAAAACGTTATTATTACATATATTTTAAAACAGTCGTTCTGAAACCTAAAATGAAACCGTCACATGCTCCTGTTTTAATTGTCTACGAAGTTTGTCAAATATTAGGTATTTTGCTTAAAAGTAATATACCTTAATTTGTGGCAGTATTGAAAATTATTATAAAACAATGATAATTTTATTATACAATTACATCACAAAATTGTAAAATAATTAAATAAATACATTTAAAAACCAAAAGACTTAAAAAACTTAAAAATAAGTTAACTTGAAAACACGAGATAACATGTTTCTAAAAAATTAAATACTTAATTTGAAGTAGGTTCCAAGTTAAACATCAAATGATTATGTTTTCAGTAATTGGGTTAGAGGTTATTCTACTTTAAAATAGATATTTAACTGTTTTGGAGAATATTATAGCATGCTTTTTAGTTACTTCTGTTTTTTTTTTGAAGTCAGTTTCTGTTTTTCTTAATTAATTTATTTGTCCACAAACTTTCTGATTAATCAAAATTCCTTCTTCTTTACTTTTATAGGTTTTGAAGACTTGCACTTCTACACGAGATCCTTTTATTTATTATTATAATTGTATGAACTCTAGTTCTAGATTGAATGAACCGGACTAAGACAAAGATTGAATATGCTAGCCCAAATAACACCAAATACGAAAAACTAACCTAAAGACCAAAACTCGTCATTATTTCCAATTTATTAATTTAGAAAAGTATGTGAATGGAATGATATTTAGTTTCAAGGTAAGTTTTATAAAATTATAGGAGATTTAAAGTAAAAGTAATGTACCATTAGATTTTTACCGCAGAGTATAACTAGCAGTGTATTCCATAAACCCGTAAAAGAACAAGTAAACGAAGAAATATCTGACGTTTGAATTATGCAAAACGTATTTTAAATAGCCTAAACTGGACGTTGGATGTGTAATTTATCTACAATAACTGTTTTCTCGTAACTAAAACACGAGTATTGACTTCGAATATTAACACCAACGGATAGTATAAAATTATCTTCAAACGTAAACACGTACCTTTTCTATTATTCTGTAGCATTTTTGTTATTGCGAAAGGCTTATTGGGTTTTTCGTATTGAAAATATTCTCGCTTTGTATTTGGTATGGATTTGTTTTGATGTTGATTTATTCTAGGTTAAGATTGTTGGTTAGATTTCTGTTGACGTACAAGGCGAATTGCTAAGGGTGGAATCAGACGTTCTAAATGGGTTAATGGCATCTATGGGAAGAAGAGGTAGAAAAGTAGAGTCGAGCACGGGCCATTTCGAGCATTGATGTTGTGGAATATCGTAGAAGAAGAACGTTGTATGTAGTGAAATTTAGACGATGTTGGTATTAGAATTGAGGAATGGGTTGGTAGGCTTTTGAGATGTCAGTTGTCGGAAGGGGGGTCGCCTGTCGACCGTCCTAGTGTAAGGATGCGTGTAGTACTTGGGAAGAGAGGTTATGGTGAAATGTGATGATAGATGTCTACAAGTGTTTTCTGAATTTATAATGGCAATTTTGTGCCATCCATGTTTGGGATTTAGTTGGATACACTTTATTCGTTGGTTCCGTTATTAGTTTTGTGATATTTTTGGATTTTAACGGAAACCATACTCGTGTGAGGATTTAAGACAAGTTCATCACTCACTCTCTCGTGGATCTGCAGTTTCAGCAACGTTTAATTGATGTTTCCATTGGCAGTTTGGTGATATTTTTGGAAATTAGTGGAAACACGTTCTCATTTGTGAGGATTTGATTGCGGATTATTTGCATGTACTCTCGTTGACCTTCCTGGACGACTAACTGTTCAACCACCATCTGAACATCGTACGTAAGAACTTTAGCCCATCCAAGACCTTGTTTATCTTCAGTGTATGGGGCTATCAACTTCACTTAGTTTGCCGAAGTTTTGGCAAGTCTTGTAATCGAGTTCCATTTTGGTTTATTGGAAACAGGAAACCTTTGTTGGTTGCCGTATAGCAACGACGGCGTAGGGTTGCTTCGATTCTACAGAGGACCTGAGTGTTGTGTCATCGCATTTGAAGAAGGTACCCTTGTAATTTGATTCAGTGTATTTGTTTTGGTCATAATTTACTTTTCACATTGAGAATTAATTTATCTGAATAACATTTTGAACTTATTGGATTTAATAAAGAACCTGATTATTTAGTCAAACTTTGACTGTTAATTTGCTCACATAAATTTGATTTTTATTCATTTCCTATAGTGTTAAATTTTGAATATCATTTCATGATTATTGATTTATTAGATATTGATAATATTTGGTATTTTGTGAAAGCGTCGTGAGAGCCCGAAACGTCGACTTGTTAATTGAATTATTTTGGATGTTTTAAAGATAGTATTTGTTTCTAGATTTATGAAATCATTATTGATTTTTCTTGAAGTTTAAATGTAATTAAACACTTTTGTCAGTAATTGAATTTTTGGCTTCAGATTTCAGAATTTGATATAATTTTGAATTATTTACAGTTTAGATGTCATGATTGACTTTGATATTATTTTGAATATTGCTCGTTTAAGTAACTCATTTCTGATTTAAGATATATTGTGCATGTTTACGGATCACAACAACATTTGAATATTTTGATAACGCTTTTGATAACATTTGTTTATTTTATCTAGGTTCACTTGATCATTAATTGATTATTACATTTGTTGATTTTGGTAATAATGTGAACTTAGTGTATCAGGTATGTAATGTTGATTCTTGGTTGAACTATAGATATGTGTATGTAGGTACATGAAGTTGGCTACAGGTCGACTTGAGTTTGATATTTTAGCAGGATTGTATTGAAATAATTTACAAGTTCATTAAATTATTTACTGTTTTATGAAGAGTTTTATTGAAGTAGGTTTGTTGTGACGTAACTGACAATATACTGAGGTTTTATTAGCCATGGAGCCCTTATCTATAGAGTTCTTGTAGCCGCGGAGGATTGGTAGGTTATCTTAGGCGGTTAGCTGGGGTAAAGAGGCAGAGAATCTACCTGGCGCCCAGAACATCTTTATATTGGAAAGTTAACTTACAGTTGGCTTGGCCCTTGTTTGTTAACCCACTCCCGTCTCCACTGAAGCTGCCGTGCACCCTGGTGTCAACCACGTGGGCCGTAATAAGGTGGTAGGTTAGCCATTACATCTAGGCATTAACCGGACGTTTTTTTGACATTACAGTAAAACTAGAAACTAAAATACTTTTGGAGATAAATTTAAAGATAAAACGAAAAATAAAAAAATATAATAGGTTCAATATCAAATGAAAGTGCTTGTCATGACAAAAACAAATATTTTTTGTATTTTTAAAATTATTTGTCTCGAAGTAATTAAGGAAGTTTTATAAAGTTTGAACGATTCATCCCCTTTATTTAGAAAACTGCTGAGCCTATAATCAAAAAGTTTACAGGAAAAATGTTATTATTTACAATAAAAAAAGTTTCTTCAAGCACATCATGTAATACATCAGGTAAAGGCGCATCATAAGGTATATATTTTTTTAATTTTTTAAAATTATATGTTTAAAAGATATGAAATAAAATATATAAACTTCGAGACCCATTTTGAGAAAGGGCTCTGCCTTAAAATTTACAGTATCAATAAAGCCCACATCTTAATGTTAATTTTGGAGGTAAATTAGAGAATTAAAATTAAAAATGCAAAAAAAATCATTCAAGCACATCATATCAATTGAAATAGCTCCTGTCATCAGAAATACAAACATATAATTTTGGAATTTTAAAATCATTTGTTTAAAATAATTTTAGGAAAACAATACTTTAAAAAGAGTACAAAATATATGGTTCCAAGGAAAAAGTAGCGAAAGTCATATTTTTAATTCTGGAAAACAAATAAAAAATTAAACAATATAAAAAAGTTTAGGGCATCATGTAGCACATCAAATAAATACGTTCGGTGTTTCAAATAACTCTAAAACGCAAAAGGAAAATATAGGAAAATCTACCCAATCCCAGCTTATCTTCGAAATTATGTTGAAAAAGAATACAATAAATAAACCATAACCTAACCTAACCTAACCTAACCTAACCTAACCTAACCTGCCAATTTATTCATCAACGTCTTCACGAATCATGCATATTGAAATGAAGTGGAGGAGCTGGTAGGCCAATAATAGCAAAATCCATAGACGTGGAAGAAAATGTGCTGATTAGCTAGTCAGTAACAATTTCAACCGATTTCTGTGTATTTCTGGCTGGCTAGTAGTTTTATGATGCATTAGTAATAATCGTAATCAGTAGTTATTGTACTACCTACTTTGTTAGGATTTTGTTAACGATTTTTATTTAGATTTATCGGTTGTTGTATTGAATATGAATGTAGTTGCAATTTTGAATTGTTGATTTCATAAAATAATGTTAAAAATAATTTATATTTTATTATTAAAACATAAAAAATAATCAAAACAAGAAAATCTCTTGTTTGTTACCAAATGGTCAGTGCCCAAGGTTCAGTTGCAGATCCTAGGACTCATTCCCATTTTTGTTATAACTGCCGAGCAATAAATGCCGAATTAATTTATTTCAAAGCAGTAGTCAAATCACTATCAGAAAGTTTTGCTTTAGGCAAATTTGTATAATTTTCTGTACTATTTGAATAAAGGCAAATCTACCAGTGTAGGGGTTAAAACAAGACGTGGTTCATCATCAACAACAGATATGAAACACATGAGATAAAAAATAAGAAACGTTTGCTATGGTATCTCCCCTGAAATGTTAAAAGCTGTATAAAAATGCACCTAAGTATGTTCGAAATCTTCGACGGAAATTGAAACGGTTGTTATAAGTTTTAAGTATTATTTGTATGTAATAGGTATTATTGATCTTTTTAATTAATTTAATTTTTAGATTCAGTATTTAAACAAATATGTTTATGGTGGCCCTAGAGGAACGAAACTTATTAATGACGATTTAATAATTTTCAGTTACTGAAAATATATCAAAAAAATTTCTTCCTTTGTATGTTTTAATATTACATCTTGGTGGGCGTAATAAACAGTATAGACATTATTCTTTTTTTTCTGTTTAATCAGAGAACGGTAATTATTTTCATGCTAACTAATCGGCTGTTGTGTGTAAAAATAGATTAATTTTTCATCATTTAATCATGTTTGTATCTGATCGTTTTCCTTACTGCAAAATTATTCTTTCCCAGATGAGACACCTGGTATAATAGAAAAAAAAACTATATCAGTTCTTGTAACAACTATATGCAAATACACATGCAATAAAGAATATATTAGAAACAGTTTTAATGAATTTGTAAGACTCGTAAAGATCCGCCAGAAATTCCTAAATTTTAGCGAATGCGCCGGTGTCTGCCTGTCTCAATACTTTACAAAGAATTTTTCTTTACAGTTTTGATTTACATGAGGTATCTGGTTATTTTAATACAGGAAGTTTACCGATTTTTATTGTCATTAACGTTAGAAGATATGTGTCTTTAATAGCTAAACGGAAAACTGTAATTTTAACGATATAGAACTGAACTGATTCAATAAAAAATGTTTTTTTTTGGTTGAACCATTGATTTATTTATAATAATTTCTTAATTAAAACTGTCGCATATTTTTGGTATTACTAATAGAGAGTTATTATTATTCATATGATTATTAGATCAGACGAGTTTAATTGCTTTCTGTTTATTGTCTAAACATAAATAGTTGAGACAATCTGGTCATTAGAAACTTTGTGTTTAAGTGGGCTGATATTAATTAAAAAATAAATAAAGCTTTTGTATATTTTTTAAATCTTCCAGTGGTCTTAAGCAGACCCTAATCTCAATGTCAATAGTAACTAAATCAAATAAAAAATATTAAGCACCCTTACGGGAAATTGTATAATTTGACATTAATATATATATATATATATATATATATATATATATATATATATATATATAGGTAATAATAGGAAAACTGAGGAACCTTTGGTGCCTCATAGATGTGTAAACAGAAAGTTTTTAGTACCAAACCTTCATTGTCACTTAACACCATTTCAATAGTAAAGGTATTAACCTGTTTACTCCATGGTGATGACAACTTGATGTTCAACAACGGTGAGTCAAAAAATCAAGCTTTGGTGTTAGGGTAAAAAACTTTGCGTTTATACAATCAAATATTTGACAAAGACTTGGTCATATAATAATACTAATACAGTTTCTTTCAAGTAGGAAGAATTTGAAAGGGTTGTCCTCAGAATTTAATGTGGTGCTCCTAGGACATAAAATGTTTTATCGAAAATCAGATTAAAGAATTCTAATGTTTCTTGGATCCCATCAAAATCGTAAAGGTTTACCTATGAAATACCTTACGAACTATCTGGATATAGGGTTGTTCAAAGAGGCATGACCTTTAGGTAATAATTCGGTATTATCGATAAATTGGAATGACTAAATTATATGGAAGTAGTAGTAAGGCTTTCGTTAATATAATCGCTTCCGTTTAATAAAATTATTCTTCTTCTTTTAGGCTCCTTTTGGGTTTTTTTGAAAAAGTTATTTACAAATAGATTATGTCACTTATTTTACAATCAATTTACTGAACAATAATGCAAAACTCCTACTCATCGTTTCTTTGGTTTACCTAAAATTTATAAACCCAATATCCATTTAAGGCCATTTATCAGTTCTATAAATTCCCGTTGTAGTTAACTTAACAAACTTTCTTTTAAAAATGATTTCCTCACTTTCAGCCACCTGCAAACTGTTCGTAAAGTATTTATCCCTTATATAACAAAAAGTATTTTCACACTGACAAAGATTTTATGTAGTAAACCTATACAATAATGTTTCTGTTGAAAAAATACCTCCTAGGAGTATAGTAAAAGAACGATTAGAGTAAGATTCTTTGCTAAATAGACGTACACAATTGTACATTGAAACAATCATGGAACTATTAGCATTAGTATGAAAACAACATAATTACAACTCAACGGCGGCTTTGTGATTTTGGCTTTTTGGAAATAATACAAATGAAAGAAGAAGTCTGTATATTTCAAAATGTTTCCAAGGCTAAATTAGAACTCGTTTTTAACTGCAACAAATACTAAGAAAAAGTTTAAATTATTTTTTGTTAAGGCAAATGACATTTTAACAAATTTAAGTTGAATATTGTTATAGGTAACGAAGTCTGACTTAGACCCTGAAACGTTTGGAAATTTTAAATTTCTCCCCAGGTGTGTTATTATTCTCAAAAAGATCCGTAAATACAAAATAGAAAAGCACAACTTATCATTCAGAAGAAAGTCAACGACGACGTCTAACAACGAAGATTTGGCATAGCCAAGAGTTCTTGTCTGCCCCTTGCCTTAATTATTTTCATGAAAATTTTTTTAGAACAAGCAATTTTGTCAAAAGAGAATAAACGTTTCGATTAATGGTGTTATGTGGATCATATATATACTATTTGGGACTTTGTAGTCTTACATGAATTGAATAGAATTATGCAACTTATTTTAGAAATCGAGCTAAATAACAAATTACCTTTATTATTTTAGATATTTGAAACAGAAGTCGGTCTAAAATGGATCATACCAATGCGATAAAAAGAGATTCAAAGACAGTCATACACAAATTGCATGGAGAAAGTAATGTGTACTGCCCTTTTGAACAACCTTATGCGAAATAGTTTTTCCTAGGTTTTCCTTCATGAGGATATCTGAAACATCACAATTCTTTCGTATAACAAAGTCGCACCTCATAAAATTCAGAAGACAAGAGCGAGAGAGAGTGAGAGAGAAAGAGAGAGCCTCCATTTTTTTATGACAATTAATACAGTAAAACCTTAATCGATTATAACTTATTTTAGAAATCGTGCTAAATAACAAATTTACCTTTATTATTTTAGATATTTGAAACACCTTAATCGATTATAATATGGGTATATATTCGTACCATGGATGACTAAACTGTCGTGAGGATGGTGACTGATTTAGATTAAATTGCCTGTTTCTGGATGACGTTCGTTGTGGGGGCATACCTCTGCATCGAAAAGTCTGTAATCCAATTTAACATGACCTGTGCGTCTACCCTCATTTGGGGTTTGGGCCTGCTTAATATGCATAATACCCCTTTGTTGATTGCGTCATGTGTTCATCGTCTAATACCAAGTTTTCTTGGTCCATGTACAGGAGGAATAGTAAATATTTTAGGAGTTTGATAGTATAGAAGAATTGCAATAAAAATCCATATAACATGTTTCCAATAATTATTAAGTATAGATGTACAGCTGTTAGAGTGTGACCCAAACAAAAGGCAAATTGGACGTACAAACTTTATTTATTAAGCTTGCACCAGCAACTTCAGTGCTGTTTTGACCTGTTTTGATAATAGCACGTAAAGCTCTTCAGATCGCCTTTAAACCGCGGGCAAAAATCCAAAGGGGTAGGTCTTGAAACATTGGTGGCCAAGGAACGAAACCAAATCTACCTATTCTCATTCTCTTCTAGAATGTGTAGAATGTGACAAAAAACCCGTGCATACGTCATGTCAATTGTATGCGACTACTTCCGCCTGAATAATGTCTTGTTCGTCATCCACATTCTGTCATTTGCACATTCAGTAAACACTTTTCTGTCTGGTAATTTGTGGTTAGGAAATGCTGTGCAGTATTCACTACAGGCAGCTGCAGCATATCCATTACAAAACCCATACATAATTACCATATCAGCATACTCATTATGTGTAAATAGGTGAGACATTTTTAAACGATATAGCAGACTTGAACAATAAATCATGTTGACAATTTAAAAATTCAATGTAAACTAGAACGCCAAAACTAGAACATCAATACACTACTGTTGATAACATCGCCACGCACAAAAAAGTTTTCTGGTCCAGCTATGCGAAATATGCCATCCGAAGTATATTTGCTCGCTAATCCCGAATCCGTTAGAATTGCTCTATCACTTAAAATATGGCTTGTAAACAGTATGCCTTTTTTTTTCTGGCGATTCTTCAGCATTTTTACCAAGGGGTGATGGAGTAATTCTTGCCGAGTATGGACGATCAGCGTGTCAAATACTGCCGCATGTCTAGATTAGTACCAACGAAAATGCATAGAACTAAGAGGTGAAATTTTTGAAAATAAACTTCCCAACTTTTTTTGGGTTACATTCTCACAGCTGCATCTCTGTATTTAATAAGAAATGGAACTTGTCCAGAATACCATCTCAGCAAATATTTAGCATTCTATCTGCAATACCCTGTATAATGAATCTTCCATCATTGACGTCTTGTTTGATCTGAAACTAATTAGCATACTCTCAGCCTCATGTTTGATCAGAGGTACAACCTACTCAGGATCTTGAATTAAGAAATTTTATTGGCAAAAACCTACTATCAACTCGACAAGAGTTCCCTATAGAAGGATTGAGCACGATCTCATGAAGGGGATATAGGAGGAGAACACGGGAAGGCTGACAGGGTCCTTAAGAGCGCACCCGGCGTGAATGCTTACTGGTGGGACGATAATATAGCGGAGGTGAAGGGAGAGTGCAGGAGAACTAGGAATCTTTTGATAAGAATAAGAGGGAGAGGGGATGATAGTTGTAAATATTGTAAACAACTTATGGGGGAGGGGGTATAAGATAGTGCGTAAGATGATCAATGAGAACGTTGAAAAATACAAGATAACCGAAGAGTACAAAACACGAATCACTAAAGAACTCTTTCTTGGTGCCAGGACGGTGGAGGATACAGCAGAAGTTGTGGACGTCGGAAACGAAGTGCCGAATGAAGAGGTAAAATTTTTACGTCGGAGGAACTGGAGAAGGCGGGAAACAGGATCAAGATTTCTATATAGTGGCAATCAAGCATGTGTTTGTTTTCATGTTTTCAACCGATTCCTGGAGTAGAGGTGCCGATTGATTAACTTTTTGCCTCATGGAACAACAATAAACTCAAATATTGCAACACATTAAAAAAACTAAGACGCGCGAACCAGTACCGCCGGAGAGGAAGATTGTCCAGTGGTGTGAGGCTTCTCCATGACAACGCTCGACCTTATGTCTCACGTCAAACTCAAGAAATGCTGACAAATTTTGGCTGGACTATTGTGCCCCATCCCCCCTACTGCCCGGACCTAGCCCCAAGTGATTATCACTTATTCCCAAAATTAAAGGAACACTTGGGTGGCCTACGCTTCATTACCGATGATGAAATCAATGAAGAGGTTATTGGATTCCTCAAAAGATTGACGGCAGAATTCTACAACATGGGGATAGAAAAGTTGGAGCATTGTCTGCAAAAGTATTTACACAGAAACGGGGATTATGTGGAAAAATAGTGTAAGTTTTAAGCTTTAAATTGATGTATAACACTAAGTAAAAATATATAGCTGTCTATTTTAAAATATCATGGGAACCTTATTTTTCTAATACCCCTCGTAGATAGGGTTGTTTTGGGGCCGGAGTACCCGATATATATTTCGGCGTATATGGTGGGTGAGAGTCTCACATACAGCATGACTCAATTGAAGCTAAGCTCAGGTCAATCTGTTTTTTAAATTTCTGGACATGGTAAAAAAAGTTGTTAAAATTAGTTGTACGCGTATGTATGAAATACATAAATAATTAATCGAAAGTCCAATCAGTTAAGGGAAGCGTGACTGATAATGGTGCCCGACTAGAAGCAATATATTATCCTGCGTTCAATGGATTGTAAAATCTAGACAAGTTAATATAATAAACATTCTATTTCGAAATCATGTCTCTAATTACGTAATTATCGAAGAAATTCAGTGTTCATTACAAATATGGATTTCTTATTTACCAAACTTGCAGTTTGTAAGGTATGAAAATTTGTCAATGCCATACACAAGATTTTGCTCGACTAAAACAACTAGTAATTGCAGGAACTAATCTAAATCTGATTTACTCTAGAAATATGTACAAAATTGAATAGTTTAAGAAATAATTAATTTATTTAAGGAATCTATATTTAATGCAAATATAAAGAAATGGCCCAAATATTTAGATTTTTTTTAAATACTTTAGATATCATAAAGCTTTCTTTATGTACCTAGTTAACATACGCTAATTTTAAAAAAAAGTTCACAGATTCTCTGAAAAGTAAACTTTTTATATTGGTTATGTATTAAAGGGTTTTGAAAGATATCGCTGAAATGTTCCAGTACATAATGTATTTTCCTGGAGTGCCACAAAATTAAGATATTATTATCGCAGGATATAAAGTTAATATCATAAGACAGTTACGAAATTTATGTGCATAATCAAAAGTCAATTGTTTTTGAGACTTAACAAAACTTCCGGCTGTTTCCCTATCAACTTTTAATGAGATTGGAAAGATTTAAATAAGGGTGGCGGAATGAAATCGAAAATAAAACCGTCACAGATTCCCTTAAAATATTCATAGACCATATTGATCACACTTCTCCTGATCGATTACTCTTCACGATAATCCTGGTCGACACACTAATTCGCTATAATTAACTTAATCATCAATTACCAGCTCCTCTTACGGCACTTAGAACTGGTAGATGGTATGTGTGCGCCCTTTTGGAGAGGGCGGTGCTACTGGCACGGCCAAACAGACAGCGGACCGCCAGAGTCAGTCAGTTACCCGACGACCGTCGCAGACGCAGAGCGAGTACGTAGAGCTTCTTCTCCAAGTCAGCCTCTGCTCGCCGCCGGCAGCCGCGAGAGCCGCCAGCGTTCGGAGACAAAGTTCCGACTGGCATAACACACAACTATACATTAGGTGATAAAACTCACTGAATGTGAGTAATGACCTTACCTTAAGGCAGTAGTTCTTATTCGATGGTATTTACGATGATGTCGAAATCGGTGTTGTTTTTGTGTTTGTTGTCGTTATGTGTTTCTTCGGTATTGTGCGTGAGCGAAAACTTTCTGAAGATGTTCGAGGGCCAGCAGATCCCGCTAGACCCATGCTACGACGAGGACAGACCACGTCGGTGCATACCGGATTTCGTGAATGCCGCTTTTGGCGTTCCGGTTAAGGCATCTTCCACTTGCGGCTTACATTCGATGGTGCACTTCTGCGAACCACCCGAACCTGGTGCCAATCCGCAGTGTCACATTTGCGATGATCGCGTGCCAAAAAATAGATTCCCCGCTTCTTACCTGACGGATTTGAACAATCCGAACAATGTCACTTGTTGGAGATCGGAACCCCTTGCACCCGTAACATCTATAAATGCTCCCCCTGACAACGTCACTCTTATACTAAGCTTGGGAAAGAAATATGAACTGACTTACGTAAGTTTGCAATTTTGTCCCTTAACACCAAAACCAGATTCAATTGCAATATTCAAAAGCATGGATTACGGAAAGACATGGCAACCGTTTCAGTTTTACTCCAGCCAGTGCCGAAGAGTTTACGGGAGACCAAATAGAGCAACAATTACAAAAACCAACGAACAGGAAGCAAGGTGCACTGACGCGCATAGATATACAGGTGGTGATACCTTTGGATTTGGGCAGACTTCCAGAATTGCATTCAGCACTCTCGAAGGACGCCCAAGTGCTCTAGATTTTGATAATTCCCCAGTCCTTCAGGATTGGGTTACAGCAACTGATATTAAAGTCATTTTCAATCGCATGCACATGCCAGTAGAAGATCTTTCAGATAACATCGATGTTCTTATAGACGAGAGAATTTATAACAAACATTTGGACGAAGATAATCAGACCAAAGAACCTTCCGTTCAACTTGTTAATGAGATGCAAGTTTTGGATAATGAAGAAGAATCGAACGAGAAACCCGTGGCACCAGTGAATTCCCCTGATCTGAATTCCAACGGCGTAATGAGCCCTTTCAGTCATGTAACCCACCAATATGCAGTTGCGGATTTCGCCGTCGGTGGAAGATGCAAGTGCAACGGTCATGCAAGTCGCTGTATTAAGGGTCGAGATGGACAATTAACTTGTGAATGTAAACACAACACAGCCGGGAGGGATTGCGAACGCTGTAAGCCGTTTCATTTCGACAGACCCTGGGGCAGAGCTACCGCCAGAGATGCCAACGAATGCAAAGGTAATATTAGTTTGTGATATTGAATTTTTTGTAGTGATGGGTGCCGCTTTAATGAAAAAAGACGGGCTGCTGACGCGATAATTTTATTGCCGGCTGCAAGATGGGAATAAATTTCAGATTTATTTAATATGGAAGGAAATAATTTGTTTCTCGGTTTTTTTATTATGGATGTAGCATACAGGGTGTGTCACAACTATTTTAAATTATCTGTCCATCATAAAATAGTTACCCAAAAAGGGGCTTGAAATTGATGTGATTTTGGAAAAATTCTTAATTTAATTATTGTCAATTCATGCAATCAAGTAGCAAAATGAACCTTTTTGGAAATAATTTATTTTTGTTTAGAAGAATCGGCAGATAAAGGTCAACGTTTTATGCAAAAATAAATGTCTAGATATTATGACCGATCAGAAAACCATTTGATAAATTGCATATCAGAAAATCATTCAACCAGCAGGTCGCACAATTTTTATTATTTAAAATGGTAATATCGATTGTGGAGATAAATTTGTTCCCGATATCAACTTCGAGCAGTTAGCTTGATGATTGCGATTATTGGTAATTTACTGAACTCAAATAATAATTATTATGTTAAAAGAAATTATAGTATTTAAATGTCTCAAAAATTTATTCCAAATTACTTGACATAAAGGTTTCGATTTTATAGAGCTTTTTGTTTTAAAACTCTAGGTTTTGAAAATTTTATCCCACTACTAGAAAGGCGCCCGGCTTTGCCCGGGTAGAAGAACATACATGCCTACAGTTTTTTGTCGTAGTGTCATATCAGCTTATTATGTTAAGCATGTAGATTAGATTTAAATATTACATATGTTCATTCTATTTAGGGTATTTTTTATGTATTTTATTTCCAATCCTGCAAATATTTTAAGTCGGTATCTGACCGTCTGAATTTATTTTGTCGTCTAATAGTTTTACGTTTGCGACAACCCCTAAGATATTAATTTTAATTGGATATTGTAAATTAAAATGTACATGAAATCCTTAACGTAACTAACGTATTTAATTTGATAAAGATCAATATCGTAACCGTATAAATAGCTGTCCAATTACCCCTTTATATATGACTATATGTACAAACATTAAAATGGGTATAGAAAGTTATCCTTAAAAGATACCTATAAAAGAGGAACAATTCCGAATGAAAATCCCTTGGGTACTTTGTTTTTTAATATGTAAGGATAAGAAAACCACATATCTAACAATTATGAGGTAGTTGACTTATATTGAAATTAAAGTTATGTTCTCCGATAATGATCATTTACATACTGCACACTTAAAAGCTTTCGTTTTTTATATTCTTTTGTTCAAATAAGTAGTTTCATTCTTTCTCTATATTATTCTGATCAGCCCTACATCTTCCAGGTTAATAAAATGTTAGCTATCATGACGTTATCTTATTTCTTGACTTTGTGTAACGTAACTAGCTACACAAAATAGTCACATTAAATTTTCTAAACACCAGCTTTATTTGATTGACGGATTGAACATATATTCTAGCCAACATTAATCGTATTAACACCGATTGCCATATAGCCAGGTTTGAAACTTGAGTGCAGAGAACATTAATATATTTAAAGTTATTTTCTTAAATAATATATTCTTTTTAGAAACATTTCTAAAATTTCTTGAATGTTTTATTATTAGCAGGTTATTAACTAAGGTAATTTGGTATCGAATATTAATTGCCGTTTGACTGATGATGTTATCTTTTTTGCTATAAATGTGTTTATTCAGAAGATGTAATAAGATATGAAACTAAGATATTTAGATTTGCGATCACGGTTTGGAACAACGATATATTATTGTGATTTCCGTGTCCCAACAATGAAATTTATATGAATTCCCAAAAAAATGTCATCTTTTTGTGGCAAACTTGTAATGAAAGGTATTAATAAATTGATCAAATATTCTAAAAATCAAATAATTTAATAATGAGCTATAATTTGGCAGTTTTGCTAAACTCCTCAATGAACATGCTCCAGAGTTCCAAACAGTTGTCGCGAATCAAAATACAGACAAGTCACTTTTTCTCTAAATAAACACTATTTGAGCAAAGAATCCAATAATATGTTGTAGATTCCTGCCAACTTTGGTTAATAATCTAGTAAAGAGAATGCATAATAGTGTTTTAAGGATTCTTTTTACAATGACTGTACTGGTAAGGATCATTAATCCTCAATTGATGTTACAAATAAATTTTTGATAAATCTTGGAAATAAAGCGGGTATTTAAATAAAATGAGTGTGGGTGGGTTAAATGAGCATGAAACTGATAGTCTGACCAACATAAGGAGAGTCAACAACTAGAGGTCAAGAAATGTTTAAAGGCAAATACCAACTTTATATTCTAGTAAACTGTCTAATTTTGAGCACCCTACAGATAAACTTTTATGTTTGCACTAGACCAGTAATAGTGAATATTGAAATCACATAATTAACTTATTTTATTTTAGTATACAAACACATACAAAAATTTACCTACATAAAAATAACCATAAACTCCATTTAACAATTTTTGAGTTCACTATGCGTTAAGGACCCTTTGATAACGACGAAATAATCTAAAAATGCGAAACATACTTGTCGAGATATTTAGAACAAGTTTTTGAAACATTTTTTTCCTTACTGTGATATCCTATCATATAAATACTGAATGGATTTTATAGATAACGTATTCTGTAGTGACCTATGGTCATAAATAAATTTTAACGGTGTAATTAGACCGTGTAATAAAAATGGACTGTTTTGAGTTATTTAAGAACCGGTTTATGCATTTGCTCTTAATAGATATTGAATGTGGTAAAGCACTTTTTTGCCTCAAGATTTTCGGATAGGCTAAGCTATTCTTATGGGCATTTCTTCTACTACAGTACAAAACTAAGTACGTTGAGACGTCAAACGAAACAAATTTTCATTTTAATAATCTTCTTCTACCTTTCCAGGATTAGGAACTTTACCTGTACCGACTTCTACGTCGAGGGGAATTATAATTAAGCATTTTTTGGGATATTCATTACATGTTTTTTCTATCTATTCTTGTAGTTTCTTGAAAATTCTGTTATTGGTTGTACAATTACTTCGAATCTGATATCTTCCTTCCTCATACAATCTAAATGGGTCCCATCCTTTACCGATCTTCAAAATCTCATGACTGGTGTTTCCAGTTGCCCGTAGTCTTGTTTTGTTGCACCCTAGGTTCCATCCGTGTGGGGATTGCTAAATGTTTTTAAAATTTTGTGTGTTTCATTAACATTGTTCCTTTGAGTGCTCTTCTGATGGTTCCACCAATTATTTGAAAATTATTTATTTTATTTGAGATTTCTTTATTTTCTTTATATGTGATGTGGCATTTGAAATGTGACACCTGACAGTTTTTGTTTACATCTGATCTTTCCCAAGACCGTAGATATTTTCAGATTATTATCCTCAGATAGCAAGTTTAGCTTGTATATTGCTAGTTGTAATTCATCTTGTGTTTTGTATTTTAAGTTGATCATCAGCATATAATATTGTATTTACAAAATCCTTGGATCTAATGTTTACTCCAGAAGGTGTTATTTTTATCCGTGCTCTCACAGGGTCATCTACGTGTATATTAAATAGCGTAAAACTTTGTCTAACATCTTGATCTGTCTTTATTTCTTTAGTTATGTCTTTACCAGGGTCAATAATGAATTTAGCCATATAAAAATATTGCCGTCTATGAATATGCTCCAATTAATATCTGCCTATGTATGGAATATATAAAAATACCAGAATTGAACTAAATAAATAATTTTTACATATCATCCAGAAGTACAATTGATTCGCGTTTGAGTCATTAGGTATGGGATTATTGGAGTGACCAAAAACGATTATGAGAATATTGACATATTCCGTATCGTCAGGATATTTCACAACAATCCAAATAATATTCAACCTTTCTTGTCAGTTTCCCGAAAAACAGCTCACATACGAGGAAAGCTTTATTGTTAAAAAAAAAACATTACAAATATTCGAATAGTACTAGATGTGAAACATTTTCGGTTTCTTGTTAGTTGTGTTAGAATAAAGAAGGGCGTGATTCCATTATGATTTTCTTATGAAATTTAAAGTACAACATTGTAAATATTCTTTCAGAAGGAAATGACTACTGAATACATTTACGGTATAGTTTTATAGTTGGTCAACTACTTTATGAAATTTTGGCCGAATCCTTGTCCAAACTTAACGATATAAATCGTATATTAGATTATTGGAGGTGCAACATTTAAGAGAGAAAAAGCAGCCATAAGATTGAGTAGGTTCATTTGGGGTTAACGAGAGAGGATAACATTTTTTGATGCATAAGCCTACTATCGGTGTTAAAATCGCTTTTCGTTTTTTCGTATTCAGATATTTAAACTGTCACTGTAATAATCCCCGAAGTTCTTAAAGTAAGTAGAATTAATTGAAAGTGAGAGATGCACCCTCAATGTGAAATCATAAATTATCTCAGAGCAGGTCGCGTTCACTTCTAGAATAGGGGCTCATTTGATGTCCAACAAAAAAGCATCCTATTAATCGTCCAATTATAACTCTATTTATAATACTTACGTTAGCAGGAACATATTTTATCGTTTGCTTTTATTAAAATTGTAAGTTTTCCACGTAATTTTTGATGTTGGGATTCAATATTTAATCCCACCCTTCATTAATTAATTTCACCCCCTTAACATCTCCCCAGATTCGAGGTGCTCCTTTGGTGAATACTGACAGTCCAAAGCAATCCTCCATCTTCGGGCGCACTCACTAATCCCATCTTTCATTAATTTCATTTAATTTCACCCCTTTTACACCTCCCCTGAGTGCTAAAAAATTCCGGGTGCTTTCTTTAGTGACTACTGACACACCACACACATAACCACCACCCAACATAGTAAGTCTTCTGCTATTGAATAATTATTTTATAAGATATTTAAAATATTGTATAATAAAAATCTGTGATACGTTAGTTGTAGATTATTAGATTATATAAAATAAAGTGTGATTTATTAACATTAGGGACCATCCATAAATTACGTAAGGTATTTTAAGGTGGGCGGTGGTCTGCTAATATCTTAGGAAATCTTATATGGGGGTAGGTGGGTGTTTGAAATGAATTTTATCTAAGATTTTTTAAATATTATTTTGTCAGTGTTTATAACTTTTATTTGTCTGAATTAACTATTATCAATATCTGCAGAAATTTTTTAATTCTACCTGATTAAGGATTAATTAATTAATTAATTAATACCCAAACCCTTATTTATTATATGCATTTACTTGCATAACATAAGTATTAATGGCTGATTTTTTTATGTAAGTCTACAACAAACAATACGTTAGTCGTAAATGACGATGTGAAAACAGTTAAAAGTTATACGTTTCAGTTAATTTTATGAAAGTTGAATAAAAGGCAAGATTCTAACATTCTAAAATATATAAAATCTCACATAACTATTTGTCAGAATTTAAAATATGTAGACAAAAGTATCAACATTTTAAGACTTATAGACTGAAAGAATATATATTTTTTTAATTCGTGGGAGGTGTTAAGGGGGTTAGATACAAAAATCAGTGAAGGTTGGAATTGAGTCGTAAGGCCGAAGATCGAAAATCACATGGGAGTATCAGTACGCACCAAAGAAAACGCCAGTAATTCAACACTCTGGGCAGGTGTTAAGGGGGTGAAATAACGTGTCAGTGTTGCAACACATTAAATGCAGCACACTGAATTTTTTAGAACTCTGAGAAGGTGTAAAGGGGGTGAAATTAAAAAAATTATGAAAGCTGGAATTGCGGTAATCCAAACTATGAAAAAACAGTATTTGATTTAATATTTTGATAAAGTGGGGAAATTAAAAGGAGACGTTTACGTCTATTAATAAAATCAATCTCAAGTGAATTAAAATAAAATTATCATTTGAAATGTATTTTCTATACGTCAATAATATAAGTCAATCTCCGGATATTGTTCCGAAATCATATCAAAATAGATTGGGGACAGTATTTTTATGTTTTAAATTATTTTTTTGAAGTTAAAGCTAAATTCTTTTAAATGGTTATTAATTTGCAACATAGGCACATTTATTGACATTTCTTGTAATACTATCAACTTTTCAGAATTCAAAGAACTATACTTTTTGAAGAGCCTGTCAGCAGAAATATGTGCAATATAAGTGATACTTTCCTATATAGACAGTAAAATTATCACATCCCTGGTTCGTTCCATTTTTGCTAGCAAGAAAAAAATAAGTTATTGTTTGTTTCGTAGTCCATAAACATAAATTCTTAGTTCGAAAATAGAAGGCCGTGCATATTTAATAATTATAATTGAAAATAACATTGTTTGCAGAAATTTCTAATCTGATGTATCCAAGTTGACAGCTTCATTGTTTAATATTCATATGTTGAAAAATAGCCTTTTTAAGTTATATTTATCGTGCTGATCCCTGCTTTTACGAAAAATATTTACGTATTATTGAATGGGTTTTAACTTTCCTCTTATAAATATGACTTTTTAAAGACTTTACTAGAAATAATTGTTAGGAAGTTTTGATTAGTCATGAGTTTCATAAGTTGGGAAATAAGGCAATAAAACAATTTCTGTTGGAAATTTTTGGGAAATTGGTAGTTTTTAAACAGTATAATGAATATTGAATCTCTGGCCCAGCTGCAAACAGGAGATAAAACAAATTCGATCATTTTCAAAAGACCTCGATATAATGATACTTTTTTAGCTTAGATCCATTTTGCGCCTCTATTAAATCTCTTTTGTTAATGTAATATTTAATATTGATGAATTGGTTTTTATTTTTTTATTCTTATCTCCTTTTCGTCTTATAGGTTTCTAATTCCATCAATTGGTACAGATATTCGTCATTGTTAAAGAACTTAAAAACATGTAAAGCGATTTCATCATTGATTACTGAAGAAGCTGTAGAACCTTAGGTGTCACCAAATTTTGTGTTTAACAATTTAAACATTGCACTGCAAGAGTTCTCTTGTTTGACAAGAAGACCTAAACTATGATCGACGTTATAACAACTTAATAAATTATAGTAAAAAAATATTAAGACAAAAACCGAAAACTAATCAATAAATCAAGTATTGAAGCATTTACGTTTTTCGAACTTTGAAATATCTAAACATGTGCAACATATACGCTTACGTGCAAATTGTTAAGCTAACACCAAATAATAAAATAATTTGGTCAAGTGCGAGTTGGACTCGCATACTTAGGGTTCCGTACCACCTTCAAGATTCGAATATTCCAGTTTCAGATAAGCAGGGAATGAGTGCATTTTCTTATACTTACCCTTATATCTTTTAAAGGAAGCGTTTTAAATTTTTAAAAAATATACACTTTGATTTTCCACACATAGACTTTTTATTTTATCTGCTTTAGGATTCGCTTGATTTTTATCACAATACATATGTATTTAATTTTCTAATTTGGCCCCCAAAAAGTAACATTAGAGTTTTATTTTACTAATAAACTTTCAGAAATGCCTTTTATAATCTACTGTCTGAGTTTTGAGGCTCTGTAGATTGGAAGAAAAACGGCAAAATAGTTCAAAGTTTAAATTATAAATTATTAAATCTGATATTCAAATTATTTAAAAATGTAAATAAAATATATTTCTCAAAATTTAAATAGTGTAGTTTCTAAAGTGTGAATTAAGTCGATGTTTAATATTTTTAATATCTTTTATACAAATGATTTAAAAATATGATATATTTGTAATTCACATAATGAGCCTTTTATCTGATATATTACATGATGCGTTTGATAATTGAATCTTTATTTTCCATTTAATTGTATAATTTGTCCCTAAAATAACTATGGGGGTTTTCTAGTAATTTATTTTCCGTTTATTTGGAGGCCAAATAATAGAATTAGGTATTTTTTTTATATTTTTCCTATAAACAAAAAAAAATTAGGTCTTAGAGTTTGGGGAATAACGGGGAGAATGTGTAATTTTTTTTAAATATTTTTTTAATATATTTTAAAATATAATAAAAATTAAAAAAATATATTTGCACCTATTCGTCATAATGAGCCCTGGAATTTGATATATTACATAAACCGCTAGAAACAATTATAATTTTTTATTTTCTATTTAATTCTATAATTAGCCCCCCAAAATGAATATTAGGGGTTTCTTCTTATTTATCCAGTAAAATTCAGGTGAGGGGCTATACTTCCAGTTTTTCAAAATTTTTCAGCTTATGGTTTCGGAGATAAGGGGGGAATGGGTAAATTTTTTAATATTTTTGTTAATATCTTTTAATTAATTTATTTTATAATAATGGAAAAAATATATTTGTTTTCTTCATCATGAGCCCTTTTATTTGATATATAACATGCTGGGTTAGAAACAATGTTAATTTTATATTTTCTATTTAATTCTATAATTTGCCCCCCCAAAATAAATATAAGAGGTTTCTCCTAAATTTTCCAGTAAAGTTCAGGTGAGGGGCTATACCTCCATTTTTTTCAACATTTTCCAGCTTATGGTTTCGGAGATAAAGGGGGGGGTAAATTTTTTTTATATTTCTGTTAATATCTTTTAATTAATTTATTTTAAAAATATGAAAAAAATATATTTGTTTTCGTCGTAATGAGCCCTTTCATTTGATATATAACATGATGGGTTAGAAACAATTTTAATTTTATATTTTCCATTTAATTCTGTAATTGGCCCCCCAAAATTAAAAGTAGAGGTTTCTCCTTATTTTTCCAGTAAACTTCAGGTCAGAAACTATAAATCTATTTTTTTCAAAACTTTACGTTTTATAGTTTCGGTGATAAGGGGGGGGGGGAATTGGTAAATTTTGGTATATTTTCGTTAATATCTTTTTAAATATTTTTTTTAAATATGAAAAAAATATATTTGTGTTCCTCAGAATGAGACCTTTCATTTGATATATTACATGATGCGTTTGCAAATTTTTTTATTTTTAAATTTTTATTTAATTCTATAATTTACCCCCCAAAATTAACATTAATGGTTTCTCCTTAATTTTCCTGTAAAGTTCGGGCAACGCTCTATATTTACTATTTTTTTTCAAAATTTTAGGCTCAGTAGTTTCGGAGATCAGGGGGGGAACGGTCGATTTTTTTAGTTTTTCCCCCCAGAAGTACTCCTAAAATCAAATTTTTTTCTTTTACGATATGTACTCCCGATCAGGTCACCAAACTATACATTGACACCAAATTTCAACCTCTTCCGTCCAGTAGTTTAGGAGAAAATGGCTGTGATGTGCCAGAGACAGAAATCCTGAGTGATATTATAAGGGTATCCGTATATTGCATATACGGAATCCTAAAAACATGATGGTCAGTTAATTTAAAATTGTATAGACCACTATTGAATTCATATCACATATACTACAATTTTTGGTGTAATGTCTTAAATTAATTAATTTTAGACAAAATCTAATCAGAATTGCATTATATTGTTTTTCATGGTGCTCCAGTTATTAGAAAACAGTAAAGTCCATATGTTAAATCCAAGCATCAACTTTACTCTTGCCCATAAAAGTAATTTTGTAATTACTATTAAAAATGTAGGCAATTCAGGGCATTCCATATTTTTTTTATTCAAACATGCATCAAGTTCTCCTGGAAGATTTTGTAGAAAAAATCAATATGCTAGAATCTCTTGAAATAAATAACAATAAAAATCCTGTATCTTGTTTACTTTTGTGTCTTGTGGTCTCCTTTTTCTATGTGGTTTTCAAATTGTCTGGGTCTTTTCTCGAGCCGTTGTTCATTTTTCATGGACAGAGGACGAACAATTAAAATAAAAATGTTGTGCAATGATTGCCGAGGTGACTTAGTCAATGAAAAACAATACTTGCGACCGTTAAACGGTTGATTTAAAATCCGGCGAATTATTGTATATTGTAGCTTACCAATCCGGTATGGTATGGTATGTCAACTGACGATCTACGATCAAAATAACGGTTTTAGCAAATTGTATACTCATTATTATTGTTTTTTGAAGCATATGAAAATATTCATGATTCTCATTCATTCATTACAGTTCTTTTAGCTAAAGAAATGCATTTCAACTTACGAAAACAAATTCCGTTTTTGAAAAATCCAGATGTACAGTTGTAATACGGCCATACCTTCTGTTCCAAAGAAACAACGGCCTACCATGTTTTTCTTTTTATATTTTCCAGTGACCAGTTCTAATTGGAAGCTCTAAAGTTTTATCGATTTAACATCGCATTCTTATTGTAGTTTACCTGTGACGTAAGAATATTATTTAGAGAAAAAAAGGTATGTGCGGTGCTATATGCAGTCGAAATTTTCCCATGCAAATTTTGAAAAACCGGATGTTCGGACACCATTTCTTGCTAACACTGGCCTTGCAGATGATAATGAAGTTTGGGCCAACAGCTTACCTAGAAACTTCAGTCCATTCACATTTTTGTGCTCTATATGCAAGGATATTTAACAAAGTGTTACGAAAATTCATCCGACAGCTGGTGCAATCGGCCATCAACCCATTCATGGAGGGGAAATTATTCCGATGAATTCTGGGAAGCCGAAATGTTTGTCTCTCAACAGGCGGACCGCTGCCGTTACTGGGAATTCCCTAAAAGCTTCCAGAACATGAAAGAGTTTCCCGATGGTTCGTGGACGTACCAGACAATTCCAAGATAAATATATCAATAAGAAGAGCTGGTGATAGGCGGCATTCGGTTTTCATCGGTCGTATTGAATAAGATATAAATTGTAAATAGTTGTGTAGAAGTACTGGAAATAAATTAGAGTGAGTTGGACTGTGTTTTTAAATAAATCCAAGAACTGAACTGAACCCGAGTGTGAAAATAAAAACATGACAGTGGTGTTAGGTGTGAAGTGAATTTGTGGAACTTTTAGAAGTGCAAAATAAATAAACTAACAATGTATAAAACAGTGACTTTGGACCAATTGAAAGTGGCGGACTTAAAAAAAGAACTTGAGGAAAGGGATTTAGAAATTAGTGGGAGAAAAAGTGAATTAATACAACGACTACGAGATGCCCTAATAAATGAAGGTAACGATCCCGATACTTATTTGTTTGAAATTTCTGGTAATGGGGACATGAGTATGCTATTAAAACAAATGGAAGAAAATTCTAAAAACTTGAAAGAGGCCTTAGAAGATAAACTATAAACATTCCAAGAAAATTCTAAAACCCTAGAAGATAAATTGCTAGAAAATTCCAAAAACTTGAAAGGCGCTTTAGAAGATAAATTGCTAGAAAATTCTAAGACCCTAGAAGATAAGCTACAAATATTACAAGAAAATTCTGAATCCCTAGAAGAAAGATTACAAGAAAATTCTAAAGCGCTAGAAGACAAACTGCTAGAAAATTCGAAGTCTTTAGAAGATAAGCTACAAAAATTACATGAAAATGCGCAATCCCTAGAAGAAAATTTGAAAAGCATGGTACAGGAAAATTCAGCAATGCTGGAAGAGAAAATATCCGAGAATGAGGTTCAAATGGAGGAGCTAAACCAAACAATACTCGAAAACGAAACGCGTATAGAGGAGCTAAAACAGATAATGGAGGGTGAGATCAGCAAAATAAAAGAACAAGTAGTCTCGATACAAAAGAAAGAAACCAAAGGTCAAAAGCAGAAACAGTTCGGAAGTAGTGGATTCGAAAATTGGACTCGAGGGAACAATACACAAAATGAAATCTCCACAATTTGATGGAAAATCGTCATGGACTAACTATCTGTGCCAATTCGCGTTGCAGAGGAAAAAGCAATAGCATTAACTCTTGCCTTAAGAGGGGATGCTACAGATACCTTACAAACATTGAATACTTTGGAGCAAGAAGACTACGAACAACTGGTCAAACATTTAGAACTGAGGTATGGTCAGACACATTTGGAGCACGTCTACCACTCCCAATTGAAAAATCGCCACCAGAGATCAACTGAATCCCTACAAGAGTATGAAGCCACACCAGAAAATCTAATAGAAAGGTTAGCAGTGCAAGCATTTATGGATGGACTTCGGGACCATGAAGCCAGACAAGCATTGACCCTAGCTCGACCGACTCAATTAGTAGATGCACTGGCTAGAGCTTTAGAATTCGAGGCTGCGAAAAATACCTGCAGAGATCAAGCCAGAGTCCGAATCGTTGATGGAGAATCTAAAGATGGCGGAAACGATGAAGCCTCTGTAAGAAAGATAATAGAAGAAGTCCTTACCGAAAAAAAAACTAGTGAGATGTCGGAAGTGTCGTAAGGTAGGACGTGTCCAGAGTCGTTGCAAGGAGAGCAACGGAATCCAGACTTCCTCGCCGGGGAAACTAAAGAAGGCCTATGTAAAGAAAGGGACCATCGTCGACCTGTAGCAAACAAGTGTCAATTACCAACGCATATGTCGCTTCGCTACGCAACCACGTTAACAGTGTCTTCGTAGATGGCTTTATTAATAAGAAGCAATGTGCAATGCTGCTGGATACAGGTGCGACAAAAACAATAATAAGGCCCAACATTGTTTTAGAGACAATGATAAAACCAACAAAATGGCAACTGTGAACAGCGACAGGAGAAGCAGCGAAAGTCCATGGTGAAATAGAGGTTGAAATGACCTTGGGAAACACAACCTTTCTACATCGGGCATTAGTGGCAGACATCGAAGACGAAGTAATCATTGGAATGGATGTCATGAGCTCCAAGGGATTCCAGTTAAACTTCAAAGATGGAATTCTGCGAGTGAATGACGAAGAAGTGGTGCGTCACGGAAAAGATGACATAATGCTGCGAGCAGTCTTAGCAGAGGATATCAATGTTCCGGAAAGAGCTGAAATCATTATAGATGTTTGCTTAGATGGGAAAGCTAAAGCTGGAACAGTAATGATGCTTGATCCCGAACTTAACGACGGAAATGTAGGCAGAGGAGTCGCACTGGGGAAGACTCTGTTTCGGGTCAAGGAGATTGTGCCAGTAAGAACCTGAATCATTACTCGGTTGTGCTAAAGAAAGGAACAACTTTGGGCCGTTGTTCAACAGTTTCCTCTGTACTCAGAAGCACACAGCATGCAGAAATGCCACCAAGTAAACTATCTGAGGAACTGGAAAGACTCATCACCGATTCATCTAAGAATTTGAAACCACACCAGAAAGCAAAATTGAGGGACATCGTTAGAAACTACCAGGATATCTTCGATGTAGGGAATGGCAAAAGAGGACGAACTGATCTGGTGAAACATAAAATTAATACTGGGGACGCTCAACCTATTCGAGAGTCGGCGAGAAGACTCCCTCTAGCTAAAAGAGAAGAAGCCGACAGGATAGTCAGCGAGATGGAGGAAGAAGGTGTTATTGAACCATCCAATAGCCCTTGGGCTTTTCCAGTTGTCTTGGTTAAAAAGAAAGATGGTTCGACTCGATTTTGCGTGGACTATCGGCAATTAAACCAAGCTACAAAGAAAGACAGCTATCCCCTTCCAAGAATAGACGATACCCTAGATACGTTCTCTGGATCGAAGATGTTTTCTACCCTGGACTTGAAGAGCGGTTATTGGCAGGTGGAACTGGCTAAAGAAGACCGAGAAAAGACTGCTTTTACCATCGGCTCAGGACTTTATCAATTCACCGTGATGCCGTTTGAACTGTGTAATGCTCCAGCAACGTTTGAAAGATTGATGGAAACAGTGTCAAAAGGGCTTTCATGGAAAACGTGCCTGGTGTATCTTGACGACATTATCGTGGTTGGAAAATCTTTTGAAGACCACGTGAGGAACCTGGAGGAGGTATTTCGGCGACTTCGAAGTTCAGGACTAAAGTTAAGCCCGAAGAAGTGTCAGCTGTTCCAAGAAAATGTGCAATATCTTGGACATGTGGTTTCCGCAGAAGGAGTAGCTGTTGATAAAAAGAAAATCATAGCTGTTCAGGAATGGCCGATACCTAAAAATATCCACCAATTAAGAAGTTTCCTGGGGTTATGCACGTACTATCGTCGGTACGTAGCCGGATTTGCCATCATCGCCAAGCCACTTACTAGACTCACAGAAGGGAAGGTGCAGTACCAGTGGGACGAGGAGTGCCAGCGATCATTCGAGACACTGAAAAGAGCATTGACGAGTGCCCCCGTCTTAAGTTATCATTTGCCAGATGGGAACTTCGTTTTGGATACCGACGCAAGCAATGTCGGAATTGGTGCGGTGCTTTCGCAGATCCTAGACGGTCAAGAGAAAGTCATCGGCTATTTCAGCAAGACCTTGAGCAAGCCTGAACGGAATTACTGCGTTACTCGCAGGGAACTCTTGGCTGTGGTAAAGGGGGTAGAACATTTCTACAAGTACCTTTATGGTAAAAGATTTCTCCTGAGGACTGATCATGCAGCACTGAAGTGGCTCTTGTAGTTTAAAAACCCTGAAGGACAAGTGGCCAGGTGGATTGAGCGATTGCAAGAATTCGACCTCGAGACTGAACATCGAGCTGGAACAAGCCATAAGAATGCTGATGCCCTATCGAGGACACCATGCCCTGATGATTGCAAACATTGTCAGCGAGCAGAAGAAAAAGGGCCGGTTCTCTGCAGAACTACCACCACCGATGACCATTGGCAATCTGCGGAGATCCAAAGAGACCAGAAATTAGATCCAGATTTGATAGAAGTTATCCGGTGGAAGGAAGAAGACCGCAAACCTACGTGGCAGGAGATTTCCCGATTCTCACCAATCATAAAGTCGTACTGGGCTCAGTGGAACTTCCTCATCCTGGAAAATGGACTTCTCAAGCGCGTCCTGGAAACTCCAGAGGAGGGAAACGACAGAAAACAGATTGTAGTTCCCAGAAATAGGAGACCAGAAGTTTTACGAGAACTACATGATGGTATAACTGGAGGACATCTGGGAGTAACGAAAACCCTGGGGAAGTTGAGAGAACGCTTCTATTGGGAAACTGCCAAGTGGAAGGACTGGTGCCGGAAATGTACTATTTGTGCAGCAAGTAATGGGCCTCAGAAGCGACAAAAAGCTCCGATGAAGCAATATAACGTGGGCAGTCCATTCGAAAGAATAGCCATTGATGTTGCCGGTCCATTTCCTGAATCCAACTGTGGAAATAAATACATTGTGGTGCTTATGGACTATTTTAGTAAATGGGCCGAAGCGTATGCCTTGCCGAATCAAGAGGCCTTGACCGTTGCTGATGTCCTTGTCAAGGAATGGATCAGTCGTTTTGGTGTATCTGCACTTGTTTCTAATGGCATATCGTTCGTCTGTGCACGAGTCCACGGGTCAGACCCCGGCCAGTATTATCATGGGACGAGAATTAAGACTACCATGCCATTTGAAGTTTGGATGTCCCCCAGGAGAAGAGACCGCAGGTGAAGACTATGTCAGCCAGCTACGTCAAAAGATAAACGACATCCATGAACGAGTCCGGTTAAACATCGAGAATGCCAGTGCCCGAATGAAGGAAGCCTACGACATCAAAGCCGAGGACGGAGAATTCCAAGTTGATGATCTTGTTTGGTTGTATAACCCGCAACGTCGTCGTGGATATTCGCCCAAGCTACAGAGATCTTGGGAGGGGCCGTACCAAATTGTGAAGGAAATCAACGATGTTGTCTACAGAATAAAGAAGCTGCCTCGGGGAAAACCAAAGGTCGTACATTTCAACAAGTTAGCCCCTTATGCCGGAAGTCATGACAGCGAAGATGACCAAGCCCAAGGCCGCAGTATCCAACCACCCGATGGCGAGATGACCTTCGAACAGTTTATGGCACTGTAATCTAATGGGCAAAAAGTGCCCTGGCTCATTGTGTGGCTCGAGATCTCCGGATGTCCAGAGGAATAGCCAAGGTGTTTGCCAAAAAGTACGGCCAGTTCCAGAAGCTACGGGAGCAAGATCCAGCGGTAGGGAGGGTCCTTCATCTCGAAGATAAACAACCAGTGGGTACCAGAGACATCTTTTATTTGGTAACGAAAACATTCTCGCAGGACAAGTCAACATACAGCGATGTTTGGAAGACTCTGGTAGAATTGAGGAATGTAATGATGGAGAAGAATCTGATGAAATTGGCGATCCCATGGAATGATGGAAACAATCTTTCGATTCAGTGGCGTCGACCTCATGGTATGCTGTCTCAGTACTCGCAGCCCAGATGCGAAGACCGTTGACTGTTACTTCCACCAAATTTCCCGTTGTCGAAATGGAGAGTCCTGCAAATATCGTCATACCAGGAATGATTCTGGGACATTTCGGGACGAAATGGTCTTAAGGAGGGGGCAATGTTACGAAAATTCATCCGACAGCTGATGCAATCGACCATCAACCAATTCATGGAAGGGACATTATTCCGATAAATTCTGGGAACCCGAAATGTTTGTCTCTCAACAGGCGGACCGCTGCCGTTACTGGGAATTCCCTTAAAGCTTCCAGAACATGAAAGAGTTTTCCGATGGTTCGTGGACGTACCAGACAATTCCAAGATAAATATATAAATAAGAAGAGCTGGCATTCAGTTTTCGACGGTCGTATTGAATACTTAAGTAGATATAAATTGTAAATAGTTGTGTAGAAGTAGTGGAAATAAATTAGAGTCAGTTGGACTGTGTTTTTAAATAAAAACATTACAAAAGGATTGCTTGATCAATGTTAAAAAATTTCGAAAAAAAAAACAGCCAATTTGTGACGTATCACCGTGTGTTGGGTCTGCTCTCGAGTTGTTGTGGCGCTTTGTCTGTTGACAGTTAAAGAGTTTTTCTGGTTTTGTTTCATCTATTTAATGTGATATTGATAACAACTTAATTAGAAAAGGTTACGGTGCAAATATTAGCAGCCACTTTGTGACGTATGCTTTCGGAAAATTTACATCTATCGAGCAATCCTTTGTAAATTATCCTTGCTCTATATGTATATGTGTCTGTCAGCGAGGTTTTTATTCGCTTAACCTAAGGGAGCCCTAAATATAGAACTTCCGAAAAATAGTGGGAGACCATATAACGAAGTCATCGGTATCAAAAAACTCAGAAAATGGTAAGAAATTATGTGGAATTGAGAAAATCTAATTAGATTATCTAGAATTACAGTTCACGAACTATCGAAATCAGAAAAAATATGCAAGTTAATAAATATTATAATAAATATATTTCTAAATATTTTCAAAAAATGAGGTAATATATTTGTCGCTTATATTAGGGTTCCGTATATACAATATACGGATACCCTTATAAATATCACTCAGGATTTCTGCCTCTGTCACATCACAGCCATTTTCTCCTAAACTACTGGACGGAAAAGGTTGAAATTTGGTATCAATGTATAGTTTGGTGACCCGATCAGGAGTACATATCGTAAAAGAAAAAAATTTTGATTTTAGGTGTACTTCTGGGGTAAAAACTAAAGAAATCGACCGTTCCCCTCCCTGATCTCCGAAACTACTGAGCCTAAAATTTTGAAAAAAATAGGAAATATAGAGCGTTGCCCGAACTTTACAGGAAAATTAAAGAGAAACCACTAATGTTAATTTTGGGGGGCAAATTATAGAATTAAATAAAAATTTAAAAAAAAATTTTGAACATCATGTAATATATCAAATGTAAGGTAAAATTGATTTATAGGTTCTGACCTGAAGTTTACTGGAAAAATAAGGAGAAACCTCTACTTTTAATTTTGGGGGGCCAATTACAGAATTAAATGGAAAATATAAAATTAAAATTGTTATATATCAAATGAAAGGGCTCATTACGACGAAAACAAATATATTTTTTTCATATTTTTAAAATAAATTAATTAAAAGATGTTAACAAAAATATAAAATAATTTACCCATTCCCCCCCTTATCTCCGAAACCATAAGCTGGAAAATTTTGAAAAAAATTGAGGTATACCCCTCATCTGAATTTTACTGGAAAATTAAGGAGAAACCCTTAATATTTATTTGGGGGGGGGGGGCAAATTATAGAATTAAATGGAAAATTAAAATTAAAATTGTTTCTAACCCATCATGTTATATATCAAATGAAAGGGCTCATTATGACGAAAACAAATATATTTTTTTTCATATTTTTAAAATAAATTAATTAAAATATATTAACAAAAATATTAAAAAAATTACCCCCCCCCTATCTCCGAAACCATAAGCTGGAAATTTTGAAAAAACAATTGAGGTATAGCCCCTCACCTGAACTTTACTGGAAAAATAAGGAAAACCCCTAATATTTTTTTGGGGGGCAAATTATAGAATTAAATGGAAAATATAAAATTAAAATTGTTTCTAACCCAACATGTTATATATCAAATAAAAGGGCTCATGATGAAGAAAACAAATATATTTTTTCCATATATATAAAATTAATTAATTAAAAGATATTAACAAAATATAAAAAAATTTACCCATTCCCTCCCTTATCTCCGAAACCATAAGCTGAAAAATTTTCAAAAACTGAAAGTATAGCCCCTCACCTGAACTTTACTGGAACAATTATAAGAAACCCCTAATATTCATTTTGGAGGGCAAATTATAGAATTAAATGAAAAATAAAAAATTATAATTGTTTCTAACGGGTCATGTAATATATCAAATTCCAGGGCTCATTATGACGAATAGGTACAAATAGATTTTTTTAATTTTTTTTAAATGAATATGTTAAAATATATTAAAAAAATATTTTTAAAAAATTACCCATTCTCCCCCCGTTATTCCCCAAACTCTAAGACCTCATTTTTTTGTTTATAGGAAAAATATGAAAAAAATACCTAATTCTATTATTTGGCCTCCAAATAATAATTAAACGGAAAATAAATTACTAGAAAACCCTCATAGCAATTTTAGGGACAAATTATACAATTAAATGGAAAATATATATTCAATTTTCAAACGCATCATGTAATATATCAGATAAAAGGCTCATTATGTGAATTACAAATATATCATATTTTTAAATCATTTGTATAAAAGATATTAAAAATATTAAACCTCGACTTAATTCACACTTTAGAAACTACACTATTTAAAATTTGAAAAATATATTTTATTTATATTTTTAAATAATTTGAATAACAGATTTAATGACTTATAATTTAAACTTTGCCCTATTTTGCCGTTTTTCTTCCAATCTACAGAGCCTCAAAACTCAGACAGTAGATTATAAAAGGCATTTCTGAAAGTTTATTAGTAAAATAAAACTAATGTTACTTTTTGGGGGCCAAATTAGAAAATTAAATACATATGTATTGTGATAAAAATCAAGCGAATCCTAAATCAGATAAAATAAAAAGTCTATGTGTGGAAAATCAAAGTGTATATTTTTTATAAATTTAAAACGCTTCCTTTAAAAGATATAAGGGTAAGTTTAAGAAAATGCACTCATTCCCTGCTTGTCTGAAACTGGAATATTCGAATCTTGAAGGTTGTACGGAACCCTAAGTATGCGAGTCCAACTCGCACTTGACCAAATTATTAAAGTATTAACGTTATTACTAAATACCAAATAATTATTTCCTTCGATTTATCAGGCACATTAAACGTTTCAATTAGATCTGGTATAGGAGGTTCTTGGCTGAGGACGACGATTCTTTAGTTTACCGGTTAACTTTTTGAATATTCGTTGTAATACGTATTGTCCCGATAAGGCAAAAATAATAATTCGATGAATTTTCAGCAAAATTCATCTAATTTCGAAAGACATAGGTCGAGAATTGAGATTTTTGACCAAACAGTAAAGCAGCACACGTGTTGCATAGTCAATATGAGAAACCAATACTCTGTCCTACTGGAAAAGCGAAATAATGTTGCATTTGTACACTTTCTTGACCTGACAAACATCAGTGTCTCGTCCGAGGGGGTCATAGGGGTCATGACCCCGCCCCCAATTGTACAAATCACATTGACAAATAAAAAAATTCTAAAATTATATCAAAAATAGGTAAGTAATTTCTGAAAGATAGCTGAGGACAACTTTGAATATGTTGCTTGTAATAAAATCATCAAAAATAAGTATTTAAAATAATTTAGAAAAAATGGGGGGCACTACTACACTAAATTAGGTTAAGTTTATCAAGACGAAATCATACAATCTTGTTGGTAGTAACTGTAATACAAAAATCGGACCTGATCAAATGTATATACCGATATACGTTTGTATAATTTAGATATATAGCAGATAGGTAGTTCAAAATTAGCCAGCATATTCCTATTTTATTATTGACTAGTGTTCAATTGCACTTTCTAAACGCGGTAATCGTGATATAATCTAATATTTTGTCTACAAAATTTTTATACTTTCACAGAAACAATCAAAATCACATTAAATTAAGATCACTGTTGTTTCATTTTCACCCATTAACAACTTGATATGTTACAACTAAGTCATTAACTTATTCTGGGTAATATATATATATATATATATATATATATATATATATATATATATATATATACATAATTACAAGACTAAAAAATAGGAACTGAAAATGATAGCCATTCTTGATACACCCAACATAATTAGAAATCGTGATAAAATATACCTTTTGATGAACTTAATTATTCCTTTAAATGGCTATTGCGTTTTATAATGCAAAGGAGGTAATTATCTTGAAAAAAAAGGTTGGATGGAAAGGCGTGAAAGAGACTTGTCAGATGGCATAACAATGAGTATCCGTTTACTACCTACAAAAAAGGGCATGACGTGAGACATCTAAGCTCCCCAATTATCTTTGTATTAATTCAATTAAAACTTTAATCACAAAGAAATTCAATACTGTCATAATTTTTGATTACTCCTTCATACTTTATCGTGTTTGTTTATTCAATAATTAAATTTGTTACTTGAGTTATAAAAGGATTCCATTAGAATTTATATGCTGGCCGTAGCCTAATTCATCAAAGATACTACTGAAGTTGATAAAATTTAATGAGAACCTAAAATATTGTTTATGGTAATGAGGCATGATACGTAAAATAGATAAATATATTAAAACAATGTGTTTCGTACTGATATAAAGGAAAATGCTTTAAATGAATAGTTATAATAGTGGATTAGTTTTGAATTGTTAATTTTTAACCAACTTTAGACAATACTCTGAAAAAATCGACTGTTAATTAACTGATGATTATTCTTGACGATTTCACTCATACTAGATGTTCTGCTTGGTCGCTATTCTTCACTTTCACCTACAAGAAGAGCCAAGTTTTTGATGCGCTCATGCCATTCAGTTGCTCTAAATGCCTGTTTTAAAGTTTTTTTTTAACAAGTCTGAAGATGAATTATTATTATACTTAGCTATAGGTGGACATAATCTTCAAGACTTACAGGAATTACTAAACCACCTAAACAACAAAGAACAAATTATACAGTTTCCATTAGAACTTCAACAGAATAACACATTAACGTTTTTAGATATTTTAATAACAAAAAGACAATCGTCATTTAAAACAGAAGTTTACAGAAAACCATCTCACACTAATAGGTATCTCAACTTTAACTCTAAGCATCCAAATTCTATATTATAGAGCGAAAATCAACTTATCTTCTAAATGTTATTTGTGGCATATTCTTGATTATTTTTATGTTTTCTTGGGAAATAACACCACAATCGAAATTAAAAAACTTTCAATTTGCAATTTACATTTTCAATACATATTTTAAAGCCATTGACAACGAAGTCAGAATCAACTTTGAAACGTTTGGTATTTTCTTTCAATATACATCTTTTTATTTCGATTGTTGTGTTATTTCCCAAGAAAACATAAAAATAAACGACAATCAACTGTTCCGACATCAGTAAATTTAATGAAGGGAAAACGTTTACAAAAATGTGCTCTCTGTTAATAATTACCCTGAAATGATTATTAATTTACAGTTAATTTGTTTAAATAGAATGCCAAACAATCGGTAACAATCAACACCAAACTCCCTGCAGCCACACGACTCCCAAAATAATCACATTATTACAATAACAATACCATTCATACAGAGTCTCTCAGAAATACTAAAAAGACTAGGCAACAGGCAATATTAAAACCTTATTCTAAAAAAAATAAAATACTTTAAAATCAATTGTATCAAAACTAAAACACACCAGTTCAAAATACAAAAAACCGCATTTATAAAATTCCTAGTGAATATAATAAATTCTATATGGAGAAACCTCTAACCTCAAAATATTCGAATAAATGAACACAAATTATAGGAAATAATGTAACAATAGCAGACGAAAGTTCAAAGAGTATGATTTAATTTAATTAAATGAAAAGGGTTGCATGGCTACTAGCTGCACAGAATGCAGTCGTTCCTGGTTGCCGATAATTAAGGAAGGAATTAATAATGGTCATGTCCTTGTGAACTATTGTATATCGGGATACTTCATGAGGTTTTCTTATGTTTTCCCTTATGATTTTAATGGGATTATTCAATTAACATTTTTTAACCTACTTATAATTATTAAATTTGTGCTACCCTGTATATTATCAAAGTAAATTCTCTTAGTTTTCGCTATTCGTCATATAATATTGTCAAACAATTTAATTTAAAATTTTACAATTTGTACCTTTTCATATAGTTTCTTACTACCATTGCCTACACCCCAAACGTTTAGAAATATACATAATTTTCACGAAGTATATTTTATGGTGTTAATTCCAACAAGTGCATAACGTTGAGGAAGGATGCTACAAATGTCATTCAGGGAACAACTATTCATTTGAAGTTTATTATGCTCAAATTACTAAGAAAATTTTACTTAAAACTGTATTATATATAACATTTAAAACATTGTGTGCTCCTAAGGACTATTTATATAAACAGTTTTTCAAACCTGCATATGTTTATGAACAACTTACTCTCCATTGGACTGTTTAAATAACCATCAGGAAACAGAGGCTGAGTTGTCGTGTCGGGAGCCACAGGGGTCGACATTATCGTCTGTCCAATTGATTACCAGATTTTATTACAGTCTACAGAGTTTTATGGCTCTAGCATACTGACAACATTAAATATTCAACAAACAGTATGTATTAAAATTGTTGACCTCTACGAAGTGGTGTGTTGTTAATTGTTATGCAACTTTTGGTCCTTTTGTTATGAAAGAATATATTACAAGATAATGAAACTCAAATATGTTTCTGCTTATCATGAAACTCGTGAATATATATATTTTGATGGAAATTGTGTAACTTGTATATTTCGTTGGTATGCAAGTACCTACTTTGCTTGATATAAATAAACTCTATTTGTATCATTTTAGCAATGATAAAGTTTAGATACAGACATATAAGTTATAGTCCAAATAACCAATATACGCATTTTTCAACTTTACACAAAATTCTGTTCCGCTATATGTAATTACAATGGAAAAAGTCTATTCTGGATGAAGCAACGATTATAAAAATATTGAATTCGTAAAGTCGATATTAATATAAGACGCCAGAGTGCAACTTGTTGCTTCTACTATTATTATAAAAAGGTTGAATTTGTTTGAATTTTAGGAGTAATCTCTAGAACTATTGAATAGAAGATAAAAAAAAATATTGGACTAGTAAAAAGTTAAACTATCACTCAGTTATACTGTTTAAATTTTATGTTGATAGAAATAAGTTTTTAATTTTACCAGAAAGAACTGGAATAACTTTATAAGAAAACTCCCAAATGTTGTGTACAGATATTCTAAAAACCAACCTAAACATGGAAGATCGAAATTGCTACTAGTGATGGATCATAATTGGTCTTCTGCATCTTAAAACAAATTCGAATGCTCTACTCAAATTCTTGCAAGATATGAAATAAGTCAAATACCCGCCAGGAAACGTCTGCACCAGGAGAAACTAAGACCCTTTAAAATTCGGTGCTAGCGAGAAATTTTGAATGATTCCGGCCGCATTGAACTTGCATAAATAGCGAATTATAGAATATATTTATTTAGAAACTAGCTGACCCACCCGTCCCGGCATCGCACGGGCAAGACAAATGGTCGTATTTTACTTATTTATCTTAAATATATTTCTTCATTTGGTAATTTTCCAAAAAAAAAAATGTAAAACCGTTTTAGTTCATCATTCATGAGCGAAATTTATATGGCTACAATCCCTTCTAAAAATAAATTATTTTGGGATTTATTATGCTGAACTAAACATATTTTACGTACGTTTTCGACATTTTTGATATTTGATATTGTGGTTTTCCCGTTTTCCATTTGAGTTTTTTTTGACGTGTTATTAATGCCATTTTGACATTTCTGACTTTATTGACGTTTTTAAGATTTTTGACATTTTTGACAGTTTTGACATTTTTGACATCTTTGACGTTTTTGAATTTTTTAACACGTTTGACATTTTTTACAATTTTTAAGATTTTGATATTTTTGACATTCTTGATATTTTTGATATTTTTGACATTTTTGAGATCTTAACTGTTTCACATTTACGGTGACGTTGAGATTTTTGACTTTTTGTAAATTTTATATTTTTGAGATATATCTCGTTTTAGGTTTTCGACAGAATAATTTTGACAATTTTGTCAAATTTTATATTTTTGTGATGTTTGATGTAATTCATATTTTTAACATTTCATAGTTTGTAATATTTTTGGAATTTATTTTCCCTTCATAACACTTTGTCACTTTACATTTTTTTTATTTCCGAAGTTTTATATATTTTACAAGCGTTTATTTACTTTCACATGCATGTATAAATCGGGGGACAGTGCAAAATTATTATTACATAGAGCTGATCTGATGATGGATATAGGAACTCGGTACTTAAACGACACAAAATTAAATGTTGGAAGTTAAATTTGATCCACTTCCCGGTTACCGATTGAACTGAAATATTGTGTTGTGAAGTATTGTGTTTGTAAATTGGAAGACAATGCAAAATTGTTACGACGTGGAGCTGATTTTATAATCGAATCGGAAGGTGGTCATAGGAACTTGAGCTTGGACTTATTTGATCCGTACCCTCTTCGAGGTGTCATTCCTCTGTACGCAAGACAATATATATATTATATATAAATATAATATATATTGTTTCTGGTCGGGAACCTTCATCAGTTGCGCTTCCCACAATTGAATGTCCTCTCGAACACTTCTTTATGCATTTGATTCATTTCGTTAAATTTGAAGACGCGAGATGTAAGACCGATATCTAGGATTTTCAAGAAAATCAGTACACAGAGGTTCCGAATCTGGAGCCGTTCCGTGTAATTGCTGTTCTCCCTTAACTCCTAGGACAGAATGTCACGATAAAATTTTCAGGTTACTTCACCTGTCAGAGATATTGAATACTCTCTTCGAGGTGTCATTCCTTTGTACGTAAGAGAATATATATTATATATAAATATAATATATATTGTTTCTGGTCGGGAACCTTCATCAGTTGCGCTTCCCACAATTGAATGTCCTCTCGAACACTTTTTTATGCATTTGATGCATTTCGTTAAATTTGAAGACGCGAGATGTAAAACCGACATCTAGGATTTTCAAGAGAATCAGTACACAGAGGTTCCGAATCTGGAGCCGCAAGACAATATATATTATATATAAATATAATATATATTGTCTTGCGTACAAAGGAATGACACCTCGAAGAGAGTATTCAATATCTCTGACAGGTGAAGTAACCTGAACATTTTATCGTGACATTCTGTCCTAGGAGTTAAGGGAGAACAGCAATTACACGGAACGGCTCCAGATTCGGAACCTCTGTGTACTGATTCTCTTGAAAATCCTAGATGTCGGTCTTACATCTCGCGTCTTTAAATTTATTTGATCCGTATTGACGAGTACCTTGTTGCTAGATGGCAATCAGGGTCTGATGATGGAGCTGGAAAATGGCTATAGGATTTCGTTAATTAAACGACACAACCTCATCGAGTTTGTCCTTGTATGATTCGTCTTGATGAGTCCTTTGATGCTAGATGGTAACCAGAGTCTGATGATGGAGCTGGACGATGGCCATAGGAACTCAGTAATTAAGCGGTACAACAGCGTCGTGCTTGATTCGTTTTGATGGGTGGTGAGTGGTGGTGGTTTGGTGGACGTTTGTTATGAATGTGGATTCTGTCATTAAGTAGATGGTTGACCCAATGCCAAGGTAAGCAGGTTCCGAGGGCTGAATAGTATGAGGGTCTTCTCGAGGTAACTGAAAAATTGCCACATATGTTGCCTAGATCTATCAATAACTGCGGAATAGTGATTGTTACTGAACATTTGAAGAATTTAAATATTACTCATGAGTTTTCCGCGTCTCGCGATAATGTGTTCGAGGCGATAATGGTTGGTGGCAAAACATAATGCAGCCGTTCTTGTAAATTTTAAGAAGACAAAATAATACACAAATGTTCAAAATAACAGCCCAAGAGCAATTGAATGATGGACAAAAAAGAATGAACAGATTGATGTTAATAATATAACACACGCGGATATTTGCAAAACAGGTGGTCTTCCAAAGGAACTAGAAATTTTTTTTCATGCTAAAGTAATGTTCAGGTCTAACGTTGACGTTGCTCAGGGACTTGAGACTGGAGCGATAGGTCACATAGCTGAAATTATATGGACATGTTACAGACGTGCTGAACTATACCTACTATAGCAATATACCATCGGTTCGCGTAGACTATGGTAAATCACGCACAGCTGACAGAAGAATGCTTCCGATGGTCTTACCTTGAGCTTCAAGTGTGCACAAAATGCAGGGAACTTCTGTACATCATGCTGTTATTTATCTTGGTTCCAAATTGTTTGCTGCAGGTCAAACTTATGTAACTTTAAGCCGAGTTCGGTCTTTAGCGGGTCTTCAAATCGAAGAACTTGACTGCTCCAGGTTGCCTTGTAATATTGACGCATTAAATGAAATGAATAGAAAGAGAAATGTTACAAAACAACTAATCAGTAACTATATAACTAATTGATATGTATAGTAATTAAAATGTAAGATACATACAACTTTAAGTGCTCAAAACAACACACTCTGAGCGTACTAAGGTTTACATAAAGCAAAAACACTGCTATGGGCTTCGAACTACGCCGTAGTCAATTTCGCATCAATAATACTAAAAAGAAATAAAATTAAATTAAAAAAAAACTTTTTAAAAACAAGCTTTTATTACTTGTTAATTAAAAGAACTAAAAAATTAAAAATAATTTTAATCTGATAAGGAAAATACCATTATATATACATTTTAACCCTTAACGATAATTAACCTTCTTCGTCTACGTGACAATAATCCCATATCGTACATACCAAATTATATATTTTTATTAAACCCTAAAACCTTACACTTTATAATAACTCTTTGCTTTTTTATCATAGATCCAATTTTTTATAAATAAAAGCGTGTTACATTGTGATTGCAAAAGAAAAGTAATGTTTCATCAAAATGTAACAGGCATTTATTTATAAAAAATTGGATCTGTCATAAAAAAGCAAAGATTTAATACAAAGTGTAAAGTTTTTGCGGTTTAATGAAAATATATAATTAGGTATGTACGATATGGGATTATTGTGAGGTAGACAAAGAAGGTGAATGATCGTTAAAGGTTGCAATGTAGGTACCTATATAATGTTATTCAGGAATCCACCTGTTAATTCTCATGGCTCTATTACTTTAAGTTCCGGAAAATCATAAATTTTTCAAAAAATATTCTTCTACCTGTCCCCCATAAGATTATTGAATTTTTGCAAACTGATTAAACGCGTTTTTTTTTTATTCATTTGGGGAGTAAATTATATATACCAGTTTTCACATCTGTAGCACACTTTGTTTCCAAGATATTAAATTGAAATAAAAATAAGATACCCCACTGCCCCTCATTTAATATTTAGATTTTTGCAAAATGTACAATTTACGAACTAATTCAGTTAAAGAAAAGAATCAAGCTCTTAATTTCTATTACTCTATTACTTTAGGTTCTCGAAAATAATAATTAAAAAAAGTTCTCCACCTGTCTCTCATGAGATAATTGATTTTTTGCAAAATAAACAAACGTTTTTTTAATTTTTTTAGGGAGAGAGAATTTTCGCGCCTGTAGCACATTTTGTTTCCAGGATATTAAACTGAAGAAAAAATAACACCTTACTGCCCCCCCATCCTGTAATCCAACATTTTATTAAAATAAAATGTAGTCCCTGTTAGTCCCAGATGGCGTAGCTTTCTATTGTGAAATAATTTTTAAATTCGGTTCACTGCTTCCAGAGATTATGCCCTACAAACAAACAAATACATTTCACCTCTTTATTATATTAGTATTGATGAGTTTGTTTAAACGGCGAAGTAAAAATGCATAACTAGAACAGAGAAAATCCGCACTGAAGCATAATTACATATTCAACATCCACAAAAAAAAGGTTTGGTGCGATTTACTCAATAATCATAATGGTCTATATCTTTATTTAGGAGAAAATTCTACCACAAAATTCGCCAGCTACAATTGAATATTGATGAAACATAAAACTAGTACGAAACAGTGCCTTACATCATTTAAAAGAATTTTTGATGGAATGGTAGAGATATGGGCTCACCATTTTGTTATTGAGGGTTCCTTTAAGGTGCCTTCTCGACCGAGACAGTCTAGATGGTATAGAAGTATTCAACAGAAAAATAATCTATGAATCAGTTCAAAGTTTTTCCATATTAACTTTTTTTTATTTATGAAAATATCATACAATTTTGATTCTCCGCTGGTACCAGTATACTACAAAAATAATTTGGTCAAGTGCCAGTTGGACTCGCATACTAAGGGTGCCGTACCACCTTTAAGATTCTAATATTCCAGTTTCAGACAAGCAGGGAATGAGTGCATTTTCTTGTATTTACACTAATATCTTTTAAAGGAAGCGTTTTAAATTTATAAAAAAATAACATTAGAGTTTTATTTTACTAATACACTTTCAGGTAAGCCTTTTTTAATCTACTGTCTGAATTTTAGGCTCTGTAAATTGAAAGATAATGGGGAAAGTAGGTCATTTAAACAATAAATTAATTAAATCTTTTAGGTAAATTATTTAAAAATACAAATAACATATATAAATTTTTTTATATTTTTGTTAATATTTTTTAAATAATTATTTTAAAAATTTGAAAAAAAAATTTGTTTTCGTCATAATGAGCCCTTTCATTTGATATATAACATGATGCGTTAGAAACAATTTTAATTTTATATTTTCCATTTAATTCCGTAATTTGCACCCCACAATTAAAAGTAGAGGTTTCTCCTTATTTTTCAGGTCAGACCCTATACCCCCAATTTTTTTCATAACTTTACGTGTTATAGTTTCGGAGATAAGGGGGCAAAATGGGTAAATATTGGTATATTTTCGTTAATATCTTTTTATTATTTTTTTAAAATATGAAAATAATATATTTGTCTTCCTCAGAATGGGACCTTTCATTTGATGTATTACGTGATGCATTTGAAATTTTTTTATTTTTAAAGTTTTATTTAATTCTATGATTTGGCCCCCAAAATTAATATTAATAATTTCTCAGTAGTTTCGGTGATCAGGGGGGGGGACAGTCGATTTTTAGTTTTCCCCCCACAAGTACCCCTAAAATCAAAATTCCTTCTTTTACGATATGTACTCCTGATCGGGTCACCAAACAATACATTAGGAGAAAATTGCTGTGATGTGACAGAGGCAGAAATCCGGAGTGATTTTATAAGGGTAATCCGTATATTGTATATACGGAAACTTAAAAAAACATAAGAAATGTTATTGATTCAATGTTTACTTTGTTTATCATATTAAATCTTTCTATCAAAATAGATAATATTAATACTATTCCATGCAGTAATATTACACTGACGTTAAGGACGGCATCAATCGGCTTCTTGATAACAATAAACAACTATATAAAAACAGCTAATTTTCTATATTACTATAGTTTTGATAAATATTTGAATATATCTAGATGCAAGAATTCATGTATTCGACACCCAAAATATCAGAATTCGGAAACTGCTTTGGCAAAGTATTTGATACTGGATTGATAGGAACTATCTTGTATTGAACTGCATCATAGTAAACAATATAAATATCTGTTTCTATTCGAGAAGTGTTCAATAGAAGGTAATATGAACATCAGTGAAACAAACTGAAAGAAAATTAAAATCAGTCAGAGGTAGACAGATAACTCTTTCCAAAATCAATGCAACACACAAAAGATGAATAAGTGGGTAAAAATTAGGAAAAGAAGGAATCACACTCGGTGAGTGTGAGAAAGTTTATGATCTTAAAATATAGAATACGGTTGAATTGTATACCGACAAATACGGAGGACTTTGAATACGCAAGACAGAGCGTTTGCTATATACAAATTAGCAAGTTCTATTCACTTAAAATATGAGTAATTACGGAACAGGATTAAAGAAATTCGTTTTAGTCAATAAAGCAAACTAGTAATGACAACCATACTTTATTCTATTAATTAAATACCGGCCATGATTACAACGCAGATACACAAACCGGTATATACTATTAAAATTGAAAATGTTTGATATTACATCTTTTCGATAATTATCTGTTAGAGTGAGTTCGAGCTGTTATACCAAGGCTGTTATTTTCTGTGTAATTTCTTACGTGTAGAGATTCCTGTTTTGTAAACCAACACCTTTAAACATCGGCATGTTGTGAGTCAGGTGAATGAAGTAAAAAAGATTTTATAACAGTCAATTATTTCTTATATATATATATATATATATATATATATATATATATATATATATATATATATTTATATATATATATATATATATATATATATATATATATATATATATATATATATATTTGTTTTTAAGTTTTCGCGGGCACTAAATGTTTTAGGTGGTTTCCGGGAATTCATCCGCGTAGTTGATAACTGATCCCTGCCGGGATCGGTGGTAAAATGACGACGTTTCGGCAGAGTCACGTCTGCCCTCTTCAGGTCGGTTCGCATAATCCTCGTAGCCTTTTGCTTTCGCTTCTAGTTACTCGAATACTGATATTTTCAGGAGCGCGCACGGTGTTATATAGTCGCGGCTCGGCGCTTATCGGTTGACACCGTGAACGGCTGCGTGTGATTGGCCCTTGGCGCTCAGTGGGCACGGCTCCATCCTGCTGATTTGTTATTTCCGGTTGAGTTGTTATTGGACGGGTACGGGCCGGTACGGTGTTTAATAGGATTTTCCAACAATTCGATAAGTTCTGAATTTCATTGCGTGCGTTTAGACTGTGAGGTTTCTTCGCTATTTAAATTGCCTCTCTTACGAGTCTTGATTTCGGGTATTCTATATTTGCCAGTACTCTGGTGTTCTCAAAGTCTATTCGGTGTGACATCGTGGTGGCGTGTTCCGCAACAACATCCATTGCGGAACAACATCCATTGCGGAACAACATCCATTGCGGAACACGCCACCACGATGTCACACCGAATAGACTTTGAGAACACCAGAGTACTGGCAAATATAGAACACCCGAAATCAAGACTCGTAAGAGAGGCAATTGAAATAGCGAAGAGACCTGACAGTCTAAACGCACGCAATGAAATTCAGAACTTATGGAATTGTTGGAAAATCCTATTAAACACCGTACCGGCCCGTACCCGTCCAATAACAACTCAACCGGAAATAACAAATCAGCAGGAAGGAGCCGTGCCCACTGAGCGCCAAGGGCCAATCACACGCAGCCGTTCACGGTGTCAACCGATAGGCGCCGAGCCGCGACTATATAACAGCGCGCTCGCTTCAGAAAATCTTAGTATTCGAGTAACTAGAAGCGAAAGCAGAAGGCTACGAGAATTATGCGAACCGACCTGAAGAGGGCAGATGTGACTCTGCCGAAACGTCGTCATTTTACCATCGATCCTGGCAGGGATCAGTTATCAACTACGCGGATGAATTACCTAACCTAACCTAACATATATATATATATATATATATATATATATATATATATATATATATATATATATATATATATATAAATATATGTTAGGGATAACTGATCCCTGCCGGGATCGATGGTAAAATGACTACGTTTCGGCAGAGTCACATCTGTCCTCTTCAGGTCGGTTCGCATAATTCTCGTAGCCTTCTGCTTTCGCTTCTAGTTACTCGAGTTTTCGAAAACTCATTACAATAACAAACACCTATTCCACAAATTCAGGGTTTTTCAGACTAGAAAGAGTAGACAACAGATTTAATATTAAAACTCCATCAAAATAAGGAATACCCTTAAATCATTTATATCAAATACAATTGTAACACATAACACAACTCAAACATTGCGTCTATAAAATTCTTTGCAAACGTAAAACAATATATTGCAGGAAACTTTACAGTGCGATGGGAATTGAGAAAACAGTTTATATTTTTTTTGTCTTAATTCTCATTGAAAACGGGGTGTGATTTAGAACCTAATGCGTTGAAATGTACATACTTTTTCCCTTAAGTGCGGTGATTTTCCCAAAATATCCATATACATCAATTTAACTCAGAGATGACACGAGTATCATTCAGACGACATCCGAAAGTAATATAAAAACTTTTTTCAAGAATTTATAGCGTCAAGTGGTCTGTGGTTCCTCTTGTATGGTCCTCCCATTTTAACAACCTTGGCAATATTTTGATCTTCCTATCGAAGATTTGAAATATTTCAAACCAAGTCATCTAAAAATCATGCGTCAGAATATTATATACGATACTACCAAATAATCAATGAATTATGTGAATAGAAGCTGCTTGCAAATATCTCAGAAATAAAAGGTATTAGATTACCACTATTTTCTTGATACCTTTAAATTTGCCCTGAAAGTGCTATTGACAGAAACATGTTTTGGATAATAGCTCAATTTGCTTTATACATTTTCTTTTGAGATATGATTACATAATCATTCTTCCTTTGGCGGTGTAGGACAGAATGAAAAATTTTAAAATATATTTGCAAGCATTTATTAAAAATGTGGGATGAAACTACCATGTGTTTCTATGTAGCGTTTCCATATAGGGAAACTAGATTAACGTTAAAATTTCATATTGCCTTGGGTTGCAGCGAGGAATTACTCAAAGGCGTTTTATGTGAAAAATGTTTAATATTCTCCCCTATGCTGAACTATTATTATTTTTTATCCTTAGGGCATACGATGTGTTTTATTGGTTCTTTATCGTAATTTTGCAACTGTGGCTCACTGTTTCCAATTTTACATCTGCTTGATGAGTAATAAAGTTTAGTTTAATGGCATATTAACCGTTAAATAATAAATAATTATGATGTTAAACCGTTTTATAATTTTGTGGGCTTTGGAAATTTAAAAGATATGTTATATTTCGATTGCAGAAGCCGTTATTTTCTATTCGTAGCTGTTAATCAAAACTAACTACTTCGTTTATTTTAATGTGCGTGACTAGATTTTACTCTACACTAACCATTAGAAGTATATATATATATATATATATATATATATATATATATATTTGTTTTTAAGTTTTCGCGGGCATTAAATGTATTAGATGGTTTCCGGGAATTCATCCGCGTACTTGATAACTGATCCCTGCCGGGATCGATAGTAAAATGACGACGTTTCGGCAGAGTCACATCTGCCCTCTTCAGGTCGGTTCGCATAATTCTCGTAGCCTTCTGCTTTCGCTTCTAGTTACTCGAATACTGATATTTTCGGGAGCGCGCACGGTGTTGTATAGTCGGGGCTCGGCGGCTATTGGTTGGCACCGTGAACGCCTGCGTGTGATTGGCCCTGGGCGCTCAGTGGGCACGCCTCCCGCCTGTTGATTTGTTATTTCCGGTTTAGTTGTTATTGGACGGGTCCGGGCCGGTACGGTGTTTAATAGAATTTTCCAACAATTCGATAAGTTCTGGATTTCATTGCGTGCTTTTAGACTGTGAGGCCTCTGCGCTATTTCAATTGCCTATTTACCGTATGTCAAGGGTACCACGGACAGTATTGCAAGAAATCTACGGAGACACAATATCGATACTATTTTCAATACAGACAGAAAAATAAGCACGGTGTTGAGGACTCCGAAGACGAGGATCCCTTTAGAACAACAGGGAGTGTACGAGATTCCATGTGCAGACTGTCATAAAACCTATGTGGGGCAAACTAACAGAAGAATTCAAGCTAGACGGGATGAACACCAGAATGCTATAAGAAAGCAGAAAAAAACAACATCCATTGCGGAACACGCCACCACGACGTCACACCGAATTGACTTTGAGAACACCACAGTACTGGCAAATATAGAACATTCGAAATCAAGACTCGTATGAGAGGCAATTGAAATAGCGAAGAGGCCTCACAGTCTAAACGCACGCAATGAAATCCAGAACTTATCGAATTGTTGGAAAATTCAATTAAACACCGTACCGGCCCGGAAATAACAACTAAACCGGAAATAACAATTCAACAGGCGGGAGGCGTGCCCACTGAGCGCCCAGGGCCAATCACACGCAGTCGTTCACGGGAAAATATCAGTATTCGAGTAACTAGAAGCGAAAGCAGAAGGCTACGTGAATTATGCGAACCGACTTGAAGAGGGCAGATGTGACTCTGCCGAAACATCGTCATTTTACTATCGATCCCGGCTATCTTTGTGCCACAGATTCTACCTATAGTTGCTATAATGGATGCTTAGTCTGTATTAAGGGCTCCAAATGCTGTTTAGAGAAAATACAATACAATAGTTTTCGCAACACAATTCAATATTTTTCAACCGATTCATTCCTAGATACCTTAGCGTGTGCATCTTTTTCATGAATGTTTCGATATCAGTAACATTATTGTTTGGTACACCCCTAGGCAATAAATTTGGAAACAATTCGTCTTGAACTTCAGCTCTTAGTTTGTCCAACAGTAAATTTCTGATTAATTTTGAAGTTCCAGAAATCCTCAAAATTGTTGGGTCGAACTTAATTTAGTTTTGGCATCATACATACAATAGCCAAATATGTACTTTATGATTTTGATTCATTTTGAAAGTATTTTATGGTCTGTTTTCATTGTAATTTTTTTTGTTATTGTTCCTTGCTTCCTCCCTTAGAACCGGTAGGCGAAGAATCTCAATATTGATACTTTGGATACTTGCAAACCACCCATACACAGTTTTGCAGTATCATAGATAAAATTTCAAAGCTCTTAACTTAATTTTTTGGAGTCTTTAATATAAAAGAGCAAGCTTATCGCCTGTAGCTAAATTTGCGGCATCAGGTTGTTCTACCACAGATGTTTGTTACAATTGAAGATTTATGTAATCAGGTTGCTTCATTTTATTTCATTCTAAAATCGACAACTTTTGTAAACCAGGTTTTATTGTATAATTTATTTTCGTTTTGGTTTTCTTTTGCAATATTTTTTGTTTTCAGGCAGCCTAATGCAACTATCTGTTTATACAATATAACACAAAAGTCTAATTATTCAAATGGCATTATCTGCATTTATGTACTTTATATAGCATTATATGATTTCATAATCGTATTATTGGCCTAAATTAGCCAATTATGATTATATCTTAGCTGTCGAACTACGTTGTGCGAATCTTGTTTAGGATGGTATCCGGTTTCACGCATTTCCTTATATTTGCTTAATTAATTAGTCGTTGCATCAACAGAGCTTAAACTGGTATAATTTATACTTTGGAATTAAGTTTCACGAAACCTATTTCAAAGCTGGCTAGTTCAATTAACGATGTACGATGCAGAGCTTAAACATAAATTCATAATTTACATTGATGTGAAAAAAAAATGTCTTGTAATATCTAGCAGCGTATTTCAAACTTTATTGCCTTTTAAATTGTTATTAATATCTTATTGATGAGAATGTTACGTAATATTCTCAATTGGCCTTACTTCAACTTTTATAAGACTCTACATATTTAATGTCAGCATGACGTTGCAAAGTTTGAAACATAAACTCCTTCGCATGCTGTCCTCGATTCCTGGCACATTATTTACTATTTAGAAGACGTCAAGTATCAAACAATCGATCATTGTGAATATCAGTTATAAGTGAAATTGTAAGTACTATTAACCGTCATTCATTCATAGAAATTCCTCTTGATACAACCACGGCATTATCCAACAAAAAATTTTTGAAATGCCAGTGAAATGCGTGTGTCAGTAGTTTGTTTAATTTAAAGTAATGAAGAGGTGACTTGAAATGATATGTTAATATTTTACTGTTATATCTTTCTATTTAAAAAGAAAATATAATAGAAAATTTTAAAAATATTCGACAGTTTTATAGCTGTAAAGGTTCTTCTGCTTATATAACCTTAAGTACCTAACGTAAGTGTTTAGTTTTTCCTTCTTTTAAATTATTAATATTTTGTGTTGTTTGTAGTATATGGACTGACGATGAAATAAAATCATTTCGAAAGCTCTCAAAATAAGTTAAAAGAGTATTTCTTCTTTGTAGTAACCCAAGAAGTTTGGCAGCGCCCCGATATTTTCTTGTAATATTTGAAAGTTATTAGTCGTTATTACCGAAATCAATTATATATGTATTTATATATATATATATATATATATATATATATATATATATATATATATATGAACAAGGCTAGGTTCCGGGTGAGAACCGCGTCTGAATTTATTATATACTCGACGTTTCGACTCCTGCTTTGGAGCCATTATCAAGAGGGAAAAGTGCGAAAGAGTTTCAGAGTCTAGATCGAACTCGAGCCTCAATCTGTATACTCCCCAAGAGTCACTAGGTAACTGAACAGTTCAGTTACCTAGTGACTCTTAAGCAGATTGAGGCCCCGAGTTCCATCTAGACTCTGAAATTCTTTTCCACTTTTGTCTCTTGATAAAGACTCCCAAGCAGGAGTCGAAACGTAGAGTATTTAAAAAATTCAGACGTGGTTCTCATCCGGAACCTAGCCTTGTTCATAGTAATGACTGCGGAAGCCTCTCAGAACACCCGGCGGCCTAGTGGGAAAGTCCTTTAATTCACACAATTGTATAAAAATTGGAGCTTGTTAAGAGGTCTTGACCCGGGATCGATCCCAGCCAAGCCAATTTTTTTCCTTTATTCAATTAATAAAAAATTTTCTCCGGCGGGGTACAGTCGGTTCTAACGTAAATGGCAAAAATCAGGGAAATCGACATTTGCCACTGACCAACCCGTTCTGAGGCAGCTTCGTGAGATATGCTTCATTTACCATATAAATATTCAAAAAATATTCTTTATCTTCTCAATTCGTCAAGACGATTCTTCCCGCAATAAAGATTTTAAGCTCTTCATCTGTTCCCTCAAGACCTTAGTGTCTCCGATCAGTTCTTCAGCTTTTCTCTTCATTAATACAGTTCTTCACTCGTTTAGTTATTCAAAGTCCAATATCTCAGCCTCTAGACTTGAGTTCCCGATAAAAACTGCAAACAAATATGTTTTTCTGAGTCCTTCGAGCCAGTTCTTGAATTCTTTAACTCCTACAGTTCTTCTTCTTCATTCCAGTCAGTAAAAGAAGGTCATTTGTCTACATATCTTCAATTCTCTTCAATACAGTCCTCAATCTTCCTCACAGACCTTAAGCTCTTCTTCTTCGTCTTCAAGTTTCTGTGAAATCTTTCAATATATATTTTTTAATGAAAATTTTTATTTCGGTTGTTGATAGACAATAAAAGTGTTAGATGAAAAGTCATCGAAAATTGTGATTATTTTTCTAATTTTTGTTGTTTCATTTGGATTTACGAGGAAATAAGGAATTCAGTATTATCTTAACGAAATGCCTCTAGCTTAAAATCAGACTCGATATTTTGAAGATATGATAGAAACAAAAGTAAATCAAAAAGCTACTTTCTGTTCCTGATCCACGCTTCTAATGACAGAAAGTCAAGAAAGTTCTTCAAAACTTAATTTTTTGATCTTTATATTTCATTCTGTGAGTTCTGAAGTTTAATTATACGTAATATGTATATTCTCTTTTACATTATATTTTTCATTATTCAATATTAACAATTAATTAATGGACTGCTTGAAAGTTGTATATCAAACTCCAGGGTTTTACTAAGATAAACTGGATTAATATTCATTGTTCACTGACAAATTAACTTTTACTAGTTCATAGTATAATAGTACTTGAAACAAAAAGGTCTACTATAACATCTGCGATATTAAATCTTATAATAAATGGTTGGCTAGAGAAGATAAATGATGAAAATTTGTTAGCCGATTTTCAAGTTAGATTAGAGACTAGAAATGGATTGTACCTATCGTGTTGTAACTTATTAGTGTCAAAATTTCTGCAATAATTTTCGGACAAATGGGAGTCATTTCATATAAATTTATTATGTGGTAAGTATTGTCTTTGTATAAGTGTTGATTTTAACTGAAAGTGTTAATGAGTGAAATAAAAATTATAGAATTAAAGGGAAAATAAAAAAAATAAAGTTTTTTCAAACAAATCATGCAATATATCAAATGAAAGGACCCATAATGAGGAATATAAATATATTTTTTCTTATTTTTAAAACAATTTGTGTACAAGATATTACCAAAAATATAAAAAAATCAATCCATTTCCTCCTATATCTGCAAACTACTGAGCCTATTTTTTTTTGTATTTTTAAAATAACTTTATGAATGATTTAATAATTTACTATTTACAATTTTACTCGCCTTTATACAGGGTGTAAATGAATAAGTGCTAAACATTTCAAGATTATTTTCTCGAGTCATTTTATGACGAAAAGTTCCTCTGAACATATGTCCGCAAAAGCTTGGTTACCGATGTACAAGGTGTTAAAATCTTTGGATTTTTCAGTTTTCTTTCTTCTGACTACTAAAGTTGTCGATATATTTGGTGAAATTTTGGAGCATTAATGCCTCTATAAAGTCTTCATAATAAGTTCACAGAAACGGTCATGAAAATCTACAAGGTAGTACTTATTCTGGGGACACGTGTTCTCTCTGCCCCTACAACTTTTTTCAGTACGCCCCTGGCATTTTACAAAAATTGTAAACGATTCTCTTATGAATTTACAATATTTTTTATTGCTTGCGTTGTTTTCGTTTTTTAACTTTGAAAACGAAAAGATCTAATTAAGTGCTCAAAATGGCCACCTTGCTAGAATGAGTGAATGTTAATATTTCAGAGGGCATTCCTAAATCTATAATATTTTAAATTAATGTTTATGGAGAGTAAACTTAGAAGAAACAAAATGGCAATTTTCATTTATTAAATTTATGACCAATTATATCACGATTTATGTATACTAAAACATGCTACACTGCATCAGTGACTATTGAGGCGGAGGATATAAGTAGGCTGAAGGTTTTCTTATAATATTATTTTTTTAACTTTCTACGCATCTCATCATGTCACAAGCTGGGAATAACTCGCAAACATATTACTTATTAGATGCAGAGAGCCATAACAGATCCGAAAAAAAATTGGAAACCTGCAGTTACCGTCGGAAATTTCTGATAAATTTACTCGATTCCTCTGGTGTTCTTAATTAACAAATATTTGAGTTATGTGTTTTTCGTTCGTTACATAGTGACAACGTTCACACCCGATTACAAATTACAAAAACGTAGAACGTGTTGTATGAATTACTAGCTACTTTTTAATGTATCGTAAACATCGGAGAAAGTTTGAAATGGAAAATATCCGGCTTTACGACTTTATTTGAAAAACCTTTTAAATTTTCAGAGGGAGGCAAATTGCTAATGATATAGTTGCTACTTATTGATTTACTGCTGTTTTGTCCGTCATTTATACCAGCTGGAATTTATACCACGTAAATATCCCTCTTCGGATAAGATAAATGAATGTACTTTATGTAGTTAATAATATAAAAATTGTATAAGACTATTTTATGTGTTAGATACGCTTTGTAGGTTTTTAGGTGGTTGTGTGATATATCTTTATATTGACGAGAGTTGTTGTTGGCTTACTAGAGATCAGTCTTTTGTGAGAAACGCAATTGATGAAGGTTTCGGTGATCAGAAACAATATATTTATTTCTATATAATAACAGTTACATTTAAGTATATTATGTGCTGATAGCAGATCTGCTAGAACCGAAACATCTTCTTTCTCTTTTAAGAAAAAATTTTAAGGTGGCCCTTGTCTCAGCTAAAATCTCTTGAATATGTTAATTTATAATTTTGGATATGTTTGCTTATTGTAAATGACGATTTTCCACTGGAACCCGTGTCCATATTCTCACTGTCATAAGGAACCCGCCAGGTTTCGTCAATTCAAGTTGCTGACCTAAAAAAGGGAACCTCGTTTTACCTCGATTCCAAGGTGAATAGGACTAGTCTAATGAGTAGCAAATTTAATGTATGTCATTAGAATCTTGTGCCGAATGCTGGTTTCCTCAAGCTGTATTAACCTGACCCTCCATTGATCTGGATCCGGAGATCTAGATACTGCTCTCAGGGCTGGCAGATGGCAAGAAATTAGCTGCCTGTGGTGGTAAGCGTTGTGGCAGTTTAATTCTGCACTTTGTCTAAATAAAAAAGACCAATGTGTTCACAGAAGATAAGTTCTACTCTAGGTCAGTTTTCTAACTCATCTGTCCAAATGCCTTTCTCATCTCTGACAAGAACTCCCTTATCATGTCGTTTATCGGTTGGTTACCTCTAGGAGCCTATGGCCTATTCAAGCTACTCTCACTTTTGGTCTGGGCATATTATAGAGGTTTCAATCTCCAAAGCACGGAGTAGGAGTTCGTGGTATTTCTTCATGCGGAAACGTTCCTTGAATTCAGTGTCTGTAGTACCTTCTCTCAAAGTTTTCCCTTGGTAATTGTGTCCAAGTTCTAACTGGAACTACGTAAATTTGACATAGAAACAACTCTGTCTATGATTGAATCTCCGCTAGCAAAATCTCCTTGTTGTTTTACTGGAATGCTTTGAATTAATTCTAAAGCAATGCCTCTCAGAGAAATTACAATTGATGCAGTTGTTTCAACATTGCCCGATCCTGCCTCTTTCACTCTTAGCTTGAACTTGACTGTGTAGCTTTTACCTCTTAAGGTGTTACAATGCATCTTATAAATGGAGTGGATAAGTATAATCAGAACAAATGCATACGTAGAATTCGGTGGGCCGTGAGATTCTCGGCATTTTTGCAACAATTTATAATTTTTGGGTTAAATTTTGCCAAATAATTGTTAAAAATGTGTGATTTATAGACATATTTCTGCCTCTGAAAGTTTTAAATGAATACATAAATGTTTGGACAGTTTGCGAAATTTAACTTAAATCATATAAAAATCTACGTTACTCTCCGAAGGTATTCATAATTAACTCATTAATTCTGGCCTAAGAAGGTAACTGGCAATACGTATAGTACTAAAAAATACACTAAGAAGTTTTCTTACATTGATTTGATGTTAGGTTAGTTGTTAGGATGACCTAATATTGCCGTCACAGTTTAAATTTAATTCGAGAAACAGACTACGGCTTTGGCTACATACAATAAATATAATAGGTGATATGAGGACGGTGACAAACCTGATTTGAGTAGGAGAAGTTTTGTTTATTTGTTTTGTTCAATTTCATTAACGCTGAAGAGGATTTGAAGCTCTTCAGTCAAACTTATATATTCTAAATTTGATGTCACCACAAACATTTACTTGTGGATACCGTATGCTTTTGCTTATTTAAACAAGTATAATGTTTGGCATACTGTTATTTTGAGGACTACTTTGTCATGGTCTGTTGGAGTGACTTCCGAACGTTTGATCTGCAACTGCGGCAGACATCTTTAGCGGCGTGGAGGAAGTTAATATTTCATTTTAATGCTCGCAACGATTATGACTCTTGAGCGGTGGATCACTGATATTTATAAGTGCGTGGAAGGAAAGAGCGGGCCCTGATTGGTCCGTAAATATGGAGTGGACGGGGATTACGCGTCTAGTGGGCTGCCGTGGCCAGAATGTTTACCGAAAACCCAGCTACCCGGACAGGTATTTCCATAAACACCCCAGCTACCACCCCAAATAAAAGAGGACTCTCAGTATAGAATTCCCGAAGCTTTCTTTTTATACCGGCCAGCTGATGCCTTTAAGAACGGTTTTTGCATTGCATCACAGTTCGGATCCGTTTTGACTAGCCGGCTTTGACAGTGATCTTGTAACAATACTGCTTACTCCCATTCTTAAATCTGCAATAGTTCACCACATAACTGGTTGGGCTAGGTGGGGTTACTTTAATTATGCAAAACATAATGAATAAATTTTGTTTGGCATAATATTGTGAATACCCAATTTTGAAATGAATTATGTATTATAAATTGATTCTTTCAAGTAAATAGTCAGTATTACAAGAAATCAGGATTCCTCGGCAAATAACGATTCGTTATAATAAGGAAGCATGTTTCTAATGCTTTTCCTCATACAAGAGTCAAATGTAACTGAAACATCAACATGATTACATCTTGTTCATTCAACTGGCATGTTCCGCTCGCTTCGACTTTAATACATGAAAGAAAAACCACAAAAGGTAGTTCTGAGAGTTTTCACAAAAGAAATGGGCATACGCAACGTTGTGTTTAATGTTTAGTGCAGGCTCCAGTCCCCCTCTCGCATTTTTTCAACCTTCAAGTTGTGTTTTGAATTTGCAACGAACGACATCGAGTTCTTTTTTATTTTCAAGACCTTTGCAATTTAATATTCAGATGCCTACGAAATCTGTCACATGAATGTATATTCGTGTTTGAAAACTCGTATAAAATCGTATGCTAACTCTTATCTAAGATGAGGAATTTATTTGGTTTTTATTGTTTTATTATACTAAATTTACCGAAAACTTTAAACGAATAACAAATATGAATTAATATTCAACCAGCAACAGAACCTTGAAGTCACATTAGTACGGTATAGGTTAAAGCTCACAACACTGTTCAACAATTGATATAGATATGCAATCATATTTTTGATTTTTTGCATCAATCTCGAAATTGGTAGATGTCAGATTAGTTGAATAAAATGTTTAGGTAGTTGCGTTATTTGATAAAAAAAGAAACTAAATAATTTTCTGTTGGGAAAATGAGCAATATCTTTAAAATAATCATAGTTAATACAATGCAGGTCCACCTCGAGTTATTTTTTGTAATGCTGTTATTCTGTTCGGAATAGTCTAAAATAAATAATTGTTCACTGCTAGTACTTACCTGTAAACAATTTGGCCATTACGTTCTTGTAAACCCATAATATTCTATTCGATAGTTTATATGTGGTACCATAATTCGCTTTATTACTAGATATCTTACGGTAGTAATGTTTTTAAATTTAAGCTGCTAAATCATCTCCATCTTTTTAATATATGCCTTTCTAAATCCAAATGGTCTGCAAAGAGAGTGGTTGGGGGCATCACATTTTCGTTATAACGTTATCCTCTTTCTCTCCAAAGAAATATTCGGACATTCCATTATGCCTCCATTTTCAAATTTCATTAATTGTGTTCTACCATCAAGGATATACATGCACGTTACTTATTCGTCAACCAAGGAGTTTTCCTTGGTGTCAAATTACCTGCTTACAACTGATGGTATGATCAGACCAGTTGCGAATAATTCTAAGTCTAAAAATTATCCACCAATCGATTGTTGGCACAGCCAACTGTCGAGATCGCTGATTCGCTGAAATGTGTTCAGTCACAAAACATTCAATAACTTGGCGTTCCATCGTTATTTTATAACATTAACGTTATAAAATAACATGTCCATTACACGATTTTGAGCACTAGTAGCTTCCAAGATAGTTCAGTTACAACTTCCTCTTCAAGAGGCCCAGCGCAGTACCTGTTCAAGTTGTACAATTTTATTACTAAAACAGTTATAAATTTAGCACTTTTATATTAATAACATGTTACCGACGCATATAAAAAATTGGTCTACTGATTGAGCAGGACATATTTATCGTATATTTCTTAGCCAATCGTCAGCTTAGTTGATGGCAGTTAGATTTAGTTTCTGCTGGGTCTTCAATGCCCTCTTCATGATACACTCATTGTTATCCTATTCTTCGACTTATAATTTTGTTCACAAGGCAGTATTATTTGTGAGTTGTGAGTGAATTCAAAGGACGATACCTACCCAGATGTAACTGAAGAAATTAGACTGCTGTTCATGAATAGCATTATAAACACCCAAATCCAGAAATGTCGGTGATTAAGTGGTATTAACAACTGCAACAAATCCAGGCTTATAAGTTGAGGTTGTGATCAATTTGTTCGGGCCAGCGTTGATAGCAGTTTCCAGATACATAGAATCAAATGAATGTTTCCGATGGGGTTGAATACGCCACTTTAAGAGGGAAGGTAGGCTTAGGGTAGAGAAATTGGAGACAGAAGTGTGCTGTCACAACTATTTTAGCACAATAAAGACGGCTTATTTAATGCTCACCATTCACCCGAGGAGAGCAGTTGTTTAGTTATCTAGTGTACCGCCAATGGCAAAGGCAGTCAAATGATATTCGACGTTGATACTATTTTATCCCTTATCAAACCCATGGTTAGGTAAAGCTGACCTTTAGCATTAGATTTACTATTGACTGGGAATCTTCGGCACTTCGATTATTGGATGAGGGGCAGTTGATGACAAGATCACTAACAGCATGACTAGATTGAGGCTTTCGGCGAGCTCGTAGACTAAACGAGGTTTTTTGACTAGTGAATTCGACGAAGATTGTAATGTCTTTCAGCATTGAATGGGAATCGGCAAGGATTAGCACATCATCTAGAGGATGATTGATGCTGAACTAGCCCACATACTACTGCTACTATTAAACTACACCTTTTCATGGATCAGTTTGTGCAGCTGTAATATTCACTATTGCCTCTCATGTAAACATTGCTTAGAAAGTGAGATTGGCTAAATAACAGAGTAGGGAGGAGTAGTAATATATGTAGCGGCAGAAATCAAGGCACAAGAACATGTGGCGATGAGGATTCCATGAATATACGATGGCTGCGCCTCAAAAGTCATGATTTAGTTTTGCTATTTTTTCTCAACTGTTTTAATTCATTTCATCTCCTAATTGGGAACCATTGTATGACTTATTTTGGTAACTTTTCTTTAGATATCAGTTGTACTTGATTGGAATGTTCTATTATATTTACTGAACCCTCTTATCAATTTTCCTTTAATTTGGCATATTTTATCTTTTATAACTACAGCCTATGTACACTATTTCTTTTTAATTGTTACAGTGACTCCATTTATTATATTACATGAATTCTCTAATTTACTGTCATAATATGACTATATTCCAACCTCAATTTTTTTTGTAGTAAGATCAATATTGTGACAGTAACAGCTATAATTTGTTTTGTACATATAACAAAATTGACTACACTTTTTTAATTTCAGTTATTTAAATAACTGTGAACTATTAGATAATGATTAATAAAGAAAAATTTATTTATCATAAATATATCAAAAGCGAGATTAACTTCAGCTGGTGTTCATAAACTGTTTGAAAAGATTACAAAGTTAATATACTGTTTGAGTAATAAACTATTACATTTCAAAAATGTTGTCTAGGTAGGCCATAAAAACTCAATACCGGTTAACATACAATTTTGGGTAATAAATTTAGCAAACATTTAGCATCTTTTAAATGAAGCATCATTTCATTCAATAGCTATGATAAACAAAATGTAATTTCTACCTGGTATTAATGAACAAATATTTTTTATCAAAATTTTCGGCGGCTGTCAACGTCTCTGATCGTGTATCTGCGCCACTGTAGCCCATTTGTCAATGTTATTACCATTAATTATGTCAAATCCATTAATCATTTTAAATTTTTCTGGTCAATCCTGTGGCAATCGCCTACGTTGAGATCTTCCGATCTAGAAACGGTGAAGCTTTTATATGCATTTAACACTTTTATATCTTTTAATGAGATAGTTAGAACTTGTTTACCGTAAAGCATATCATTATAATAAAGTTTAATGCAAAAAATCCAAAACCAAGAGGAATATCATTACCAGCAGATGACCTTGTACGAAAAACAAGGCGCATAACATCCCCGGGGGTTTTAAAAATGAGCTTATCTTGTATGTTGTACGTTTATTTGGAGAGGAATTTGTTGTCGCTCTTGGGTAAGGCGATAAGAGAATAGGCTCGTACATTCGATGGAATTTTTACATGAAGCTGAAATATATTAGTCGTAATGAATGTGTTTGAGATAATAAGGATAAATAAAAGGATGGCTAGTACAAGAATACTCGTTTTCAGTCAGGAGGTATTTACTGTCCTGTACAGAATATGTTTATTAGCGAGGCTAAACATTTCCATATGATTTAAAAGTCTTGTTCATACAAATATGAGAATGTGGCATTTGAATATTAAACCACACCAGTAAGGGGAGTTCAAATATTACGTAAGCAAATTATTAGAATTATGTACCCCCCTTCATCCTTGTCAGCAAAAGTAAGCAAAGCTCTTACCCCCTCCCATAATTACGTAAACATTGGTCATTTGTATATGCATTTTTCTTTTAATGTACTTTTTTTATTGATTCATGAGCAGCAATTATAATTATAGAAATAAGAAAATAGATTTAAGATAGAGGACTTTAAAGAACATAATATTCATTTAAACAAACTTTATTGAACATAGAGTAAGGTACGAATGTTATAATCTTAAGTAATATTACGAACAAAACAAACTTACATTTTTGGTATATATATTAATTCCAATTATCAGTCTTCAATGCATGACACCCGAATCCATGAGTCTAATTCTAAGTTTTCGATGACACTGGATGTGCCTGCTTTGCACGTCAAATCGCCAATCGTTCCGGAACGAAACAAAAGATTGACGGAAGAAATTTAGAATTGGAATTGGAACTCCCTTCGGTTTATAAGGGACATAATTACCAGTGCAGGTCTCAACGCTTTCTGATATTAAAATTAACTTTAGTTAGGTGCTCATCTTACAAGACTACTTGTTTTATATTCGATCTCGTTAGACCTAGTCCATTTTGTATTACGTCTTCTGTTATGCGGTTTTTAGCTATTAGGAGTCCTAGTTAGCTTCGACCGTTCTGTTTGATGATAATCATCCTTATCTAGGGTGGATATTCTCTCTTGTATTGTCGCCAAGTGTATTTAGTTTAATTTTAGCCCATTATTATCATTTGCTGTAAGAATATTTTGAGAATTGTGGGTAATGTAGAGCATATTGATAGAAGGCTTTTACTTATTTTGGCATTTGTTTGACAGGGATTTTCCCGATGCTAAAGGAATAAAACAGGTTACAACTCAGTTTTGAGATCAAAATTTTGCCAATATATGGTAGAAATCACTATAGCCAGTACTCCCATCGGAGCTGTAAAAAAAACCTTTTGAACACGCTTTATATTTAATAGTGTTACACATAGTTGTAGTGCAAGATGAGTCATACAAAATCATTCCAAAATACCCACATGATTAGTTCTTATACTTACAAGCTACAATTCAAACTACCATATAAATTGCTGACCAACTTCACGGGCTCTAGCATAATTTGTTTATAATAGTAGCTATAGTCGATTAAAGATTGGGCGCTTATATAGACCATTTTGGCATCTGTCTGAAAGCTTGACGGCAGAGTCCAATCTTGAAAGAATTATTTCTCATATACTGTAAAAATATGTGTAACATACGAAAATAACTCTAAACTCACCAAGTTTGGATTTGACTGATTTTCGGCCAAAATCTGTAAAAGTGGATTCAAAGAAAATGTAGAGTTATTATTTGTTACTTTAAGCCAGATTTTCTTCTTTCGAAGCAGGATAGCATGCCTTTAGAGGGAGAGCGGTAAACAAATGTTTTATTAGGAAGCTTTGTTTTTGTAGACGTAAAAGCATTAGCATTAGGGAGATGTAAAAGTGGTACAACGGTGGATGATATGAAAAATTATCTGTCCAAAAAATTTTCTGGTCACACTTTTGAAGTTGAAAAGTTAGACTCGAAAGGAGTTAATGCATCTTCTAAATTTTGCACAGAAAGTGTTGACCTTAAAAGTCAGCTTTATAATCCAAGTAACTGGCCGAACAGAGTAATTCTAAAATAATTCAAGTTTTTTCGGGGAGCAAAATACCAACAGCAAAGTGAATTTAAATAATATTGCCGATACCAGCATAGACCCTAATTTAAAAATTTCACAACTTAATATACAAGGTATCACAAATAAAATAGAAGTTTAGAAATGTTTTGTTATCAAGAAAGCCCTGCTATTATTAGTGTGGCTGAACACTGGTGCATAAATAATAACATCAATTTAATTAATATTGATGGATATGATCTACTGAGTAGTTATAGTAGAGTAAAGCATATACATGGTGGGTCAGCTCTATTTGTTCAGAAAAAGCGGAAATTTGTAGCTACGACGTGGAATATGGATCGTTTTTGTGAAGAGATGGTCTTTGAGTGCTGTGCAATTAAAATAAAGTCTGAAAGTTATCAGTGTATACTGCTAAGTATCTACAGATCACCAGGTAGTACAGTAGATGATTTTATTTTAAAATTTGTAAATGTATTAAATTATTGTACATCCAAATGCCCGAACATAATTGTTTGTGGAGATTTGAATATAAATTTGTTAGTACATAGTTTGGAAAAGGAGGTTTTTAGTGATATTTTATGTAGTTTTGATCTGAGAAATTCATCATCGGACCCTACTAGATACCATGATTCTGGTAATGGCAAGGTAACACGTTCCAAATTAGATTATATAATCATTAATAACACTACGAATTGCCTTTCTAAGGTATTACAACCAAACATTGCTGACCATTTGGCATTAATTGTCAATGTATCTATTAAATTAAGTGATGATACAGAAGTGATTAACAGAAGTAACAAATCCTTCCGAAATATGTCAGATGAAAATTTAAATAATCTTTTCTTGTACTTAAATAATCTGAGCTTCGAAACTGTCTATAATTTGAGTGATGTTGATCAGGCATTTTATGAGTTTATGCAAATTTTGACAAGGGCAATTGAGTACAACTGCCCATTAATAAATATTAAGGTTTTTAATTCTAATAAAGCTGATAGTCGGTGGGTAACAGACGAGGTTAAAGTTGCTAGCAAATTAGTTAAAGATACTTTCTGGTTGTTAAAAAAAACAGGGGATCCTAATATTAAATTAAGATACAAAAATTTAAAACAGGCATATTTTAAACTAATTACTATAACCAAACAAAAATTATTGAAAATTCCTCAAATAAACAAAATAAAACATGGAATATTGTAAACAAAAAAATTGGGAAAGATATAAACACTGATGCCAGAATTACTGTCAAGGACGATGCAAATAATCACACAATATCTGAACCGGCTGATGTAGCTAAGTTATTTGTCAACTATTTTTCAAATATAGCTAACAAAACAATTAATAATCATTTTGGAAACAATCTGCCAAAAAATTGTACTGCAACAAATCCTCTAATAAATTCTTTCTTTTTTGAACCTAGTACAGCTGCTGAGGTCACCAATGTAATAAGGCAGCTAAAAAATAAAATGATTGCTGGGCTAGATGGTATAACCACAAAAATTTTAAAAAAAGTTTGTGGCCATATTGCTGATCCAATAGCGTATCTTATAAATTTATCGGTTTTGTCAGCAACTTTCCCTAAGTTTTTGAAAGTTGCATCTATTGTGCCTGTGTATAAAAAAGGTGATCGTTCTAACATACAAAATTATAGACCTATTGCTATTACCAGTAGTATATCTAAAATTTTTGAACGAATCATTTTCAACCGTATGATTGGATTTCTAAACATAAACAACACTATAACTGATGCTCAGCATGGTTTCCTTAAAACTAAATCCACTGAAAGTGCCACTTGTGATTCTTTCAGTTATATGTACAAAAGCTTGGACAAGGGTGAACACGTTGCAGGTCTATTCTTCGATCTGTCTCGTGCTTTTGACTGCTTAAATTTCAATTTTCTTGAGCATAAGCTGCACCGATTAGGTTTTAGAGTTAATTTTTTATTATTCATTATGTCTTTCTTAAAAAATAGAGAAGTTTGTGTCAAAATACATGGTACAACTTCACAAATGCATGAGTTAAATATGGGTGTTCCACAGGGGTCTGTGTTGGGTCCACTCTTATTTTTACTATACATAAATGATATGCCTCTCAATATGAACTTACATGACGTAAAAATTGTGCCTTTTGCTGACGATACGTCTAAAGCGGTCTTAGCAAAGAACCCTGAGCAATTACAAGCAAAAATGTGTCACATTGTCCAAGTTTTTAGAAACTGGTGTGGTAAAAACAACCTTGTTTTAAACATTGACAAGACTGTTGGCATAACATTTTATAATAGGAAATATACCCCATCACTTAGACTTAATATAGATCATATCCAAGTAGACACAAAATTGGAAACAAAATTTTTGGGTGTCTATGTAAACGACAACTTAAGATGGATCTCTCATATAAATCACGTTTGCAAACAACTAAACAATGCATACTTTGCAATAATCAATCTAAGATATACTTTACCAACAAACTATCTTATAAACGTTTATTATAGCCTAGCTTATTGCCATCATTCATATAATATCATGCTTTGGGGTAGTTCTCCTTACGCTATCCGTGTATTTCTAGCACAAAAAAGACTATTAAGTCTAATCTTTAACTTAAACTACACTGACTCATGTAGGCCTTCATTTATAAAATACTGTATTTTGTCAGTACCATCTATATTTATATTTAAATGTATTTTATTTGTAAAAAGCAATAGTAATAAGTTTGTTAGAAACTCCAGTGTCCATCATTACCCTACTAGGTATAATGAGGAATTCAGAGTAGAAAAACATAACACCACATTGTATGAGAATTCACCCTACTTTTTTGCCACAAAATTGTTTAATCATTTACCTAATAAATTAAAAAGACTCACTGGCAGGAAATTTAAAATTTACTTAAAAAAAATGTTGTTCTGTTTCTGAGTATTTAGAAGATTCTATTATGTTCTAAATTTGTTTATAAATATGTATGTGTAACTTGTGTAATGCTTATTGGTATGTACGTGTATATATGTGTGTATATATATATATATATATATATATATATATATATATATATATATGTATGTGTATATATGTGTGTATATGTTTATATGTACATTACAATTGTAATTAATTTTCTATTTGTCATGACCTGTATATCCATTTGTAATGGCTGATATACAAAATAAATAAATAAAATATAATAAAATCGAAAGTGCCAGATGAAACCGGGAAACAAGTGAACAGCCAGGGTAGCATCGGAAATCAGCAGCAAACTCTATGGGATATTTTGGGGCTACCCGACGGTTATATTTCAAACCATATCCTGTGCAGCAACTGCAACTCTTGACGCTGGAGGTTTATGTCGATCTAGTGCAGTAATCATTGGAGCATGGCAATTTCGACTCCAAGGTAATATTTAGTAATGAAGCTGCATTCCATGTATCTGGGGAAGAGATTGGTTTTTCTTCTGTTACTGTGATACCTGAATATTTTGTGCAGTAAAGTTTGTGTCTGCAACTGATTAATGATTCTGGAAATTTTGTCTTACCATAGGAGAGAACTTGATGATGTAATCATCCCATGATTAGAAGAGATCAAGGAACGGATACACAACAACTTGACGCTAATAAAAATGATGTCAGGTTATATCCACACGATGTGGGGGTGCAGAAAACTTGTTGCGTTTGCCTTTGTTTTTTGACATGGTTTAAATTACATTGTCACTAGAATTTAACATACAATTTTTTAATTAATAATCCTCATCAAGTTCGTCACAAATTGTTAGTATGTTAAAATCACTTTCACATACAGTTTCTATATATATTGTCTACACTCTATATGGTCTTTATTCCCATATTCATAAAGTCTACTTGTTTCGTAGAAGCCTGATTTATAGAAATTGTAAATTAGATATTTAGTCAAAATAAATTCAAGCCTTAACTTCGTGATGTCCATATAAACGACACCTCACTACCCATATTACTGCTATTCGTTGGCTCTGCTGGTCATAATTCAGACTGGGAACGTGCTAAAATAAATTTACTCATCGCGTCTTTGCAGGCGCAACCAGACGTTCCTGATATTTCGTTAGGCTAGTAAGATACACATATATATTTTATTATATTACGTATGTCTGACTGGTTTTCCGACATTGAGAAAGCTTGTTATCTAACAAGGGAAAGCATTGATTTTGGCTGGGTGAAACGAATTTTGTCATTCCGATGTAATAGTAAGGATAATGGAATAAGATATGAATGGAATCACATTTAGATAAGCTCGTAGTTTATCATAGAGAATGATAATGTCAGTTTTGAGTAATATCACTGCTAGTCAAAAGGATTTAAGCGAAAGTTAATGAAAAAATATAAGTGCCCTTATGCAACCAATTGAGATAAAAATAAAACAGGGGTTATATACCGTTTATTTTATTGATGAATTGCTATAATTTAAAAATTTATCAGAAAAATATGTTAATTTTTTTCTTACAGAATAAATTTTGCTGAAAAAAAGTCTGAATCACAGTCTAGCTAGTGTATTCAAATGTACAAAATAGATTAAATATCTCTGAAATAGTTCATCGAAAACATTTTCCAGATTTCCAGAGCAATGCTTACAATATTTGGCTAACAATTGTAGTGATTTTTATTAGATACTTAAACAGCATGTATTAAACGCTACTCAATTGTTATTTCTGATGCTTCATTATCTCTGCATGAACTATATATTTCCATCTTTTCTTGGACGAACAATTGAGCACGGTCTTTTCTCGTCATATTTATGCCTGAAACCCAATTATTGTTCAAAACAGATATAGGCTAAGGTAGATATACCAATTTAAGCCTTAAATCGGACAACTCTTTTTGCAATTGTGACTATCAATTTACAAGAGGACTTAACTTTTATATTATATCCCATCACAATATGCGTTTTCGAATGAATTTTAGTGAGAGCTTCTTAACGGAAGCGCTCACTTATGCAAGCGAGAATGCTTGATAAATGAAAATTTTCACTAAATAAAAACGATTAAGGAACCTATACACCTCAGGTCCTCAGGATAATAGAGATAAGGAGGAATCCGCTGGGCGTTGGTAGGGAAAAGTCCCTCTGGATATAGAAAGTGTCCCTAAAGTCCAGTTAATAAACAAGGAAATAGTAGCAAACAATTGCAACAAACGGTTTCATATAGCATAGCCGTATCCAGGCCAGTATTCATTTTATTTGTTCCAAAAAGTGTTGTCAAGTAAGTACATCTCTTAATTTTATTAATTTTATATCTACAATTTACTGCACTGTAATGCTGTACTAATATTTAACTATTTTTAAAATATTTTTTAAATATACATTCATTCATTAATAAAATAATACTTAAAAACCACCGAAGAAAACACGGTATCTTTGTAGTAAGCTGAATATTATAGTATCCCAATTGTCTTGGTCTATGTTCTGTGATTAGATATTCTAGCATATACAAAATAAATTTATATTTTACATGCAGGTAGAGATTGCAGATACCTGAAAAAAAGAATATTGTCCAGGGCTATAAAATTATTGTACTTTTTGTCAAATTATTGTACATTTCTTAATTATCATAAATAATTGATACTATTTTCTGGAAATTTTACAATTCATTGAACAGGAGACAGTACGGTGTTTCTAGTCGAGAACCTTTTTCAGTTGCGCTTCTTTTAACTGATTGAACTCTCGAATAATTATACAGGTCCACAAATTAAAAAAAGGTTCACCTTTTTTAATATGTATTTTGAACTGCTGAACACGAACCGGTTGAGCTGTTTACTCCGATACGTCAGGATTTTTCGTCACTTGCAAAGGGCATTTAAAAATAGCATTTTCACGTGTATTACGTACTTATAATCTACCAAGAACGTTTTTCTACTGATTTCCTACCCATTAAACCCCGGACGCCAAAACCCCAAACTCGCTAGAATAGGTGAATCTATTCGCGTCATTTTCCCCCTCAATTATTATGTAATTAATACATATAACTGAATTTAATCTTTTATCGCGAAATAAATATCGACATTCCTAGATGCTGACATCTCATTAAACCATTGTTATGGTATTAGCGTTGTAAATGATTTTATTTCGGAAAATCTATCTTCATAATTTTTGCTTCTAAATTCCGAGCACCCTTTGACGAAAAATCTTTTGATCCCACTTATACTCTCGATAATGGACGAGGTGGCTTAATAAATTGGGAATTACGCTTAATGATCTCGACGGAGAATCGATAAAAATAAACAAACTACTATACAATAACAACAAATAATTAACTATTTAGTTAAAATAAAACTAATATTCAATGTTTTAAGTACCTATTTTTAATTAATTAACTAAATTACACCTCAGAATGAATATTAAATTCAAAACGTTAAATAGTGTGGGGAGGAGGATATATGTCAAAAGAAAACTATAATAATTTTGAGCGACAGATTCAGTAATTTTTTTCAATGGAATCATGTAATATATTAAACCAGCTGCCCGCGACTTCGCACGCAGTAGAAAATTTGGTGTTTAATTTTAATGCAAATATTGTAAAAAAGTGCTGGAACCCGATCGCACCACCCCTACCGGGTACCATTGTCAATCTGCACCTTCCAGCTACTCACACAAAAAGTGTCATGAAAATCGGCCAAACCGTTCAAAATTTTACCTTCAGATTTATTTTATAATTCAATTCCACTCAAAAGTTTCATCAAAGTATTGGTATATATTATTATTTCACATAATTTAGCTATCTATAATTAAGTAACTTAAAACAAATATTTTTTTAAATAATGACATTAGTAAATACTTTACAAATTATCTGTTAGTAAACATGTGAACCATAACTATCAGTCAGTAATTAAGTAAAACAGTTAAATTAAACGAAACGAACTGCATACTCGAGACCTATAAATTATTTGTCGCCTAATAAATTATACAATTTCAAAGATAATATTAATGGCAGTCGAAATAAAGCTGTTTAAATTTCTTTTGAAGATTAGGCCAACCATTAAAATGCGGTGGTTTTGGAAGAATTATTTCTTCAAATAAACTACATTTTGCGTTTGATTAATTAAATATGTTTATATTTCATATTACTGAGGAATAACAGATGGATTCTCAGAAGGCAAGCTCACTAGTTTACCATGAAACAATCGTTTATGTGCACATAGTGAATAAATCATATCATTTTATTGGGAATAAAATATATATTTCTCTACAGATATCAAAGATAAACGCCTAAGTTGTTATTATGTAGGTTCACTGATTTCTTTGAAGACGCTTTGGCCAATATGGGTAATTTGAACTGTAATTTAATGAGACATGTCCTAAAATAGCTTGATAATAAATAAATTTAACTCTCCTTTTTAAATTAATAAAACACTCTATCCATTCTGCAATTTTTGAGCACTGACACTAATAAATTTTATATTCTATGACAGCATTAACAATAAAAATAAATGTAAATTTGTGATAACTAAATGTGCATTGTAAATCATAGATCAAATTAACTTCAATGATTGTAACAGAATCCAAACTAGCTAAAATTATTTTTAAATTAAACTCTGTTCAATCCTAAAGTTTCAGAATATTTTAAATTTATCTGAAATCGTCAGATATAAATTCCAATTATTTGATGATGTCCAATTTTATCTCTTGGCCTGATAGTAATTATGAAATACGCAGATCGTCTAGACCTCAAAACTAGGCTAGAAATTTAAAATAGTGAATTACGTTCACGTTATCGCATCTAGCTGTTTCTTAAAACATTTTCCCAAAATTTATCGCGAAATGAACATCGACATCTAGGGTTTCAGGGAAAACTATCTCGCAGAGACCCTAAATTGGGAGCCGTACTCTGTGTAACGCCGTTTCCCTGTGAATGAAACTCCTAGATGGCGATATTTATTTGCGATAAAATATTGTTACAGACTCGGTGGGTTGTTAATTATAATTTTTTTTACACTCACTATTAACGTCTTTAATCAACCCTAAACAGTTTATCAACAACGATGACTAATACTGAATAGATGATTGTTTTGATGCAGTTGATTTAAATCAACTCTATACTCTGCCAAAGCCATTTCGCTGTCACCTTCTTATACCCTCAACGTCTTCTAGATGCTTATCTCTCTCTGTTCTGGTACTCTAATTGTATATAATTTCTGATTCCGGAATGAATTCGAACTCATTTTTTTTATCATGGCCGTATTTTCTGGAGTATTTCTTGTTGATTTTATGTATTTGATGGTTCTTATCGTTTATTCGCATTTTTGGTTTTTATTTAGAATGATTAATTTCTCGATGGTTTCTTATTTTGGCAACCGAAAATTACATGTTAAACCAATATTAAATTGAGGTATAATACGTACTAAATACAGAAATAAATATTTGAGATTTCAATTGACTAGAAACAATATCGAAAAGATTGTTGAGGAGGTCTTGAATTATTTCGTCTGTTCATTATGGTTTTCTCTCCTCAGATTTTTCTCTGCAACAAAATGAGTATTTGAAAATTGTAAATGCAGAACAAAGTGTAGTAAGGCAATTTCGTAAAATTGCCCGGATACTGGATATCCGTACAGAAATTCTTCCTCCCAGTTATTTTGGGAGATAGAGATACAAAATGATTAACCAGTATTACCGTATATAAATAGTGTTTTTTTGTATTGTGAGATACTTATCTATTTGAAGACGTTTCAACTCTTACTCTGGAGTCGTTGTCAATCGCTATGTATTGTATTTCGAGGTTTTTTGTAGAAAAAAAATCGCTTTGATGTTGAGTTTCTTGTTTGTCCAGAGTTTGAGTTGAAACGTCTCCAAATACAGATAATACAAAAATACAAAAACACTATTTATTAGGGTGGTTGTAAAAAATTTAATACTTTGCGACGCCCCTCAAAAACAGCCTTTTGATGAAAAAACCCTGGGAAAATTTTCTTTTTTTTAATTCAAAACAACACGTGCCTCTAGACGATCTAGGTCAATTTTTCGGTATAATCCCCAACAATTCCTTAATCAAAACTTAGACGATTATAGAAGAGAGGCATTAAAAATACGAAAGAAAGCTTACTTGAGGTTTGGAGTGAAGAAATCTAGATATTAAAATATCGTTTGTACTAATGTAGCATTAAAATAAAAATATCAATTTTAATCAACTGGGAATTTTTTAAAATTATAATTTTATTTTTTGTTACTTTGATCAAATATTGTTTTTTTATTGATTTGAGTTTTATTATTTCTTATATTTCAAATAAAGTTGTATTTTTCTTGAAATATTCCCAAAGAAGATGATTATACCCATGCCCAAAAATTGACTTAGATCGTCTAAAGGCACGCGTTTTTTTGAAAAATGAAAAAAAAAACATTTTCCCAGTGATTCTTCCATCAAAAGGAAGCTTTTGAGGAGGCGTCGGAAAAAAAATAATTTTTAACCACCACCCTAATTTATATACAGGAATAGAGGTTGATCATTTTGTGAACATCTCTTTCTCTCAGAATAACTGCGCGGAAGAATTTCTAGACGGACAGTAAGTATCTGGGCAATTTTACGAAATCTTCTTACAACACTTTGATCTGGGTTACAATTTTCAAATAGTTATCTGTTTTATGGAAAAAATTCTTAGGAGAGAAAATCCTAATGAACAGGCAAAATAGAAACAGTATACTGCTATGCGTTCAATGGATTGTAGAATCTCGAAAAGAGAGTACTTTGTAACCTTTCATGAAAACATTTTCAAATACGCTTGCCCTTTTTGGAGAGTACATCCGTAATATTTTTCCGAATTCTCTATTGTCCCTTTTATTACAAATTACAAATATTACAAAAGAAAGATGGTAAATTAAGGAATCTTTGTGTGCTATCCTTCTAAAGATCGGGGCAAATTTGAAATGTCGTCGGGACAAGCGACAATATCATGGAAATCGGGAGTGTCCTGGCAGAATCGGGAAAGGTGGCTACTCTGCCCTTACTACTATATTTAATTGCGTTCAAATTGAACGTAAAAGTGAAAGTTACTTGCATTGTCGCCAGTTTATGTTTGAGGTAAATTTTCGCGATTTTTAGATTTACTATAATGTTTTAACTAGTACTAGTGGTCGCCCAGTGGTCGAAATTCCACCCTATTTAATCAAATTGCGAATATTATTGAGGTTCATTTGTCAAAAGTATATGTCTATCAGAAATAAAGTGGAGGAAAAACCGGAGAAGAAGACGTCATGAACCCTTCTCTAAATCGTTCATGTCATATTGACAAATTTATTGAAAAAAAATATTGAAGAATTTAATCAAACTAGCTGTCGCCCAGTGGTCGAAATTCGACCAATTGTGTCAATATCTCTGGCAGGTTAAGTAAAATGAAAATTTTATCATGACATTCTATCCTAGGACTTTAGGGAGAACAGCAATTACACGGAACGGATCCAGATTCGGAACCTCTGTGTGATAGTTTCCTCGAAAATCCTAGATGTTGTCTTACATCTCGCTTCTACAAATAAGTAACGAAATTCAAGTTTTTTTCAGATATAATTCATAGAACTTCATTTGTGTTCAAACTCGTAATTCTTAATTTAATATGACAACAATTCAACCGCTAATGGGCTACCTTACATATTTATTTTTTCTAACCCCCCTGTATAGCTATAATTGCACTCAATTCTCCAATATTTATTAAAATCCTCATTATAATAATTCCGTCTCATTGTATATTTCCACCACCCTGTATATGCAACTGCTCATGGACCACGCATATTTTTTAACATTTTTGAACCACCGGGTAAACCATTGCCTATGACTCACCATATTGAATCTTTTTGTTTATGAAATTTTTAATTATCTCCTGTAACTATAATTCTACTCCGACCAATCCAATCATTATATATATATATATATATATATATATATATATATATATATGGAACTCTTCGTGGTCTACTCTATAAATCATTTCCTTTTCTAAGATTTTTATCACCATCCTGTATATCTATAATTCCTCTCACCCTATATTTCATCTTAACTATATATACAACTGCTTATGGGTTACGAAATGTTGCCTTTCCATTTCTGCCACCCTGTATATGCATCTATGTATAACATTTTTTGCACCACCCTGTATAAATGTAATTCTACTGCACCTTCTATTCCAAGAACCCTGTAAATTCAACCGCTTCCCTATATCATTATTTTATTAGTTATAATTGCACTCTACTCTATATTTTAAACACCCTATATATGCAACTGCTTATGTGCCACCCACGAAAAAATGATTTTTAACATATCTGGAATCGCCCTGTATAATTATAATATACAACGATTACTTTACCACTAAACAATAACAACGCTTGCATGCCACTACCAGAAGTACATGTTCTAAGCATATAACAGTATTGGTCTGTCTATATATAATTACTCAATGTTTTGAGTCTGGCGGCGGCGGCACATTCAGTTGTTTGGCATTAACATTATTGACGTAAATAATGAATTTTTATTATATTTTATTTAATGAATGAACAAATATTATAAATTAAGATTAGCATTCTGCACTGAAGGTCGTCAGTAGCTACTAAACAAAACAAAAATGAAGAAAATCGGTTGAGAAACAGAGGAGAAAATGGTACCTAATCGTTTTGTCTTTGCCTATTTATATATAGATGTAGGTATTCAAATAATTATGTAAAATGCGTGACCCCCAATTTTTGCTAAGATTGCACTTTGTAACCTAAAAGTTTTCGTCATTTGCAGTTTCAATCGAGTTCATAAAATGAAAACAATATATGTCCAACAATCTTATAAAAACTATAATCTTTAATATATTTTCTGTTGTCCACAAATTGTCAATTTGTTACACTATACCTTCGGAAGATTGTGAAAATAATGTAGTAATAAAATAATTAAATTCACAACAAAAACTTACAGAATGATTAAAATGAAAGTTACTGCTACTTATCCGAAAAACCAATACTGATCTACTACATTGACTATTTTACTACTGAACAATAATCAACGCTTGAAGCTGAACTATCAAAGATGGTATTCACATGATTTGACAGCAGGTAACGCTTTTTACATATATAATTACTCAATAATTTCACCGTTTTCCAAGGAAAAATATGTTCAGTAAAAATATATTTACTTTTGTGTTTTTTTGGGCAATAACACCACAATAGAAATAAAACGACGTATATTGCAGGAATACCAAACGTTTCAAAGTCTATTCTGACTTCGTTGTCAATGGCTTTATATTTATTGATGTAGATTGCAAAAGTAATCAAGAATATGCCACAAACAACGTTTAGAAGACAAAAATATATTTCTTTGTAAAACAGACGTATGTAGCTAACTTACCATAACAAATCAGTAAATAGATTGAATTTCTTTGTTTTTAAATACACATCGTTAAAATGTCAGTGACATGGTTATTTTAGGTAAAAGCCAGTTACCTTGTAATGTTGTAATAAAACCAAAACAGTAACTAACTGATTCCCTACCTAAAATTAATTGAAAGATTTGATCTTTAAATGTATTCATATATGTAGTTATAATTTTTAACATAAAAAAATAAATCCCTTTAAAAATATTAACATTATATTAAATAGTAAATTAATATTAAATGTAATATTTAAAACATTAGTTAATACCTACATTTTTCAAAAATATTTTTTGATTTGAGACTGAAAAATTTCAATAGAAATAAAACGAAATAGAACCTTTATACTAGCATTTCACATTTAACGATTTGAGCTCGTAAGCAGACAATGAAACCAATGAAAGTGTTATATCTACTATTACATTCCAAATAACTACAAAACATAAGTACATATTAATAAACCTTCCACCAAAATCTTAAGATTCAATATAATTTCATTAATTTAAATGAAACACAATCACTATTTCTGTTTTGTATGGAAAATAGAAATAAATATAAGGGCCTGCACTTAATTAATGATAAATAAGTAATACACACATTTGTTAAAAACTTTTAGCAGTGAAAGAAGATGAAATCTTAAACTTTACACACTATATTTATAACTCATTTTTACCATCGTGCTATAATAATCTTACACCCAACAATATTCAGAAATGTCAAAATTCAAATTAAGGCGCTACATCAAAGATAACCATGAGCAGATCTTTTTGTCTTGAATATTACAATCAGTGCATTAATTCACATTTTTTTTGTAATCTTATTCAAATTATATGAAAATTATACGGTAAAGATTAAAGGAATCTTTAAATTGAAAGTATAACATTAAAATTAGTAAAATATTATCCGAAATAAATTCATCAATTGCAACATAATTCTTATTTTAGTTGACAAACTTGCGAGAGCCGAATGAATGGCCATTATTATCTAATACAAATTTTCCTGGGTTCTAGTTCAATAGCCTGAAGATGTAGAATAACGGAACGGTTCAAAATTTGTTACTTTTTAGTTTAATTCAATTCGTCTTTCATATTCGAGTCAATCCATCTAACGATTTTCTCTCCAAGCAAATTGGCGAACACTTTTACTGTTATCTGTTTGGCATTGACAGTATGGACGTAAATAATGTTTTTTTTATTATATTTTATTTAATGAATGAACCAATATTATAAATAAATTTTAGCATTCTGCACTGAGGGTCGTCAGTTGCTACTAAACAAAACAAAAATAAAGAAAATGGTACCTAACCGTTTTGTCTTTGCCTGTTTATATATAGATTCTTTCTCACTTCAGTCCGTAGATTAAAACAGTCCTTTTTTCACGTCATAATTATTGATAAAATAATAAATAATTCAGAAGCTATAACAAACAATTCACTTGTTATGAAAAAATCATATTATGATTGACAAATGTAACCATAAATAAAATTTCTAGTCGACTTCTAGTTGATGACAGTTCGGACGTATGCCCGACGGGTCCGAAATTTTAAGTTAAAGTCGGTAGGCGGAGGAACCAGATGCAGATTACAACTACCGCATCTTTCCTTAAACTGCTTGGACTTAGACTTGACACAAATTTTGTAGATGATATCTGAAAATTACAATTCTCAACACAACACAAACTTTTATGGCTGTCGGTTACACCTCTCGTATGAAAGTATTAAATTTTTTAACAAAACAGTATATGCAGTGACTTTTATTGACGCCATAAATCTCTAAACATTTCGGCTGAGAATAAATAATATATTAATATCTAAAAACTAGGGTATAATATTAGTGGGTTTTATTTACTATGCTTTGAATAATATGTATTATTGCTATAATTTTGTAAAATATGATCTTTAATCTTTGTTCCTGTAATTCAATTACTCTTATCTCAGGAGTACCTAAAGTATAATTGTCAACCGAAATTTGTTTTCCAAATTTGAAATAAAAATCTGACAGATCAAATAAATGTTATGACTTCACTTTTCATTGAATTATAATTTATTTTAAAATACACCAAGATATGTGGGGCGAATGAGAACATAAACTTACTAGAAATCTACGATAGAACACGCTTGACATATTTAATCTCAAACAGGTTATCCACCTACCAATAAGACATGTGTAAACAACAAATATATTTCTTGACATAATTCTTATTTCTCGCACCGAATATAATTATGCAGTTGCTAATGTAGCTCCTTCGAGTATTAAGATCAAGATTAGGTAAATTTACTGCGAAATAAGTAATATTTGATATAACTGTAAACTATATCTTACTTATAGAAATCTTGAATCAACTTATTAAAAAATTTTTCAACAGTTACCATATGTAGAGACAGTATTTGATTCCATATATTTATTTTAAAATTTCTAAGGTAAACTTCATGTTCTTTTAATCTCAACTATAATACTGTTCAGGCTATAAATTTGTTCACTAGTTATAGGAAATTAATAATTCAATAAACACTCATTCATCAAAACATAAAATTTTCTTAATATTGTTCATATACAAAATTATACAGGGTGTTCCTAAATTGAAGGTACAAACGAAAAGGGGAGATTCCTTGAATAGTTTTCGAAGAAAAAATCCCATAAACATGGGTCCGCAAACGTTTCGTTTTCAAGATACAGAGTGTTAAAGTTTGAATTTTTTTCAAGTTTTTTTCTCATAGTATCTGCACTTCACAAGATATTCAAATGAAATTTGGCATAGATATTACAATAAAGAGTTTACACCTTGTAACATGCCAATTTCGATTGCAAATCTACGGGGTGATATTTTTTAGGGAACACTGTCCACTGTTGTCCTTCAGAACTTTTTTTGGTGAGCCACTGGTACTTTCAAAAATTGTAAAGAAAAGCTTTGTTGTTATAGCAAACTTTATGTTCTCTTGTAGTTTTGTCGTATCTACTACCGATTTCGAGAAAAAAATTTTAAATTATTAAACTAGCAATGATTCTTAAAGATTCGATAAACTGGTATAATCATCAAAAAAATGTATTACTGCAAGAAACGTACAACTCAAATATTAATCGTAATAAAAAAACTAAATAACAACAAAGGAACTAAACTACAGCAATTGTTGAAAATGTCCTCCCCCAATCCTTATACAAGCTTCTGTTCTTCTTCTCATAGACGATCGAACTCTTTCAAACACTCCTGGAGTATTCCTAATTGTATCAAACGCGCCTATTATACGATTTCTCAGTTCGTCTACGGTATTCACTGGCGTTATGTACACTAGAGATTTCAGATGGTCCCATAGAAAGAAATCTAAACTATTTAAATCTGGGTATCTGGCGGGCCATGGCTGATGTCCACCTCGTCCAATCCACCTGTTTACATAATTTTCGTTCAAATACTCCCTAGCCAAAAGTGAAAAATGAGCAGGAGCACCGTCGTGCATGAACCACATTTCACGTCGCATCATAAGAGGTATATCATCCAATAACAAGGGCAAATCGTTCTCTAAAAAATGTCTGTATGATTGACCAGTAAGTCGCCCTGGCAAGAAGAAAGGACCAATCAATCGCCAATATTACCACCCCACACATTTAATGAAAATTCCTCTTGAAAATAAGCTTCTGCAATTTTATGTGGATTCTCCTCAGCCCATATGTGTTCATTATGAAAATTTATGATTGAAGTCCTTGAGAAACAGGCTTCATCAGTGAATAGGATTTGGCAATCAAAATGAGGATTGTTCAAAAGTCTTTTGAGGTACCACTGACAAAAAATAATTCTTGGATGACAATCTCGAGGCAAGAGCGCCTGCACCCTCTGAATGTGATAAGGATAGAGCAAAGAATCCCGCAAGGTCCGCCAAACAACTTGATGACTTGTATTTGAGGTAACACTATTTTTTTTTGTACTGGTTCCTGGATGTTCTTCTATTTTGTTCAGCACTGCCTCTTCGAGTCGTGGTGTTCTCACACTTCGTGGTCTACCTGCATTAATATTTTTCGCAGAAAAAGATCCAGTTTCTGAAAGACGCCTGTGAATATTAGAGAACATCCGATGACCAGGCAGACATCGGCATGTTTTGATATTAAAATGCAACCATCTTTAATTTTCGAAACACAGGAGTTTAATTTGATGTGTCAAAACTAACAATAAATTTATTCATTCATCACAGCCTACTAGGTAGATAACTAGAGTTCTATGACAATTCGGAATTTTCTGAGGATTTCAAGAGAATCATTCAAAATTTTTTTCTCGAAACCGGAAGTAGATACGACAACACTACAAGAGAACGTAAAGTTTGGTATAGCAACAAAGCTTTTCTTTACAATTTTTGAAAGTACCAGTGGCTCACCAAAAAAAAGTTCTGAAGGACAACAGTGGACAGTGTTCCCGAAAAAATATCACCCTGTAGATTTGCAATCGAAATTGGCATGTCACAAGGTGTAAACTCTTAATTGTAATATCTATGCCAAATTTCATTTGAATATCTTGTGAAGTGCAGATACTATGAGAAAAAAACTTGAAAAAAATTCTAACTTTAACACTCCGTATCTTGAAAACGAATCGTTTGCGGACCCATGTTTATGGGACTTTTTCTTCCTAAAACTACTCAAGGAATCTCCCCTTTTCGTTTGTACCTCCAATTTAGGAACACCCTGTATATCAACACAGATAGTAAGAATGTTAGAATATGTACTGCTACATTAAACACCTAAATTTAGTGAGAAATAACATTTTTTCTAAAAATTTGATTTTCGGTAGATATACATACATAATTATTATGCATAATCTCATATTGTTACAACAAATATCTCATATGTGGGAGTTATAGGACCTATTGGAACAGCCTTGTTCTACGATAAATCATAAAATCTGTTTGAGCAACCTTATATTTTAGTAGTTTTTCAAAGTGATTATACTAGCAATTAAACATTTTAGTTCAATATATATTTTTTTAAATTTCAGGTTATCAGGATTATTTATAGAATTCTAGTGTAGTAGTGTATTAGTTTATGAAAGAAAGTTACTTTTAAAGGGTTTTCTAGTTTTAAACTTTTTACCTACAATCCTAAAATAACACGTACATAAGGATCTGCTTCGTTTATAATGTTTACAAAAGTCTTTGTGAAAAGAACTCGGGAAATTACATTATTTTCTGATATTAAATGCAAATACATAAATTGTTAAAAAATAAATACCTACTTCAAAGAAAATTAACGTAACTAAAAAACAAACAATTTTTTTTTCTGCAACTATTAAATACTTTTCTAAATATTTATAAGTAGTAGGAAAGTTTTACCTATGATTCCAACTTAGGGTGACCCACTGTGTTGTAGACGATTTGAGAATCTCTTTGCGTCTGTTAATTATCAGATATTTTGCTTAAATTCAGAGTCCATCCCAGAAATTTTATAAGAAATCATGTTTTTCATTAAAAAAATTTCTTCATTATACAATTTTTAGTTATATAGCATAATAGTATGCAGTTGTTTTGTTTGATAACAATTTAAGATTTTATACAAAATAATACTTCACTTTTGACATTTTTTGTCAAAAATACTATACAGTGGAATGAAGTTTATAGTTAATTCTCATTACATCTGTTTCATAACAGTTTTAGGTATTATCAAAAGAAAGGTACTTTATTTTTAAACAAAAATCATATTTGTGGACAAACCTCTTGTACACTTGAAAAGGTGTAATGATTACAGTATACATTTCGGACCATCCAAATATTTTTATGAATAATAACTTTTTGTATAAATATTTTTCACAAGAAAATTTCCATTTGATTCCACTTATGAAGTCACACTATATATAAAGACTTATTAAAGTCTGTTAATTAACCCTTATTTTGATTTAATTTCAAACTATTTTCGATTTAGTACACACCAGGTTTCGAACGGAGACATTTGCTTTGAATACTATCGTCTTCGCCAAAGATTACTGTGTATCAGAAAGTCGTTTAAAAAGTATTTTCCGATTGTCTAAGAAACAGTATAAGCTATATCCTTAAAAAATATATGGGACACTTCGGGGTCATCCTTAACAGAATCCAGTTGAAACGATCCAATTTCCTTGAGTCGGTTTAGAGTATGGCTGAACAAACATAAAACGAAAACATATATACAGACGAATTCAGAACGTCCTTTTTTTGAAGTCGGTTAAGACTTTCATCTTTTGAAGTTAAATAGGGAAGTAGATACTATTTCTTCATTGAAGCAACTTGTTTTCAGGGATACCTGTAAAATATTCTTTTTCCTCCTTTACTTAGCAGACCAAATGTTCTCAAAAAACGATCATAAGTTTGTTTTTGTCTAGACTATAACTACTCCAGGTCGGCTCATTTTTTGTCTCTTCCTACGGATGCCGAAACATTTGTTTTGTCCTCAGAAATTCCGTTTTTTTCAGTAAAATTCTCTAGTTCCTCTCGAAACCTTTAACTTATTCTTCTCATTATGCAAAGGTTTTAAGTAATATTTCAATATATGGACAACTGCAAAGCATATTTCGATATAAATGTGGAAAATACCGCGACTATTTGAAAGTTTCATTAACTCGTCACCTGGGTGGGAATTGATCCTCTTTAAAGTTAACATTTTCGAAAAATCAGATACCATGATTACCGTTACTGTAAACAGTCCGTTTCGAAGAATGGTTGCAGTTAAATATATGTTATTTTAGAAAGTTGCAAATATTTTTACTTGTTCCTAAACCTTTGACAGACTTTTGTGGATAAAATGATTTAATTAGTTTTTATACATGTTATTTTAGGATCCAAGTGAAAAGAATAAATTATGAACGGTTCTTTGAATTTTGTTTATCATTTTTATTTTTAATTAGAATAAAGGTGATATAATACCTTCAAGAAATGTATCATCAATTAAAAACAATGCCTACAAAAAAAGGGTTTCCCGAAAATATGATTAAAGGGAAAAAAAACTCACGAATCCATTACGGAATTAAAAATTATACACGTTAGGATACCAGAAGCAGCAGAGAAACATCTAGATCTACTATGTATATGAAAGCAGTGGATATGATGTGATATGATTGTTGTTGTTGTATTTTATTATTATTGTTATTTATTTTAATACGACTAAAAATATTTATATTGAATGTTAAAAATAGGTTTTAAATATCACGGGGACCATAAATATATTTTGACATTTTTTTCTAAATATTATTAGTATTTCAGATCTTTTTACCTTAATATTTGAACCTAATTAAGTAAATTGGAAAAAGGTATTTACTATAATATTTTTTCTAACGTGAATAATAACTTCGATTTATATAGCCCATTGTTTTACACAATAACAATAATCCTTGTAAATCTTTATAATAGTAATGCATATTATTTCTTTGTTGTTGTTTTATCATTGAAATAGAATTCTTAAAACCGGTTGTATAACCAGTTATCCTTTGTTATTTGAAACCAAAACAATTCTTTTTATTGTTCGAGACACCTGGGCCTACATCTTCAAAATTTTGACCTTTATTAATAAAGTGTACACAATATATATAATTGAAATGTATATTTAAAGTCAATATTATTTATTTAAATTGAGAAACCTAACCGCCAGCAATATGTTACTTAAGTAGTAATTTGGCAATCAGTTATAAATGCCGATGCCGCATGTTGTATAGATAATGCATACAGACGAAATTTATGTCGAGTTTGAGGCTCATATACTAAAATGATATTTACCGAAACAATTAAGAACGGATACCCGCGGAAGTGGTTTTAGCCGTTAATTTTACAGAATTGAAATAATTTCTGGTCTCTTTCATAGTTTGGCTTATAAAAGTATATAGATATTTTTATTTATAGGTCATATATGCACAAAAAAATCAAAATCGCATCATTTTTATAATAATAAACAAGCCAACAAATTGTAAAAAACACATTCTCTATATGACAAAATATTATTTTATGCAAAATAGATTAAGCTAATTGCGCCTGTTACCAGGTTATAATAAATATCTACAAAATAAAAAAGTAAGCTTTTAATTTATTTACTACAGTATGGTTCATTTTAAAATGTATTTTATTTTTGTGGACTGTTTTGTTGTTTTCTTTGCTGTTGGTTTGACATATGGTGGTAAAGGTCTTCCTGATATCGCTAGTGGTTTATGGGGAGTTAATGGATTTCTATTTCTAGAAGTACAATAGTTGTATATTTTTGGATACACAGCTTAATAATTATTTATAAAATTGTTGGAAATAACATCACGTATAATTGAAAATTCTATATAATTCCAACTTCTGTTGCAAATGACGATTGTATTTCTGTTATTAAAATGTCTAAAAAATAATTAGTAATTCTGTTCTAATGTATTCGTTTGTTCTTGCTGTTTATGTCTTTTAGTACGTAGGATGTCACATAATATTGTTAAACAAACATGTTTGTCTTTATTACTTTTATGTTTTTTTGGGCAATAACACCACAATAGAAATAAAGCGACGTATATTGCAGGAATACCAAACGTTTCAAAGTCTATTCTGACTTCGTTGTCAATGGCTTTATAAATATAAATATTGATGTAGATTGCAAAATGAAAATTTGATTTATGACATTTAAAATTGACATTAGAAAATTTGTTGTTTTTAGATATACAGGTAGCACAAAAAATTCTAAAGATCATGAATTATAGTTAACCAGCTTTCAAATTAGAAGAATTTGAAAAAGTTGTCTTTAGAATTTATAAGTGGCGTTCCTAGGTACGAGTTTGTTATAAGATAGCGCATTCGCCAAAATGCGGTCAAATAATTCTATTGTTTCAGTGATCCCATTAACGTCATAAGGGAAAACCTTATGAACTATCCTAATATTGGGTTGTTCAAAAGGAGGTTACTATTAATAATTTCTTCCTTCATTGTCGGTTACCAGATACGATTAAATTCTACAGAAGTAGAAGCGATACAATCGTCTTCATTCAAAAGAATTAAGGCAGACTCTTTTATTTTTCGTTTTGTGTTATGTTGTTCTTTGTGAAGTATAGTTGAATTGTCAAATTGTATTTTATGGCCTAGGTCCCAAGCATGTTCACAAATTTTTGATTTTTCAAATTGTCGTTTCTTTATGTAATTCTTGTGTTCATTTATTCGTACGTTTAATGGTCTCGATGTTTCTCCAATATCAAATTTCTTGCATTCGCAAGGAATCCTATATATGCAGTTTTTTGAGTTCTGGGTTTTGTTTGTTGGTTTTGTTTTCGATATTATTTCTTGTTTGGAATGTTGTTTTAACATTAAATCTGTTGCCCACTCTTTTCAATCTTTCTGACAGACCCTGTATATATGGTATAGTTGTAACGGTAATGTTGTTGTCTTGAGTAGTAGTAGTGTTAAGAGAAGTTCTGGGTTGATTCACAAAGAACAACATAACACAAAACGAAAAATAAAAGAGTCTGCCTTAATTCTTATGAATGAAGACGATTGTATCGCTTCTACTTCTGTAGAATTTAATCGTATCTGGTTACCGACAATTAAGGAATAAATTATTAATGGTAACCTCCTTTTGAACAACCCAATATCGGGATAGTTCATAAGGTTTTTTCTAGGTTTTCCCTTATGACGTTAATGGGATCACTGAAACAATAGAATTCTTTGATCGCATTTTTGGCGAATGCGCTATCTTATAACAAAGTCGTACCTAGGAATGCCACTTATAAATTCTAAAGACAACTCTTTCTTCTAATTTGAAAGCTGGTTAACTATAATTCATGATCTTTAGAATTTTTTGTGGTACCTGTATATCTAAAAACAACAAATTTTCTAATGTCAATTTTAAATGTCATAAATCAAATTTTAATTTTGCAATCTACATCAATAAATATAAAGTCATTGACAACGAAGTCAGAATAGACTTTGAAACGTTTGGTATTCCTGCAATATACGTCGTTTTATTTCTATTGTGGTGTTGTTGCCCAAAAAACATAAAAGTAATCAAGAATATGCCACAAACAAAGTTTAGAAGACAATGTTTGTCTTTAATTGACAATTGTGCTTTTCGTATAGTTTGTTTATTGGGATTGAAAACTGGGTTTTACCTAGACCCCGAAACGTGTATAAATATACAGAATTTTCAAGAATATGCGGTGTTCTTCCCAACAAGTGCATAAATAGAAAGTAAAGACATTGAAGAACAGTTTAGTTACTACAAAACAAAAATCACAGGAATGTATTTTTCGAAATCCGTTAGCCATAACCAGATTTAAGAGATGAAAGAAAATCTTTTTATAACATTTACTGTCTCTATCTAGGTACAACATGAGTTGATCTTGAGGAAGTTAAATTCGTACACCAGTTACAGTTACTTTAATGTTAGTTTACTGGACACCAAGTATTCTGCATGGTAGGGAAAAGAGTTACTATGTTGTTCATCATTACCTTTATCGTTGTTTTCGGAATGATACTTGTGGCATATTTTTCAATGTCTGAGTGCTTCTTGGGAAATAACACCACAGTTTAAAGAAAATTGCTGTTTATTCCAAACGTTTCGGTGTCTAGATCAGACCCCATAGTCAGTGGTTAAGAAACTACGGATTAAAAAGGCACAATTCTAAGATGTAAATTAAAATATTTGACAATGTGTATTATTTGATATTTGACGTAACTAAGAGAATTTTATTTGTAATATACAGGGTAGCACAGAAATTTCTAAAGATCATATAATCATAAAGTTCCTTTCAAATTGGAAGAATTTGAAAGGGAGATCTTCAGAATTTTATGTGGCGCTCCTAGGTGCGACTTAGTTATAAGATAGTGCATTCGCCAAAAATGCGACCAAAGAACTTTGTTGATTCAGTGATCCCATTAAAATCATAAGGGAAAACCTAGGAAAAACCTTATGAACTATCCCGATATTGGGTTGTTCACAAGGACATGACCATTAGCAATTTCTTCCTTAATCATCGGGAACCAGGAACGACTGAATTCTACGGAGGTAGTAGCGATACAATCGTTTTCATTTAACAAAATTAAAGCAGACTCTTTTAGTTTTCTTTTGGTGTTGTGTTCTTCTGTGTGTAATATAACTGAATTTTGAAACTGTATTTTATGACCAAGGTCCCAAGCATGTTCACAAATTTTGGATTTTTCAAATTGTCGTTTTTTATGTAATTTTTGTGTTCGTTTATTCGAACATTAAGAGGTCTAGAGGTTTCTCCAATATAGAATTTATTACATTCACACGGGATTTTATAAATGCAATTTTTTGTATTTTGAGTTGTGTTATTTGGTTTGGTTTTTGATATAATTGATTTTAGTGTATTTCTTGTTTTAAATGATGTTTTGATATTATATCTGTTTCCCACTCTTTTTAGTCTTTCTGATAGACCCTGTATGTATGGTATAGTTATTGTATTAATGTGATTATCTTGGGAGTCAGTGTTGCTTGGTGAAGTTTGATGTTGGTTGTTAGGAATTGTTTGGTATTCCATTTTGTTTAACTCGTTATTAATAAATTTATTTCGGTAATGATTGGCAGAAAGTATATTTTTTGTAAACGTTTTTTCTTCATTGAATTTATTGATATTAGAACAGTTGGTTTTTGCTCTGTCATATAGAGATTTAATAATACCTCTTTTTACCTAGGAGCGCCACATAAAATTCTGAAGATCTCCCTTTCAAATTCTTGAAAGGAACTTTATGATTATATGATCTTTAGAAATTTCTGTGCTACCCTGTATATTACAAATAAAATTCTCTTAGTTACGACAAATATCAAATAATACACATTGTCAAATATTTTAATTTACAACTTAGAATTGTGCCTTTTTAATCCGTAGTTTCTTAACCATTGACAACGGGGTCTGATCTAGACCCCGAAACGTTTGGAATATGCAGCAATTTTCTTTAAACTGTGGTGTTATTTCCCAAGAAGCACTTAGACATTACCTTTATCCACTCCGAAAATTAATTGTTTATGCAGTTTTCATTTTTTGGCCGGTTTTACATTATCAAAAATCTTTGACACAGACATTTATAACATATTTTATCAAATATGAATTTCAAAACAAATTTCATTAAATGATATATTAAAGTACATAAAATATTTTCCATTCATTCACAATGGAGAATGTAAAATTTTATAAAATTTTACGCTTTTGCTGCTGTGGTATTTTTGATCGTTACAGTTTGTGTCATTTAAAAAAAAGTATAGGGCGCCAAGAAAGGAATAGTGTACCAGTAGTCGGCTTGATAAGCAAAACTTATAAGCGATGTTAGTCTGAAGCTTGTAGACACTGTAACCTGTTCCGAGTTGTAAGTTTCCTTGGACTTCCTTCGCCTTGAAATAGTTGATCCCACAAAGTTTTATTAGCTTTAGATCTGCTATCCTCATCTGGTGATATTTAAATTATCTGTAGCATTTATACCTTAATCCCTTGTCTCGTCCCATCAGCTTCACCGTATCTGGCGATTGGTTGTCCGTGATGCATAGCGGCAGTTTGTCAAGAAGAGGTCTCCAAACGTTTTAAATTTGGATACTACAATTTGTGTTTCGGTTTGATTTAGATAAAAAATGTTATTCCAGTTATAACATAGGTATATTAAAAATTGGATGCAAAACATATAGGTTTAAACAGTTATATGTTATGGGATAAACTTCTGTTTTCTGGGCTGTTTTGTTGTGGTTTATTAGAATTTTCTCGGAAAGTTTTATTCGCAACTGCGGCAGACATCTTCAACAGCACGGGCGTTGGTGGCAAGTCGTAGAAGAATAGAAGAGTGGCAGACAACTAACAGCGGCCAGCAAATTGGCGCAACTACCCTACACCTGAGTGGAACAAAAATTATGTATATTAACTTTTAATCTGTCTAGTTGATTCTTTAATACTCTTTGTACGCCCACACAATCGTAGTAACAAATTTCATTGTAGGCAATTAACCTCTTGTTTCTATTTTTAGGGTTCCGTATGTACAATATACGTATATAATATCACTCCGGATTTCTGCCCCTGTCACATCACAGCAATTTTCTCCTAAACTACGGGACGGAAGAGGTTGAAATTTGGCATCTAAGTATAGTTTGGTGGCCTGATCAGGAGTACATATCGCAAAATGAAGAAATTTTGATTTTAGGGGTACTTCTGGGGGAAAACTAAAAAAATCGACCGTTCCCCCTCCCGATCTCCGAAACTACTGAGCCTACAATTTTGAAAAAAATATGAAATATAGATCGTTGCGCGAACTTTACAGGAAAAATAAGGAGAAACTATTAATATTAATTTTGGGGGCAAATTGTATAATTAAATGAAAATTTAAAAATAAAAAAATTTCAAACGCATCATGTAATATATCAAATGAAAAGTCCCATTCTGAGGAACACAAATATATTTTTTTCATGTTTAAAAAAAATTAATGAAAAATATATTTACGAAAATATACCAAAATTTACCCAATAAAAATAAAAATTGTTTCTAACCCATTATGTTATATATTAAATGAAAGGGGTCATTATGAGGAAAACAAATATATTTTTTCCATATTTTTAAAATAAATTAATTAAAAGATATTAACAAAAATATAAAAAAATTGACACATTCCCCCCCTTATCTGCGAAACCATAAACTTTGAAAAAAAAATACAGGTATAGCGTCTCACCTGTACTTTACTGGATAAATAAGAAGAAACCCCTAATATTTATTTTGGGGGCAAATTATAGAATTAAATGGAAAATAAAAAAATATTATTGTTTCTAACGGATCAAGTAATATATCAAATCAAAGGGCTCGTTATGACGAATACTAATTTATATATATATATATATATATATATATATTTATAAATATATATATATATATATATATATATTTCGGTATTCGAGTGTACGAGAATTTTAAGTTTTCGCGGGCACTAATATATTTTAGGTGGTTTCCGGGAATTCATCCGCGTAGTTGATAACTGATCCTGTCGGGATCGATGGTAAAATGACGACGTTTCGGCAGAGTCACATACATTTTATATCATTGTTCTATCGTTATAATTTTTAACATTTAAAACGTTCACATACTAAATATCCACAAATATTCACACACTGCTTTACACGTTACTGATCTCCCACAACCCATAATAACACCATCAACAACATCTGAACGAATTATAATTCCATCTATAATTCTGTATTTTGCAACATCTCAAAAACATATTTTAATACATTATGCCGTAAACAAGATTGCAAGGTTCCGTTGAACCCTACAAATTATCCGAAATTTTTGCTATCATACCGGAGTATGATGAAAATCAAATTTTCTTGAACACTTTTATAACAAGCTGCAATACTGCTTGCAGCATGGGTGTAGACAATCAACTCACTCTAGTAGTGCTACACATTAAAAACAAACTTCGCGGTAGAGCCGCAGAATTAGTAAGCTCGCGTAACGCAGATAATTGGCTAGACATCCGTACATTATTAGAAAACCACTTTGGCGACTCAAGAGATTTATAGGCATTAATACAAGACCTCCAGGGGATGAGACAAACAAATGAGTCACCTCTGACTTTCGCAGCTAGATTACAAACGCATTTAGCTAAACGCCTCCGTTAACAAACAAGTGCTAACGACAAAAGAGAAACAAGCCCAAAGCGACCTTATAGTATATATGGCCCTTAATAGCTTATTGTCGGGTTTAGAACCCAAGATAGGTCAAATCGTACGAGCTAGTGACCCTCGCGATATATTAACCGCTGTATCGAGAATTAAGCGCGAATTACAACTACACCATTTGGAAAACCAAAAGTTTCAAGGCGTCAGACAACCACCAACTCCAAACCGTAAACCCATGATTCATCTAACAATAAAACAATGCTCATTTTGCAAACGCTCAGGGCATACGTATATCGAATGCCAGGCAAGAATGAGACAACAAAACCCTCCTGGACAGAATTTCTTCCACAATTTCCAAATTTTAGAAACACTCAACAATCTATGCCTTCAACTAGTACACAACCGCGACTAATAAACCAACTTCCCCCAAATTCAAATCAAACCCCACAAGCTTCAGGTCAATATCGACCAAATCCTAATTATTTCAGACAGCAAAGAACTCATCATGTAAACAATCTCGAATACTATGCACCATACGACCATTACAATACCGCATATGAACAACAATATGACCGGTATGATTATCAATTGACTGACGACCCTCATCAATACAACTTTTCAGAAAACTACTCATCCGTACCCGATGAACAATACGAAACAGTGACTGACGAATATGCAAACTATCCCTCCTATGAACCAACATTAGACGAACCAAGACACCGAAATTTTTGCGAACCCCTCCAGAATTCGAAACCACCCGAATTCGAAGTACCAATACTTCCAATGAAATCCCTGAACTTACAAGAAGCTCAACCCAACTTTTTCAAGACAGAACAGCAGTTTCTGTAAGACCCCTCCTGTCCGTTAATTCGAAAAACTTATTTTATATTACTGATGCTTTCAATTCTTATAAACTTTTAATCGACACAGGCGCAGGACTTTCTATTTTCAAACCCGAAACCTGTCAAAGATTTTCTAACAGATTCCCCCAGAAAATGTCGTAATTCAAGGAATTACAAACGAAAAAATTTTAATTAATGAATCAACTCTCGTACCCTTCAATATCAACGATCCCCACAAAGTCTATATTTGTAATTTAGATATAGAATTTGATGGACTCTTAGGATCAGACTTTCTAGAGCATTACGATTGCGTAATCGATTTTAAAAATAAACAACTTATAACCAAGTTCAAGTCACTACCCCTATACAAAGTAACTAACGAAACTATCAACCCTAACTCGACACTTTCTACTCCACCAAACCAACATTTAACGAACTCTTCAGTAACTCAAATTAATATGGTAACTATTGAACCACGAACCGAAAAAATCTGTAAATTCAAAAGCAACCTGAAAAATACTGATGCTGTACTAATAGGAACCGAACAAGACAAAGTTCACATCCCAAACGCCATAGTAAAAATTGACAGCAAGGGCGAATTTTTAACATCCGTTCTAAACGCGAACGCCATTCCAAAAACCTTCATTTTCGAAAAAATAATATTTGAACCTTTACAAACGGATAACGTTTACAGTTTTAACAAATACCAAAAAAACAAATGTACAAACTGACAGACGAAACGAAATAATCAACCAACTTCGCCTCAAACATTTAAATGACGAGGAATGCGAACTTATTACTCAACTCTGTCTCGAATTCTCAGACATCTTTTACTTATAAGGTGACCAGTTGACATTTACTAACGAAGTGAAACACTCTATCGATACCAACAATTGCAAACCAATCTTTAGTAAGTCCTATCGTTATCCCCATATCCATAAAGAAGAAGTTAAGTCACAAATTTCTAAAATGCTTGACCAAGGCATAATCCGCCCTTCTAACTCCCCCTGGTCTTCCCCAGTCTGGGTCGTACCCAAAAAATTAGATGCTTCAGGTAAGCAAAAATGGCGTATAGTCGTAGATTACCGCAAACTCAATGACCAAACCATAGGCGACAAATACCCCCTTCCAAACATTTCCGATCTATTAGATCAACTTGGACGTTGCCAATACTTCACAACTGTCGATCTTGCATCGGGATTCCACCAAATCGAAATCGAGCCCAAAGATATCCTGAAAACTGCATTTACCGTAGAAAACGGACATTTCGAATTCGTCCGAATGCCATTTTCCAACGCGTCATAGACAATATACTTCTAGGTATACAAAACGAAATATGTCTTGTCTATATTATATATATCATTGTCTTCTCTCCCACAATTCATGAGCACACCCTTCGACTCACAGAAGTTTTCAAACGCCTTAGAAAATCTAACTTAAAAATCCAGCCCGATAAATGCGAGTTCCTTCGCAAAGAACTGGCATATTTAAGACACCTCATCACTCCCGATGGCGTAAAGCCAGATCCTAATAAAGTCGAATGTATAATAAAGTTCCCTCAACCACAAAATCAAAAAGAAATTAAGTCATTTTTGGGATTAGCCGGCTATTACAGGCGCTTTATCCCAAACTTTGCAAAAATCTCTAAACCCCTCACGAGACTACTTCAAAAAGATACACCATTCCTATTTGATTCAGAGTGTACTAAATCTTTTAACGAATTAAAACAGGCATTGACTTCAACACCAATATTAATATATCCAAACTTCAATGAAACATTCGTCTTAACTACAGACGGTAGCGCTTTTGCAATCGGTGCTGTATTGTCACAGGGACCGATAGGTAAAGACCTACCTATTGCATACGCCTCCAGAACTTTATGTCAAGCTGAGACTAGATACTTAACGATTGAACGAGAGTTCTTAGCCATTGTATGGGCTGTCAAAACATACAGGCCGCTAATTTTTGGCCGTAAGTTTCAACTAATCACCGATCACCGCCCGTTAACCTGGCTTTTCTCCATCAAAGACCCAGGTAGCCGACTCGCAAGATGGCGACTAAAGCTTGAAGAGTATGACTATGAGATAATATACAAACCCGGTAAAATCAACAAAAATGCAGACGCCTTATCCCGTATAAAAATCAATAACTTTAACAAATGTACTAAATTTCAATCAAAACATGAACTAGTAACATTCCCAATACTACCACTTAACGAAGACTCAGATAGTGACGTTCCCGAAGACGCAAACAACGAAATCAATCCGGAACACTTATTTCGCGAATTCAAAAGCTTCCTTGAAAGATACCAAACTATTTCCCTGATTGACTACAGTAAAACCCAATTTTCTAACGGTCAACTCTTCGACAAAGAAAATAAAAACATAATCATATTTCCACAACAATCAAACCTCCAAGATTTTCACAGTAAAATATTTGACGATATTTTTGAAGAAAATGCAGACTTTCAAACCTTTAGCATCAACGTTTATTCAAGTAAAACTGTACGAAAAAGAAAATACTTTATCATACCGATTCCATCCGACCCGGAAATTATTAACGAAGTATTATTTGCCTCTCTCTACAAAAACAAAAACCTCTTAACACCTCAAGTAACCTATTGCGTAGAGAACAACATTGACCTACCCATATTAGAGATGCTCTCTTTTATTTTCGCAGACACTGATATAAAATGGAAAATTTGTCAAAATGTTACACAAACTATCGAAAAAGACCAAGTTCCCGTGATACTCGACCGATTTCACAGCGGTAAAAGTTATATTCACCGCGGAATAAACGAAACAATTCGTAGAATCAAACAAAAATTTAATTGGCCCGGTTTAACTAAATATGTAGAAAACTTTATTAGAAATTGCGATATTTGTCAAAAGACAAAGGCGTATCGTAAAAACTTAGATAACCCACTTGTAATAACTGAGACTCCTAGGACACCTTTCGAAAGAGTCAACATCGATATCCTCGAAGTACCAACTGAAAACTATGCACTTACCATACGTGACGAACTTACCAAATTTTCACAAGCTTACCCCATCAGCGATAAATCAGCCAAAACAATTGTCAACACTTTATTACTTTACTTCCAGCATTACGGAACACCCCTTCGCATTCACTGCGACTACGGCAGAGAATTTGATAATGCCCTACTCAAGGACCTCTGCAAACTTTTTGATATTAAACTGTCATTTTCCAGTGTAGGACATCCACAGTCCAATGGCTCACTTGAGCGTTTTCATTCGACACTTCTAGAAATGATAAGGATTCACAAATCAGAAAACCCTGATAAACACCCGTTCAACATTTTACCTTATGCTGTGATTGCATACAACAATTCAACAAGTAAAACCCATGGTTTCACACCATATGAACTTGTATTTGGCCACATATCCAGCCGACCTCCCGAAACACTTTATAACCAACAAGAGTTAATTTCCAAATATGTTCGTGACCTCAACAATCGCATATCCCATTATTACAGAATTGCTCGCGAACGAACAGAAGTTCAAAAGCAAAAAGCAAAAGAAAGATTCGATAAATACGTTTCTGAAAACCTTCCAAATTACCAAATCGGCGACAAAGTTTATGTCAAAGAATCGCAGCTTCAAAAAATAAACTCGAAAATAAATTCAATGGACCCTTTCAAATTTTGGAACTCCATAACAATTCCGCTACTATCCTAAACTTAGCAACTAATCAAAGGACTAAAGTTAACTTCGATAGACTGAAGCCTTATTCAGAAAGTTAATTTCTGTTCCAGATTTTTCTTGCTGTTCGGATCAGCAATATCACACTTCGAACTAAAACCAATAAACAACACACTTGGGATATATTATCATGATGAAACAAGGATCGTCGTATCCAACCACAAATGGACTCTTCTAGCCCACCGCAACTTATCAGCACTAGAACACGCTTTTACAACCAATAACCGATTACTTGACACTTTAACTTTAACTAACAGTAAGTCTCGATGTACATTCTATGAATAATTTCAGGTCTGAAATACAAACTCATATCAGTTTGTTAACACAAATCTGTAACTCTCTTAAAGAGAAATTTTCAGAAATATACTCCGACACGAAACGATTTAAACGCGGATTATTAAACGGTGCCGGAACGTTATTTAAAGCTATAACAGGTAATTTAGATGCCTCGGACGGCGAGTTTTACACAAACAACATTAATAGTTTGAATCAAAAACAATTGCAAATTGAAAACATAATGAAAAATCAAATGAGCATCACGACTTCAGTTATTAAAAATTTTAATGAGACCATTGCGAAATTACAAATAGATGAAAAGACCTTCAACGAAGACATTAACCGGATTAGAAGAACAATCATTCACCTCGCAGACAAAACAGCATATATTCAAGCTAAACTTTCATTTTTAGATATATGCGAAAAATTGATGGAAAATTACCTTTATTTACAGGATAACCTAAATGACATTTTAAACGCTATCACCTTTGCCAGGCTCAAAATAATACATACATTAATTTTAACGCCAGAACATTTGATAACCGCCTTACAAGAAATCTCACAAAATTTAGTAAAACATAATTTACCTCTTCCGGTAAGATATTCAAATGTTGCCAAATATTTAGAGATTATAGATCTTGAAGCTTTTCAAACACGCTCAGATCTTGTCTTTGTTCTCAAAATAACACTCGTAGAACAGCAACCCTATACCGCTTTCCATCTTTATCCTATCCCTTTAAAAATGTGCCGGAAAATTGCAAAAGTTCCGTTATTTTCAGCCCAGGCTATAATGTGCAAAAACTTGAATCTAATACGTGGCTAATCATAATTTCAGAAACTATACGAATCACTATCAGCTGTGCAGAAACTGATATAAAATCTGTAACTATAAATAAAAACTCAGTTCTCAAACTTTACTCGGAGTGCAGTGCTTTTATCGGAATCACAAAGGTACAAGCCGAAAATCGGAAATCCATAAATATTACTGATAATTCCCATCCAGTTTACATACCTTATAACTGTTCTAAACCTATACCAGATAAAGTCAAAGTTCCAGAACTTCAACCCTTAAAACTGGACCACCTCAATATCGAAGAATTAGATATAGCCAGTCATAAACTCGACCAATACTCTAGAGACTTAGATGACTTAATCAATCAACCATTTATAACGAAAAATATTTCATGGTTCACATATGTAACTATTGCAGTTATAATAATCATAGCTGCCTACATCATATACCGCACTATGCAGCTCCGAAGAAGAAAGCCTTCTGCACAACATACGCCACAACCGACCAAAAGAAGTTTTAGGCACTTAATTCCAAAACTTCGCCCGACTTTGGATATTCCCGAAAAAGACATTGCATTGAAAGAAACTGCTTAATAAAGTATGTACTTTTTCACACGATTTTAACATTATATTTGGACTATTTTATTTGCAATATTATTATTTTATTATTTACTTTTATATCGTTTATCATTATATTCGTAACCTATTTTATATTATTATCCAATTTATCGTATTTTGCTTATTATCATGTTCATGCTTTATTTTGATATTATTATTTTTATGAATTATTAGATACTAAGTTATTTCAGACAATTGCTAAGGTTTTACGTTTCACTTCATTTAAATATCATATTACATTTTAATGTTATTTCAAAAAGTTGATGCTATACCATCAACTTTTCAATTGTGATGGGAGTTGTTATATAATAATTCATACACACACGTGTTGTTTACTCAGCAAGTATCCGTGAGAAGCGTATCATTTACGATTTCGCAATATCATATTACGTTAACGATATGACAATTCTCAGTATAATCCTGTAGACGCTAAATTGCAGATTTTATCACGTCTTGAATTGTATAAATACTAAATAATTAACGGTCTCGTTGGAGATCATTATAGTAACTAGTGTAAGGCGTAACTCTGTCCGTTTAAAATTTGAAATTTGTATTTAAGTGAAAATATTTTTTTTTAAAAAGTTAAATTTAAAAGAGTTAAACTAATATATATATATATATATATATATATATATATATAATAACTATATTCGAGTAACTAGAAGCAAAAGCAGAAGGCTACAAGAATTATGCGAACCGACCTGAAGAGGGCAGATGTGACTCTGCCGAAGCGTCGTCATTTTACCATCGATCCCGGCAGGGATCAGTTATCAACTACGCGGATGAATTCCCGGAAACCACCTAAAACATTTAGTGCCCGCGAAAACTTAAAAACAAATATATATATATATATATATATATATATATATATATAAAAAATATTTTAAAATATTATTAAAAAAAATTTTTTTTTGTTTACAGGAAAAATACGAAGAAATCCCTAATATTAATATTGGGGGCAAAATTATAGAATTAAACGGAAAATAAAAAAAATATTTTTTAACGCATCATGCAATACATCAAATGAAAGGGTTTATTATGAGGAATACAAATACATATTTTTCAGATTTTTAAAATTAATTGTATACAAGATATTAACATAAAAATAGAAAAAACTTCTCATTTTTCGCTTTATTTCCGAAACCATAGTAAATAAAATTTTGGAAATAATTAGGGGTACTCATGCTCACTTGAAATTTATAAGAAAAATTATTAGAAAACCCCCATAGCAATTTTAGGGACAAATTATACAATTAAGTGGAAAATAAAAAAATAATTTTCAAACGCATCGTATCAGATAAAAGGCTCATTATGTGAATTACAAATATATCATATTTTTAAATCATTTGTTTTAAAGATATTAAGAAAAATATTAAACATCGACTTTATTCCCAGATTAGAAACTACATTATTTAAATTTTGAAATATATATTTTATTTGTATTTTTAAATAATTTGAATAATATATTTAATAATTTATAATTTAAAGCTTGACCTATTTTGCCCTATATCTTCCAATCTATAGAGCCTCAAAATTCAGACAGTAGATTATAAAAGGCTCCCTTGAAAGTTTATTAGTAAAATAAAACTCTAATGATAATTTTTGGGAGCCAAATTAGAAAATTAAATACATATGGATTCTTATAAAAATTAAGCGAATCCTGAAGCAGATAAAAAGTCTATATGTGGAAAATGAAAATGTATATTTTTTATAAATTTAAAACGCTTCCTTTAAAATATATTAAGGCAAATATATGAAAATGCACTCATTCCCTGCTTGTCTGAAACTGGAATATTAGAGTCTTGAAGGTTGTACGGAACCCTTAGTATGCGAGTCCAATTCGCACTTGACCAAATTATTTATATAAAATTATACAAAATTAACATTCTTCGTACTAAAAAAATTAAATTTTGGAGTAAAATTCTACAACAAACTGCCGCAGCTCCAATTTTTTATTTTCATTGACAATTAATGTCAAACATCTTTCATAAAAGATAGGACCACTCGTATAAATGTGATAAAAGATATTTCTCAAAGAAATATTTTATAAAGTATTATGTATTACACTATAAAATATCTTTAACAAAGATGTTTTATCAAAGACATTTTATAAATGATTTCACAGTGTAATAGCGGCCTTACTCTGCTGTCAGTCTGGTAGGTTCAGCAATACTCTCATCGTAGTCATCACAGTTGTGACAACATTTATTAATAGTGGTTGACAACGACCACAGATTTGAAGTTGAGTGTTGCCACAGCTGATAATTGTACAAAATATACAATACAACACAGGAAGATCCGTTTATCAGATTGTAGAAATATTTTTCCGGGAAATTTTTGTCTCTATTACAGATTTTAAATCCTTATGTGTTACAGATAAAGTGTAAGGCAGACATTATAATCCAGATCCTCTTCAACAATCATTTCGGAATTGCGTAACAAATTTTGTTGAGATTTCGGAATGGATGATTTTTTAGATCAGCCATATACTCCCAAAAAAATTTAGTTTGTAATAATGGGATTATTATTATTATTCGTTATATACTTTGAAAACTTACAAAAGTTCTCTAATTTCATTTGAAATTGTGTCATTAATATTTTTTATACCTGGAACTACAGTGGAGACGAATGCTATGGAGAAAGATGCAGCTTGCGGTAATTGAAAAGATTGCTACTCTAAACCAGAAGTGTATAAATATACAAACAATAATCACGTAATGCTTAAATATTTCGGATGAAAGGAAGTAAGTCCAACATCGCAAACAAATTTTAAAACTCCACATAACTGGAGCGGGGGCGCTAATATATTAATAGTAATTTGACTTATGTATCTAGTGTTCTTGTTATTTGAATAAAGGTGACTGATAAATTGACTTACAATAGGATCAAGTATAACAAATTCTTAATATATTTATATGAACATTCTGACAGTTCATTAATTCTCTACTCACTTCTTTTCTGTACTTGATACGTATTTGATATTTGTTATGCAAACAAAGCGTACTAGAGCCATTTTGGCAAAATTGATCATCTTACCGGTTGCTTCTTAGGAAAAGTCTTCCTCCCAGATGTTGTGGAAGAAATCTATAAATTATGAACAACTAGTCCCCCTGTGAACACATAGGTGTAAGGTATATTGTGTATACTTATGTATTGTGCAAGTCTAGTGTCAATTGCTGTATGTATTATTTTGCACAATTTTTTGTGTTTATCAAAATAATAAACAAAAATAAACCATTGGTTTAAATTAATAAAATGTACCATATATTTTAATTATTATTGTTATAAATATGACGGTGGGTTCTAAAACACCAAATTGACTGTTTACTATGATGCTATCTACTGAACTCAATATTGCTGTACATCAATGTTTAAATACTATCGTAGTTGTTCTCGATCTTTCCCAGAGTGATGCTGGGCTGCTAATGTAAATAATTGCTTTTCTCTCGAACAGTATGGAAGTTTTTGATACTTTGTTGTTCTTAGACGTGCATTCAGAGAATTCGTTACTACCCATTTGTGTATTCACAGAATTAGTTTTTACTAAGGATGATTAATTTCTAGAAGGATTCCTATTTTGGCGGCGTAATTTTTTTTTATCAATATTTTATATATGTGACACTAGATCCATTTAGGTTATTTCTTTATAGCCGTCGATTTGTATAAAATAGAAATAATACACAAATAAATGACACCAATAAATTTAACGTTTACAATACCCATTTATATCCTATATAGATGGCTTTTAAAATCAGGTAGTTAACACATGTCGGACGTTTTTGTGTAAATTGGTGGCTTTCCACTATTTCACACGTTTTGTGCTAGAACACTCCGTCATGGCCGACTTTTTATGAATGATTTAAACAGGTACATTTTTAGAACCTTTATCTGGTTTGTCAGATTTATGTTTTATTTTATAACAATGAACATCATTCGACCGAAGTTTCCTTCTTCGGTTCGGCTATTTTTCATCCAAGCACTGAATGAATTTGAGATCATCGGAGTTAAGAATATCTCTTTTGTATTTTGGATGGTTGCTGCATACGAGAACGATTTATCTATTATATAGAATAAATATTGCTCATTTTTCATAAACAAGAAACATAGTTTTACCGTGTGTTTACCTAGACAGTCGATCGATATTAAATTAGATTTATTATGTGGTATTTCCTTATTGAAGATCATGGATATGTTGGAAGTACTTTATTACACAGGCAAATTGTTATGAGTTTCGGTTGTGTGATTGTTGTTTGTTACGGTTGTAGCCGACGTACCGATGACAAATTGGTTAGAATTTATCAATACTTTATGTTACTAATTTCATAGCTTTGAACTTGAGATCAGTTCGTGGCAAGGGGAAAGTGGGATAAGATATCGTATTAAAAATTAATGGGTTAGAAAAACAGCCTAATGGTTTTCTAGAATTGACATGCACACTTTTATTTAAAAAATAAACAGTCCTCTATTTCATAATCTCTTTAAACAAAACAATAGCTATTCTTCTTGGCAAAATAAATAAGTAAAAAATATTATGTTTGCCTCAACATTTGACCAAAGCCTTCGCCGCAAATACTGCCAGCCTCTTCACTTTCTCTTGTGTTTCATTTCTTTTCTTTTGTGTTATATTTTCTTTTACTTGTCATTTTATTTATAATATTGATTTCTTTTTCTTACTCAAAGATATAATAACAGACAGACCATCTCCTACGCATCTGTTTGGATTTCGTAGATAAGGTACCAGTTGTTTTAGAAGTGCATAATAAAATAAGAAGCTTAAAAGCTAAAACACTGGTGCCAGTGGTTTGGGTTTCCTTATGTAATTTTTGGACGTAAATGTTCATATAACGATATCAAGTATTGAATATTTTCAAATTATTAAATGACTTACAATTATGGAACTTCTATTTTCTGGAACTAAAGTGACAGTTATTTTTCTTATTGAAGTACAATGTAAATGAGAACATTTTAATTTGAAGGTTTTAAAACTGTGTTTACAGTCAGTTACCTCATTAGTCTTATTAATTAGAACCTGCCTTAACTACGTTCTACAGTTATTTGAAAGTGAAAACAGCTAGTCGTCAAAATTGTGGATGAGTTAACAAATTTAAAGCTTAGGATGATTTTTGGCCGAATGTTTGGTCGGACTATGAAATTTTTTTAGAATACATACAGATTGGGTGTTTATAAAATTCATATTAATCTACATTACCACTCAGAGAACATTTAGGAAATAACAACATCTACAGAACTAATTCTTCAATCAGCAGATTATTTTGTTTATCGTAAGTTTTAGCCTAGCAAACGTAAGTGTATCATTGTAGCTCCTGACCATCTCCTAACAAGAATTACATCTAAATCAGCGCCTATAACATGTTCGTTTAGACAATAATATGTCAAACACCATTGCTTGTCTCATAGTTGAACTGACAACATAAATTTACTCGTAATGTTAAATCGCAGCCAAAAACTCAGACAAATGATGCTATCTTTCGCTAGTAATCAAGTGAACTATGTGACAGACGGGCATTTGCCATTTGTCCAAAGAGACTTTGCGAGACGCACAAATATGCAACAACGTCGGTTGGAATAATATTCGTTTTGCAGTCGTAGTTATTAAAGTGGGCGGCTATCTAATAATTCATCGAATAATGTACCGTTTATCTGAATAACGATATTTAAAATATGGAATTCAGATCTCATTATTGATACTATATCGTGCATTCCCGTATGATAGGTTAATCTTAGGTTAGGTTGGATTATGTGCGTGGGTACTGGCTGCTAAAACGTCGTATTTTAAAAGAATTTTATTATGTACTTTGCCACAATAGCCATCGTCATATTTCTACCGAACACGTGAATGTACCAAATGAGCCTTGGCATTATGGAATATTCAGAAATAGTTATAATGATATAGTAAATGTGCCTCGATATTATTTTAAATAGCTTCTATTATGGCCAATTTTGAAATGGATAATGTTCGGAAACATCAATTTTGTTTGTACTCTAGAATGCGCACTTAGGAAATTTCATGAGTGAATTGATGCTAACGTAACGAATTTAAAGTATTATCCGAGTTTTTAGTTCCATACCTTACACTAGATATTCTCACTAGTTAGTTAAATAGGTTAGCAAATTTCTTTATAGTATCTTAACGAAGTTAAAACCGATTTTCAAATACCTAGCTAATATTGTTACTGATAATAAGTAAATAAATAACTTGATTGATAAATTGCCTTTATAGGAAGAAATCTCATTTTCTATCTTCGCCTATGTTCGTACGTCGTTGCAGGGACAATTGTTTCTTAGTTTTTCCAACTAAAACGTGTTTTTCAGACCTCTTCATCACATGGAATCTACACTAAAACAGAAAATTTGCGTGAACTGATCCATGATGAACAGCTACTATCTGGGCATCTTTTTATTAGTCATTTGCAACTTGAATACTGAGAAAAATGTTGACAAAATTACGTACCATTCGATGTTATTCTTTATGAGACAAATAACAGAACGTCAAAAGAAGAAATTTGACTGCATTAATACAATAACAAAAAAGTAGCCGGTTCTCGACATCCAATGCACAGTAGTAAATTTATCAAGAGTACCGCCTGAAGAAATTTCTGTTAGCCAAGGGTACTATCAGTGGAGAGTGTCAAGAATTCTGCAAAAGCTAAGACATCTAGCAACGACATGACAAACAGAAAAAGGTTGGCATTGAGAAATCTTAGGTTAAACGAAAACATTATAATTCTATCAGCAGACAAGGGGAATGCCACCATGGAAATAGACAGATAAGGTTACATTAAGAAGATACGTGATTTATTTGATCCGACTATCTGTCGCAATTTACAGAAGAGAGTTAAGAGATAGTTAAGAGAACAAAGGAGCTGATCAAGATGTCTTTGATACGAATTTAAAATCAGAGTTAAATCTAGAAATCTAAAGATAGAATGGTTTACTTAAAAATCCATAATACTAATGTTCCTCTTCTCCTCCATGGGTAGTGCCAATGGCTGTCCACCCTACTGAACACTTAAAATATCACGTTAGAAAGACCAATTCATACATTACGGATTCCAGCCATATTATAGCAAGAGTTCTCAAGATATAACCTGACAACATATTGGAGAGTTTCGACGTAGTTTCTTTATATTCTATGGTCCCAGTAAATGAAACCAGTTAGCACCAACAAAACAGCTTCCCAAATGACATATTTGTAGTGCCATGTATTAAAAATACAACGGATCTGAGAAGCTGCTCATGAAACATCTGATAAAAATTGTTTTCAAACCCAGTCAAAAAAAAATTCCAGTGGCCCACTGTCTACGTCGTGCGACGCCAAAGCCATCTATGAGGCTTACCCCTTGATTGCCACCGACCAATCAGTATTTGTCATGTTCTGAATGACAGAAATATATACTAATAACATCTATTTCTAGGCGAGCAATTTACGAGGTATCATCTACGCAGATATCTAGCGCAATTGCAGATGAAAGGTTTGGAAGAAATTCCAATAAACTACGTCAAAACAGCCCGGAAAATCATAGGATAATTCTCGTAGCCTTCTGCTTTCGCTTCTTGTTACACATTCGAGTTAATGTGAACCAACCTGAAGAAGGCAGATGTGACTCTGCCGAAACGTCGTCATTTTACCATCGATTTCGGGCAGGGATCAGTTATCAACTCCGAGGATGAATTCCCGGAAACCACCTAACACATACACACACACACACACACACACATATATCGCAGAAAGTTATGAAAGAGCCATGAGTCTAGGGCAATGGCAGGAGAGGTGGGACAGCTCTACTAAAGGCCGGTGGACATATCGATTGATACCTAACATCAGTCGTTGGGTCAACCGCCAGCATGGGGAGGTTGGGTTTTACATCACTCAACTACTGACTGGACATGGATGCTTTCGAGCATACCTGCACAGGTTCAGGAGGACAAACTCCCCAAACTGCCCACACTGTACGGACGTGGTAGAGGACGCGGAACACGTGTAGGATCAACGTGCTGAAGTGGAGAGGATTCTGGAGACTAATATCGTTCCAGAACAATTAGTAGAAGCCATGCTGAAAAAACTTGGTATCAGATTACGCGGAGACTATCCTCAAAGAACTCCGCAATACGTTCGAGGAGTAGGCTTTAGAGGCTCCCAATATAAGAGCAGTAAACATCTGCAATAAACCACCCTTGCGAAGTAGTATTGAGTAAGAGTGCCGCAAGGGACCATGGTTGTAGGAGAAAGAGGTTAGGGTTTTAGCGGGTATACGGTATACTGGTTTCAATGCAACGATTTACTCTTGCTTTGAAGTCATTGCATCGGGAGTCCCGCACGACGGCTAGCACGTGCTAGCTAAGTACGCAATGTATTTCTGGAACAGATAGAAATCCTCGTCTAATTATAACGAAGTACCCCGGTAGAATCGCATTGCTAGATATATTGAAAATTAAATTCTACTACAACGTGACTAAAATCATTCACACCGTGATTGTGGAGAAGTTGTTTCAACTCAAATTGTGGAATCGTTGCCAGTCAGTCTTTGCATTAAGTACCTATGAGTAATTTCTTAGCTATTTGCTGAGATAGACATATTTTGAATTAATTTGACAGTGGCAGTTTACCTAACGTTTTTGTTATTGTAATTATAATAATTGTACCTAGGAAGGACTTAGCTTCTTTAAGTTTTTTCGTTTCCAACATTCCTTTTTTCATCAAGATCTTGATATTGTCATATGCTACTTTATTATCCAGAGCTGCTTAGGTTAATTTGTCCATATGTCCTCAAGAAATGTTCGATTGCTTTCCTTTCTTCTGATAGTGGCCTCGTAGTGTCAACCTTATACGTATGGTCAAAAGCACAAGGTACTAGTGATGGTGAAAAATTAATCATTCGTTAGAAACTACTTGTTACTTGACTAGAAACGAAATAAACGAATACCTAATACTTCAAGTAATCGTCACTATTTCTTAATCGGTATATTCGGTACTACTCGGTAATTGCACTATAAATAACTAATTTTTTATTGTGTAAAAGGCTTCTTAGGAACATCATTATCTGATGTCTGAAAAATAATATTGGGAACAATGGTTATTGGGGTTATTTTGCCTGTACATAAAGGTTCAGTTGTTTTCTGGAACAGATAAGCATTTGAAATTAACAAATGAGGTACAAATTTTAGTAAGTTAATTTCGAAAAACTGCCTAGATTACTTGTTGCCCCTGCAGAAATTTTTCCTCACATATATTCAGAGAGATAGAGTTGTCAACAATATGATGAACGAGTAATCCTGTATATAGTCACGGTATTTATTTTGTATCAAAAACGTTTGACAGTGACATACTAGAAAAATTGATAGATCATAAAGGGCACTCTGAGATATATGTATAAATAATTAATTAAGAGAACTGTACTTCACTGACTGTTCAGTTCTTCACTTTAAAATATTAAGTTATGATACACACTTATATATACATTTTCCGACTTTTTAAAGAAGTCAGAAGCAATACTTCTTTGCGATTTAATTTTTCCAACTTCTTAGTAAGGTAGAAAAATGACATCCTCATGATCTCATATTTCCGAAATTTTGAAAACTTAAAAAATAATGTCTTCAGGAGCTCCTAGTTAAGACTTGAAATTACATCTTTAAGATGTCATTTTTAGGAAGGAAAGGTAGTCAAAATGAAATTTTTTTGACACAGGTGTTGGCTGGGTTGTAGTTCTGTGTGTATAAGTACTTAGTAGGAACTGACCTACATAAGCAGATATTAGGCAGTGTTATGTTTTTGTTAATTTGAACGTTTTAGTTATACCTACTATCTAATTTCTTATGATTTTTGTTTTACTTGGAAAAAGAAATCTTATTATTATTACTTGAGTCTCTCAAGGGAATCCAAGAAATATTACATTTTTACATTATGTAAAATGTTTAGTTTAACTAACAAAATCCTTTAAGGTTTAATTATGTTCCATATAATTAATCATGAAACTCACATAACAATTTACCTTATTTACCTGTTGTAGGTGAAATACACAATTTGAATATATCACCTTTTCTGCATATTGTTTAGTCAGTTTGATTACAGAAAAACCACCACGCATCCTTTGCTTATGGCGAACAAATTGACTGTACCTCCTTTGTAATGCAAGTTAAACAGCTTCGAGATTTATAGGCTAGTTATCCGTCCATTTGAGGATTGTCAGACAATATTTCACATCGCCTTCATTAAGATGCGAGACATATGAAGCATTACGAAGGTGAATTTAGATTTTTTCATAGATACAGACATTTTGAATCGTTGGAACATCTGCAAACTATGGTTGATACGTACGAGGTAAATGTATTGTGAAGAATTACACGGGTTACCGTTGCATTGTTGTTTCTTTCTTTAATCAAGTATAATGGACTTCTTTTTGGATGCTGTCACTTATGTAAAATAAAAGTGTATGACTGAAGTAAACTCAGCACACCCAATTACAACAATTACTTACTTATATATATATATATTTTTTGTGTAACATAGTTAAATTTATTTAGACAATTTAATGCAGATTTTCATTCGATCGATACTGGAAAAGAGGTTAAGTTTTGATGTTTGCTTGTATGTATGTATGTCTAATGTAATGTCTGGAACTGCAGAAACGATACTAAAAATCTATCCACTAAAAAAAGTCTTTATTATCCTTGGTACATTTAACTTTCTTTGGAAAATAAATTTTAAGGTCAAAATATCAGTAGTAGAAAATTTGTGGATGTCTCCCATTACCACGTCGGCAATGAACTCGCCTGCTGCCTTAGAGTAGAGCCTGATTGATTGTACTATTAGTCATCAGTAGTTTTAAAAATCTCTAAAGCCACAATGTCTTTACGTTCAAAAAATAAGTGACATTTCACACACATCAAATGCAGAGACAGATTTATAATTTGGTTTCCTACGTAATTTCGAAGAATCAGTTACTATAAAATATAGATTTTGAACAAGCTTAGATACCCAAGTTTTTTTTTCGAATTATGTTAAATTTGATTTTAAAAAATCATAAAATCTGCCATGAGATATATATTTTTTGAATTATTAGTTTAAGAATGTTAATAAAATATTATTGTCTAGACCTTATGACAGAACTAAGAAAATATCAAAAATTTAATGGTTTGGTTAAACCTTGTATTTGGTTATCTATATATAAATATGCAAAGACAAAAACGGCATTTTCCCCGCTGCCTCTAACCGATTTTCTTTATTTCTGTTTTGTATAGTAGCTACTGAATGCTCAAATTTATTTATAATATTGGTTCATTCATCAAATAAAATCTAAAAAATTCATTAGTTAAGTCCATACTCTCAATGCCAAACAAATAATAGTAACAGTGCCGCCAGATTGCTTGAAGAGAAAATCATATGGGATTGACTTGAATGTGAAAAACAGTTAAGTTTTTCGAAAAACTAACAGGACCGCACCTAAAGTTATTCCACATCGATATGCTATTGAAATAGAAACCAGGCAAATTTATATTAGTTAATAATTGTCATTTAATGGGCTTTCGCAAATTTACAACTTTCATTGCTTCTTAAATATGGGATGTCAACTAAAATCATAAATATGTTGCAATTAATCATTTTATTACTGACAACATTCTATTAATTTAAAAATTATACTTTTTGGTTTTTTTTATTTTTATATACATTTTCATATAATTTGACTAAGATTACAAAAATCAGGAATTTATACACAGACCGTAAGATTTAAGAGAAACTGTAGATCTGGCAACACTGATAGTCATGGCCATCTTTGTTTTAGAAACTTAGATTTAAATTATGACATTTCATAATATTGTTAGCCTGTAGGTTAATACAGCCCTGTGGTAAATGTAAGTTTTTAATTGAATGAGTAAAGTTCAAAATTTCAATTATTGAACACTAATTAACAGCATTGTATTTATTTATATTTTCCATAAAAAAACAGAAGTAGTCATTGCTTATTATTAGTATTTCATTAAAATTAATGAAAATTCTATTGAATCTTAAGATATGTGGGTTATTAATATGTTCTTATGTTTTGTAATTATTTTGTATTACTAATATAAATTTTTAGTTGGGTGCGTCCATTTTCTGCGTCCCAGTTGAAATCGTTCACTGTGAAATGTTAGAATAAAGATTATCATTAGTTTTATTACTTAATTTAAGGGTATTAAATTTTTTCAGTCTCACATCCCAAAATATATATTAACTAATGTTAATACTTTTACACGGAATTGGAATTTTTATGTAAAAAATTATAACTACATATTTAAATATATTAAAGGGCCGAATCTTTTTACTGTTTTCTGTCCATGTATTTTATATCATAGGTAATTTTTTCAGTAAAATAAACATCTCATTGTTCATGATAATAGGAAATCATATACATGAACTCGATTGAAACCGCAAACGGCGGAAACTTTGAGGTTGCAAAGAACAATTTTCCAATTAGTATATGGGACATTTTACTAGGAGCAGTTCCACCCAACAATTTTGGGTGGTCACGCATTTGTCAAAATTATTTGATTAAATTTTTCTTTTTTTTTCTTTCAATAGATTTGTCGTTATGACGTGAACAATTCTAGTCATTACACCTACTTCTCCGATTTCTCCTCAACTTTATTTCTTATAAAAAAATTCTTTTAACAAAAGAACCCGAATAATGTTTACAATTTGATGAAATAGGGTCGAATTTCGATCACTGGGCGACTAATAGTATAGATAGTATTGTTTTCACTTAAGGAAACAGTAACATTATGTGCTTAAAATTTTATAAATAAAAGTATATTTATTTATTGAAAAAAATATAGATACCAATACCCTAAAATGTATTTTATAATGCCTTTTGATAGTTAATTTGTCAAATAACATTACGGTTTTGTTATCGTTTATATTAATTGCTCTTTTTATTTATATTAAGGAATTTCAACTATGCATTAAGAATTCTCTACAAAATAAAAACATTGTTTTTGGATAAACTATGATTTTCCGAGCTCTTTTGCTGTGGTCTTTATTGATTTTTTTTCTTACGAACGTTTCATCTGCAACTGCGGCAGACAGTTAGCGGCGCGGGCCTTGTACATTGCTCGCGCAGAAAGGGACTGTCGAGCGGTGGGGAACTAGTATTTAAACTTGTCTGTCAGATCATGATGTTTCCTGATTGGCCAGCCGCACATAAAGAAGGGGGACCTGCAAGCCCTATCGAACTTTTTGTGTTCTCGCTCCGTAGAGCGGAATACTATATTCTATTCAGTTTTAGAACGCATCATTTATGTTTTTCGGTTTTTTGGGAATAACATCACAATTTCTTAAAAATCTATATATTTCAAATATCCCAAACGTTTCAGGGTCTAAATCAGTCGTTTTCAATAGTAATAAAACTTAATACAACTGAACAAGAAACTAAAAATGAAAAGGTTCGCAATGACAAATTTTTTAAATTCACAATTTGATATTAAATGTAACGAAGAGAATTTACTGCTAATTTTATATATACAGGGTAGTACTAAAATATTCTAAAACGCATGTGTAATGAACAGAGCTTATTCCAAAATGGAAGAATTTGAAATGCTTATCTTCAGAATTTTATGTGGCGCTCCCAGGAGCTATTTAGTTATAAGATTTTTTTGAGTTTAGTGTTTCGTTATTTGGTTTAGTTTTTGATATAATTAATTTCAATGTATTTATTGTTTTTAATGTTGTTTAAATTTTAAATCTGTTGCACACTCTTTCTGAAAGACACTCTATGTATGGTATGGTTGTTGTCAAAATGTGATTATTATTTGTATTATTTGGAGCAATTGGTTTCAATATTATTAATTGTTTTGTGTTCAATTTCGTCTAATTCTTTATTCATGAAGTGTTTAAGATAATTGTTAATTCTTTTTTAAACTTATTAATATCAGAACCGTTGGTTTTTTTCTCTATCATATAAAGATTTAATGATGCCCTTTTGACGGTATTTGAATGACTAAAGTCAAAATTGAGATATCTGTTAATGTTAGTTGGCTTTATGTAGACTTGTGTATCAAATATTGCAATATATTGCAAATATATTGTGATGTACTCGTGATATGTGGGAGGTAATAATTATTTTTTACTTTCTATTCGGTTTGCTAATGCAATGCTTGTTTTTGTTTTTGAAATAATTTAATAATTATAACAAATTCACCCATGCTGGCGGTATTATTTCATCAAAACCATGTATATTACTTTTAGCCCCGTTTTGTTAATATTACTATTATGTGGGAAAAGACGAAAATCGCTTTATAATCGAAAAACACTCACTGAAAATTGACCAAACATCATTAATTGATTTTTTGTAAATATATTCAATAATGTGTTGGAGTACGTCGCTTCATGAGATTATGAAACAAAGAGATACATAAGCGACTTTATAACTGACATTTAGCCCAGGTCATGTACGAAAATATAAAATTAATAGAACAAAACCAACATCAACGTGTTCTACTGATAAAACAGTCGGTATCAAGTTGGTTTTTTACCTTTTACACAAGATATACCCATGAAATGTGTTTGCTACTAAGGGCAGTGTTGTAGAGAAACGAACAACCTACAAAATTATCATCAGTGTGTTAATGGAATTTAGATATTCCATTTTGCCCAATTTATTACATACATCCTTATTATGCTAGAAATATAAATATGTTGCAGCTTAAAATTTGCAATACCAATATTTATTATAATGATATAATTTCACAGGTTTATGTTATGAAGAGCTCTAAGGAAGGCAGTGTGTTATTCTGTTCAATTTCTAATGTGAATTGTACCTATAGTTGGTTCTTTGTTATTGGTGTCGTTAAGTAGTTCATGTAAGTCTTCAAGATAGTTTTCCCAAATAGTGAATATTTCGTTGCCATAACGCCACCAAACTGAAGGTTTATGCTCTTTCATTATACTGCATCGAATCAGTCCTCCAGCATGTTTTAGTTTGCTGTAACAGCAACTGAAACTTATTTGAAAATATGAATTAAAATGTTTCGCACGGAGATATGTGTTACTTTTTAATTGGAATATTCAATAACTAATTCACTGTTAGAAATATCTCTTACGAGTCCCTTTTTTCATGAATTTACATGACTTTTTAACGAAGCTGATTCGTTAATCCTACTAATGACTTTCAAACGAAACGGCCTCATTGATTTTACTGTGGTATTTGGAATCGTGAAATCCTTCCCACAATCACAAAGGACGTTTTTCATTTCATACTTTACAATTTATATGAGACCTTTAAGTTTAAGCTGGGTATAGTAAATCATTCATGAGGCAGCAGGTCGTCCCGTTTTTTAAATTCGGTTGCATGTTATTGCTTTTGGTTAAACTTGTCTTCTATCCCAATTTGTGTTATATTGGTTCACATTTAAATTTGAACAAGAACTCAAATAAATAAATTAAGGTAAGTAAGCTGTTTTACTTTTTTTTCGAAGTAATCGACCTACTGTAGATCAATATCATGCGAATTGGTATTTTATTAGAACGATGATATATTATTTACGTAGACTTCTAAGAATAGTACACTGATAGATTAATTTTGTAAATTGGATAACTAACTGTAGCTGTTTCTTGTGTATTTTTCTGCATTTAGACCAAATAGAGGCACAATAGTTACATACTGACCTCAGTGTGTTTTTGTAATTTTAGCAGTGCCGAAAACCATTATTTTTCCTTTGCGCCAAGGATAAACGAGTTATCTAATTCTGAGAGTGTACTGGGACACCTTGTATATAGTAAGTATCCTAGTAATTTGCAGAGTTTGGAATTTAACAGCACTATTTACAGTTGTCATGTTTGCGGGTTCTATTTGTTGCTCAATTCTGAAAACAGATATGTCAAAACAAATATATGATATTCTTAAAATTACAAGGATCGAGTTTTGATATTTGACAGCAATATTAACATCTGTCAAATATGAAGATCCCAGTTTTCAATTGGTTATATCAAAATCATCTTATACATTTATTCTAAGTATCTTTATGGCATTCCAGAATTTACAGGGTTGAACCTGAGTCATCAGATTAAGAGTTGTTCAGACAAATCGTTAGCTAATATGGATACAAACAATTAGGCAAAAAAATGTTCTTTAATCACAAGTTCATCAACTTAAGGATTACTTTTAGTGTAAAAATCTGTTCACAAGATTTACAAAAATGAAAGTCAAAATTCAGACAGATTCATAGATAATATAAACACAAACATTCAAAACCAAAAAATTCTGTGGTAGCCCAATTTCTGGGACCTGTGTATCAATATGGGAGACATAGTGTAGCTTTGCTCCACTGTGCGACGTGGAAGGTCCAGAAACATCACAGAAATAATTAGATAAATTAGGATCTGGTTAAATGTATTAGAGTCTATTTGAGAAGAGGAATACAATTTCTTCCTATCGTCAAAATTCTTTTATTTTCAGAAGGCAAATGTCGCCTTTGCTTTTTTTAAGTCAGCAGACACAATTACATATAACAAAAATAGTATTGGTATAGTTAGTTTTTGACCCCGAACGATTGTTTTTTAGCGGGATTTTCAACTTTTTTGTGTTCATTATAATACTTAGTGAAGGGAAAAATACTAGTTGGATGAGTGGTTTGTGTGCTCATCCAAATCACAGGAATTTCAAGAGTCATTGATAGAGATCTTTTTGCTCTTCCAGTAAGAAGCTCACATATATGTAGCTATAAACCTTCTTGTCTGCCTGAAACAAAAATAACGTATTATGTAGTTTAATAATATGAAATATTCATTTGTTTTAAAAGTAATTTCACCACAAATGTAAAAGAAGTGTCAGCCTTATTTTTATATTTTCTTGATATTATAGAAAAATTACTTATCTCAAACATATAACACAATCAGGTTATAGATCGAGAGATCTGAAATAGAACTTCAACCACTATTTTCTGAGTCCTGCTTTTTGGAGTACTGAAAGGTTATATCAGGTACTTACAACTCGTGAAAAAATCCTTGAGTTTCCTAGGGGATTTCCTGTAAAAATTAGATTTTCCAAAAAAAAAGTGCGACGACTTTCTGAGTACTACCGTGTTAATAAAACGATAGGTTACTATCGATTTTATAACGAATTTTTTTTTGGTAGTAATGGGTCTGAGGGTTGAAATATGAACATGTACGGAAAATGTTTAATTCTTGAATGATTTTCTGAGTCCTGCCAACTATAATAATGAAATTTTTTTATTTGAAAATGATCAAAAAAACGGCATTACGCCTGGAAAACAGAATAAAGATGAAAATTTTCCGCACACTTTTACAAGTGAAAATCCATTAATCTCCTAGGAGGCGTCATGCCATTTTTTTGGTCAATATGTTTGATTAATTTAGTTGGCAGGACTCAGAAAATAATTAAAAATTAATAATTTTTCTTACATGTTTATTTATCGATTTCAACCCTTAGACCCATTACTACCCTCCTGCCAAAAAAAAATTCTTGGTAAAATCGATGGTAACTTATCGTTTTATTAATATGGTATGACTCAGAAAGTTGTCGCAGCACCTACTTTTTTTTTGTTGAGAAAATCTAATTTTTAAGTAAGTACCTCATATAACCTTTCTGTACTCCAGAAGGCAGGACTCAGTAAACCGTGGTTGAACTGAAAAACTACAGGCATATTTTTAAAACTTTAATTCAATGCTGAAAATGTGATATTATTAAGCATGTTAAATTTATCTGCATATCCATAAAATATGTATATTGTATTAACTAATAAAGTTTTAATCATCAAACACGCGGCGAATCATATATATCGATAATTGTCTTCGAATGCAATTGTGTTTTTTAGGGTTCCGTATATACAATATACGGGATACCCTTATAATATCACTCAGGATTACTGCCTTTTTTTAAAATAATTTGAATAACAGATTTAATAATTTATAATTTAAACTTTGACCTATTTTGCCGTTTTTCTTCCAATCTACAGAGCCTCAAAACTCAGACAGTAGATTATAAAAGGCATTTCTGAAAGTTTATTAGTAAAATAAAACTCTAATGTTACTTTTTGGGGGCCAAATTAGAAAATTAAATACATATGTAAAATCAATCGAATCCTAAAGCAGATAAAATAAAAAGTCTATTTGTGGAAAATCAAAGTGTATATGTTTTATAAATTTAAAACGCTTCCTTTAAAATATATAAGGGTAAGTATAAGAAAATGCACTCATTCCCTGCTTGTCTGAAACTGGAATATTAGAATCTTGAAGGTGGTACGGAACCCTAAGTATGTGAGTCCAACTCGCACTTGACCAAATTATTTTAAAAGCTATAACTGAAAAGTTCTTTTACCATTAAAGTCCTAGGTAATATTGCTTCGATTATGTCCTTTATTTTTGTTGCTTCTTATTCAGGAATTTGTTCTGTGATCCTTAAGTATTATGAATTTTATTGAATGATGTTCTAAATATTTAAATAGGGAATTTATCAATTACGGTTTTTACAACTTTACAATTTTTAACAAAGCCAAATCAATTACCAATTTATTTCGATAGAATTTGTGAAAACAAATCTCTTTTGTTGTATAATGTTACGAATTTTTATTGTTCAGTTTTGCATCGTTCATTTTCGAGTACACTCATATCGTTTCATCGGATTCCATAGTAATGAAAATTAACATTTCATCAGTTAGTCTGGATGCTTCCGCCATAAATTCAACGATTCGCATTTTATGGCATCCGCTACTGTTTGACACTGAAAATCCTGACCTAATAGGCGGAAGTTATAAAAAAGTAATTAAACAACATTATGAAACAGATTTTGTATTTACAAAGGCGAAGAATATAGCGTGATTTATTGGCGATCTCTCGAAACGTTTTATGTTTACCGGCGCAAATACTGAACGCTGCTGTATGATACGTTTTAATTGCTTTTTAAATGTTGTAAAATCACATTACAATTCTGCTCTTAGTACGGTTTGTTGATTAGAAGTTTGTTGTTACCAGAGCAAGTTCAATTTTACCAATTTTGATATAATGTTGTAGTTTTATTAAAACTATTTATTGTAGAACAAAAAAAATGGACATTAAACTCAGAGTTTAAAAAAAATAATGAACTGTAGAACGGCTAGCTTCATCAGCGCCATATCTAGGAAGACTTTAATAAAAATGAATGTATATTTGTACCATTATGATATATATTATTTATAAACAAGAACTAAAAACAAAATGAAAAAAAAAAACAAAAATATTGACTAATAATAATAATAAATAAATAACAAACACTATAATCTATAAAACTTTGAGAAACCTAAAATACACTATGAAATGTTTTTTTTTTCGACATCTAATAAAACAAATAATAAAACATGGATATCTTTTAATGGTTTTATTAGAGAAATAACACCAAACTTGAATAAAAAAGGCTCGATATTTAAAACTACAAAAGTTTCAAAGTCTTATTCTGAATGCCTTGTCAATGGCATTAATCTGAATAAAATATTATAATCTAAACGTTCTAATCTTTGACGCTTAGTTAAATTGGCGTAATAGAAAAGAAACAATAAATTATAAATTGCAAAATATCAGTTAATCTTTCTACATAAATATCCATATTTTTTACGCCAGTTTTATCAGGGCATTGTTAATCTTGATATTTTACTTAAGATATATAAATGACATTTTAACATGTACTGAATAGCGACATACAGTATTTTCAGAAAACACGACTCAAAGAGGCCTAAAATCGAGAGTCGGGATCTTGGAGGAAAGCGCAACTGATGAAGGTTCTCCGGTTCTCGACTAAAAACAATATGTTGTCTTGCGTTCAATGGATTTTAATATCTCTTAAAACATTCTCGTAATTGCTCTAACATGCTAACTCTTTCGCATGATTTCTATCCTACGAATCACAGGCAAACGGCGTTAATCAACTCTCGATCTGGGTTCTCTGTGAGCTAGTTTTCCCTGAAACTTCTAGATGTCGATATTAAATTTCGCATTAAAATAATAATAATTTCAATTGAGGGAAGCGCTACCGATAAAGGTTCTTGATTAGAAACAATATATTGTTTTGCATTCAATGGACTGAAAAATCCCATAATATGTAAATGGTGGCACATGCCTCCAAAATAAGTGATTCATACAAAATTATAATTTCTTCGTACTATTGATGAAGTGGCACGATGGTGATATTGCTATAACTAATAATATGGATAGGATTTGCTTGAGCCCTACGATTATTGTGTCAAAAAAGTCAGAGGTTTTATTTCCCAGTTGTTTATCATTATAAGAGTTCTACCGTAGCTTTCATATTCATGATTTGAGCAGATATGCCTGACAGTGAAACTTATTTTTTCATAATAATAAACAAAGACTAGGAAATTTGAAGATGGTGATTCTTCACCGAAAATTGACAGCTATTTTGTGAAATTTAAAACCTGCTAAACAGGACTTTCAGTGAAAGCAATAACATGGAACTCCTCCAGGCACTGTGATTCCGTGAATGCCATAAATCTTGCCAGTATAAATAAATTAAATGCCCTGTGAGGTAATCCGTTCAAACTAGAATCTAGCTATTTTCTACCAAAATATGGTCAAAAATATGTGTTTTTTTCTGCATTTATAACTGTACTGTAAAAATATATTTATTTTGCATCGATTGTATGCACATCTATAGGTCAATTAATAAAGCAATAATTAATTGATTATATACAAAAAATACTTTCACAATTAGAACGATTCTTAGTGATATTTTTCCATATTTTCTACTCGAAACTAAGATCCTTTACTTTGTTATCAACATCTGAAGCAAGAAAAATGCGTTTGTTGTGGGGACTGGTGACAATAATTATGGATAGTAACTGTCAGACTCCGACAGATAGTGAACGAATGACGTCCTTGAGCGATTTCATCTGTTTTTATCAGACTAATAAAATAAATTGAATGGTTCTGGGATGTCCATGACATTAGTAAAAATTTATAATTTCAGACACATGAACAATGTAAAATGATATCTATACTTTTAATAACCCTCTTTAGAACTGAAATCTGATGACCCATGACGCATAGAGGCACAATGTAAAAATAGTGGACTAAAATCTTTAAAATCCATCCTGATAGCGCATGAATTTGTTACGCATAACTTGATATAAATTACTATCACTACCCACAAACCCAGCTCTACAATAGTGACGAAGATAATTTTTTTTAGAAATGCTAAATTTTGTTGTATTTTTTGTATTTCTTTGTTTATTGTGAATCGATCGGATCGATCTTGAACTCATTCTGTTGGTATGTTCATACCCTACAATTCATCATGGAGAATAGTTTGTTATTTTAGATTCTATAAGTGTGCAAACGCCATTGTCTGCTTCAGTTGTTTATTAGAAAGTAAAGGACTATAGTTGCGAGTGGGAAATGTGGCAAAATATCCCCACGAACCCTTCTCAATTTGACGACACAGTCTGTATCCTGGTTGATTGACCTAATATGGCTATTTATTTAACTGCACTCGTTTTAAAATATAGGTACAAATTGTATTAGCCTCATTTCTACAGATTTTTTAATTTTTAAGATATTTACAAGATATTGAACACTCTATTTGTACACAATAAGGTATATAAAAAATAAGGCATTGTTTCAATTTAAATGTAAAGTAATAAATTCTAATTTACCTAATTGCTTCTGATCCTTTTAAGAGCGTGCTCTATTTACAGAACAGCAGTTAATAGTGCCCAAAAAGAAATTCAGTCAGCACATCGTTTGTTTTAATGAAAGCAAACAACATCAAACTATTTATACACGTAGAGTGTTTCTATACGCGAGCACTTGTTTCGATTAGAAATCGAAGAGGATGATATTTTAAGACCGCTAACAAGACTTCGAAATCTATGTTTAAAAAGTCAAGATTCAAAGGTAAAACTGGGATTTTCCCAAATAAACAAACATCAATCTCGACTTAATTCTTTCAAATATGATTAACTGTATGCTCGTCTGGAAAGATTCCAAACTAAATGATTTACTTAATTTCAAGGAAAACATGGGTTTCTTGTTTTTTCACGTAACTTTCTTATGAGGTCAAGAATACGGAGAAGATGAAATATCACAGACGGCACGGTAATCCACACAATATTTCCAGTTAAATTGAGAAGATTGAAAAGGTTATCGCTTCCAGAATTGCAGTGATTTCCCAGTTTATTTATACATATTAATTTAATCTGAACTAGTCTATTAATGAGGAATCCAGTATCTCTATAAATATATAGTGGGTATCATAGTGTGATATTTGTTCTCCATTTATTGCGTCTCCTCACCTACTGTAATGGAAATTCGCCAATATCACATATGTAAATCATTTGTTTTACCTGGGATTCTAATTCATTTGAAAGACCGCTTAGTGACTCACAAAGTGACATTCGTCTTAACAAAGTTTCTTGTGCTTTGGCTGCACATCAAATACAAGAAGGCTATTCATTTCAACAACATAAAAGTTTTAGACTCGACCAATAACCTATACAAAAGAAGTTTCCTGGAGATGGTTCACATCTCCTAATGTTGTAACAGTATGAGCAGGAGAGTGGATATTGAAAATCTTAACATGATATATTGCAACTTACTTTCAATGAATCCTTAATTATTAGAGAAGAAACAAAACTATATTGTGTATAGATGGTGGTATATAGACAGATACGAGGTTAATATACAGGGTGAGTTTTTTTTTGATGATCAGTATGGGGATCTCGGAAACTAGCGGAGATAGAGCAATGGTTAAATTGGGAAAGATTTGCAGGTTTACTGGCCCAATTTAATGACACTTTCGGTTTTTTGTAAAAAGTATTTTGAAAAAACGAAATTCTGTCGATTTAGTCAAATCCCTCTAGCTCCTTTGTTTTTGATTTTATAAAAAACTGTAAACATCAAAATTGAAGGGAATTGTATTCCCAATATGATTGTCATGTCCTCGTTTGCGTGACACCTCTCGTTTTCGAGATATGACACAAACTTATCTTTTTTTGAATGGAAACCATAGTTGGGTATGACCTCAAAAAATCGGACATTTTTAGAGCTTTTCAACGATATAATATAATATAATATAGTTATTCATAAAAATAACGGAGTTATGGATGCTTTTCTCTCTTATTTTCACTTTTAACGTACGTAGCCATGAAAAAGATTGTTTTCACTTTGACGTTTCCTCATTTGTGAGTAATTCCATTAGAAGTGCTGAACTGACAGTCGATATTGACAAGTTTTCGTGATAAAATGGAATATTCTAACGAAGAAAAACTGAATATGGTGGAATGTTATATCATATGCCATAGAAATTCAGTCCGTGCAGCTGAGGAATACTTTCATAGATATTGTAATTGTCGTCAACCTGCTCTATGTATATTTAAGAGGCTTTACGATAGTTTACGCAGATATGGATCTTTTACTAAACCACCAAAGGAACGTAATAAAATTAACGAAGCAGCACAAATAAATGTTTTGGCAATGGTAAATCAAAATCCATCCAACTCGTAGATTGCGGCAGAAGCTGGCACATCTCAACGAACTGTAGTTAAGGTACTGAAAGCGCAAAAGTTCCACCCGTACAAACTTTCAGTTTCTCAAACTTTGCATGCTGGTGACGAACAACGACGTATTTTGTTTTGTACATGGTTTAGAGACATGTGCCTTGACAATTCACAGTTTCCATTAAAGGTGTTATGGTCAGATGAAACTAGATTTACTAACTGCTGTATGTTCAATAGATACAATGAGCATATCTGGGCTAAAGAAAACCCTTTCCATGTAGAACAAAGACGACTCCAGATAAAATTTAGTTTTAATGTTTGGTGTGGTATCATAGGGTCTACTATTCTGGGGCATTTTATCTATAACGAATCACTTACTGGGGAGCGCTACTTGCATTTCTTGCGATACACTTTTCTCAAGACATTTTGCATAATTTGAATTTTAGAACTCGTTTAGAAACTGAGTGGTTCCAACATGATGGAGCACCTGCTCATAACTCGTTATTAGTAAGACGACTCTTAGATAATACCTATCCAAACTCTTGGATAGGAAGAAATGGCCCACGCGAATGGCCACCCCGGTCTCCCGATTTGGCAGTTATAGACTTCTATTTATGGGGTGCGCTAAAAAACAAAGTATACAAAAGAAAGTATGGGACAGTTGGTGACCTAAGTGAGGCGGTATTACAAGCAATTGAAGAAATTGATAGGCGGTCTGTGAAGAAAGCGGTCAATCTTAAAAAGAGGCAATTTGTGTCTAAATAACAATGGTGGACTTTTCGAACATAAATTGTAACCATTATTATGTACTTTAATTTCTTAAGTTTTTAGTAAGTACCTACTTATTTAGTTTTTTCGTTATATTTGATATTCCTAATAAAAAAATCGTTCATGTTTTTTGAAATAGTTATTAATAAATCAATCTATTTCATGGCTAACGACATTAAAAGTGAAAATAAGAGAGAAAAGATCCATAACTCCGGTATTTTAATGAATAACTATATCGAGTATTATATCGTTGAAAAGATCTAAAAATGTCCGATTTTTTGAGGTCATAGCCAACTATGGTTTCCATTCAAAAAAAGATAAGTTTGTGTCGAAAACGAGAGCTATCACACAAACGAGGACATGACAATCATATTCGAGATACAATTCCCTTCAATTTTGATATTTACACTTTTTTATAAAATCAAAAACAAAAACAAAGAAGCTAGGGGATTTGTCTAAATCGACAGAATTTGGTTTTTTCAAAATATCTAGTAAGCCATGACTTTTTACAAAACTCCGAAAGTGTCATTAAATTGGGCCAGTAAAACTGCAAATCTTTCCCAATTTAACCATTGCTCTACCGCCGCTAGTTTCCGAGATCCCCATACTGATCATCAAAAAAAAACTCACCCTGTATAAGTATATTTTTTGATTTGTAATTGGCTAAGTTGTGCAGAGAAGCTGTTGCAGTAGCAGTTAGAGTAAGCGCTAATTGCAGAAAAAAAACGGTTAACACAGATACATTGGAGCATTAGAATAAAGTGGTTGATGCTTTAATACGAACTTAAAGTAATCAGGTAGTACAATTTTGCAGTAAGGTTAAAAATTTCATACGGCGCTCATATTCAATTAAGATAATATAATTTATAATTGCTTTTGATTCGTTGTGAAAGATACATTTTTAGTGTCAGGTTTAAAAATGAAAATTTTGTAACTTGCATTTGAAATAGCATTGTGTTTAAAATTTTATTTGTAATAGAAGAATTATTCATATCAAAAAAATCTTTTTAGATTAATTTAGAGATATCAATTTTTAGTTGGTGTTTTTAGATATTTCATTTCTATTATTTATTTGAATTTCGGAATTTTTCACATGGTTGTTTTGATTGAAATATAAAATATATAATATAAAAATATATTTGAAATTTCTTTTTATTAACTGACAACAGTCGATTGCATATAGAAAGTTTACTTTTCAGATATTGAGTCTCAAATAACCGGAGCAAGAAGTTGTGGAATTTTTATATTTTCAAAAAGAATTAGAGTTTTGAAAAACAAGTAATGTAATAGGTTATTTCAAAATTTAATTAAAATAAATAATTTCACTACAGTATATATGCATATATAATTTTAATATCAAGCAAATATTTTTAAGACTAAATAACCAAGTGACTTTATCAAAATCAAATGGGTACAACTGTTGTGAGTTTTAAAATTTACTCGACACTGATTGTGTGGTTCTGTTTAATTGCATAGGAGGGGCCTCACACCTGTAGATTTTCACGCTTTAGTAATAAAGTTTAAGTATCTTACAGAAAAGATAAAAGAAACATAAAGGTGCGAAAATTATTATACAATTTGGAGATTTATGATAATGTAATGTTTCGCATTTTATTCGCCCAAATTGTCCATTAAATTGAACATTTACGTTTAAAAGAGGACTTTAAAAAGGGGTACACCCAAAAGTAATAACAACAATTATTGAGGGTTCGACAAACTCTCCCGCACTATATTCATTCATTATGTTGGCATAAATCTTCATATAATATTGTGAAACATGTTATCAAATTCATTGTATATATATATATATATATATTGGTAAAGACACCAACATTTCATAAGAAATATAACTGGGTGATTATCAAGCGTTATATAGGCAAAACCAATTTCTGTACACTAACAATTTGTATAATTTTTAGTGCTGTTAAACTTTCTCCTTCAACAAATGATTTATGTTTTAACACGCTCCATATTTCGTATTAAGTTGGAAATGGGCATAACACACCGGAAAATTGAATTCGATAATCCGTCGAATCCTGCCTCACTAAACGTCTTCCACCGAGTTAACCAGATCCGGTAAATTAAGGAGATAAAATTAAAAATTGAAATAACAATCCTATTCCAAACTTGTTATTTCGGAATTTTAAACCTGAGAGTAGAACTCACATTTGGGTATTTTCTCCACTGAAGCAGGATCAGTATTTAGGTTTCACCTCTACCACTGACCCATTCAAACAAGATAAAAAAAACATTAAAATCGTGCCAGCCGTTTAGATGCTTAAAAAATATATAGTTTTACAATCCGATCGTAGGGCCACCTACCAGGCCCAGTTGAGAATATAAACCTTCCAGAGACTCAAACACATACAAAAAGTTTGATCAAAATCGGTTCAGTCGTTTAGGAACATAAAAGAAATTTGTTAGTAAGATACTTTTGTCAAGTAGGATATGAGTTGATATTCTTCAAACGCCTAAACAAATTTTCATAAATTATAGCTAAGAACCATCTCACTTATGTCAGCTTCCAAACACAAAAAAAACCGCATCAAAATCGGTCCATTCGTTTGGGCGCTATGAGGCCGCAGACAGATACCCAGATCCACAGAAAGACACCTCAAACTTATAACACCCCTCTTTTTGAGTTGGGGGTTAAAAAAATACACGAATTCAATTTCTTTAGAAAATGACAATTTTATGTTTTTCTGGATTGAATCGATGTTAATTCCTCCGACAAACTGATATCTGGAAGATTATGAGACTTATAACTATCCTAAAGTAGTTGGAAATTACTATTCAGACAGTACTTAAGAAACCGTCATAAAATTAGTTAGGCAGCAACAAATTGTCACGTGTAAAAGTGAGCAAGTGAGAGACGAAGGACTAATGAGAGAAATGCAAGATATATTTCACTGATATATTACCTTAAATAAGTTATGTGTGCGACACTGATCAATAGGTTACTACACTCTGTTGCTGGACACTAGGAACGCCATAAATCCCTCCCTATTTGAGCCGACTTTTCCTTTGATTTCTTCCAGTCCACAAATGTTTTTATACTCCTTTTTTTCCAAAGGAAAATTAATTTTAAACATTACACTTAAATTAGTTACAATATATAAAATTTTTACTATCGGTCCTGATTGCTTGTTGATAATTATAGTTTAAATAAAGTTGTACCATTAACCATTGATATTTTGTAAAGAAAGGCAAAATATTTGTGATCCAATTAATTTTCACAGTATCAGGTCGGATTAATAGATTGACTGAATCCGACCGAATTAAAATTTGCGTTGGTGTTGCAATCCGCAGACGAATACCTTAAAAAGGAAATATTGGGCTCAGATTTTCTGACATTTGCCTTATTCGCAAGTGGAAAGGCGATGGATAGCAACAAAATAATCACTTCTTCTATACTGCCAAAATATGTTGTATGGTGGATTATAGTAACAGAAAGGGAGTCATGGATCCCTCAGGCATGATGCTCAGCAGTATCAGCAATCTCGTTAAACTGTCAAGAGTAATGAAAAATTCTTTATGAATTATTTAGATATGTACCACATTCCTATGGAATTTATTTCACAAGGCATCTTATTAATTATTTATTCACCGTCCAAACTTACCTGCACTGACAAATCATTATCGTCGTTAAAGAGGTGCCTCTCCTCGTCCCATATAGAGTTGGGTTAAAAAGAGAGGTTAATTTCCAAATACTTTTGCAAACAACTTAGCGTGGTTCAATTTTTTCAAGCATTTGATACTTACGTGACATTTAATTATAGTTTGAATTTTTAAATATTATGTATATTCTTTGGCATATATGATGATCCATTTCTCTGTTTTAAAGTATTTATGTGGCACACAAAAATGCCCACTACCAGAAACAACAAGTGAAAATATTGTGAGAGGGTTAATTAATTAATTCTTCTTCTGCTTCTTCTTCATGCTGTGTATAGGCATCTTTGCCTGTTTCTCTTCACATCCTTGCCTCTGCTCAGTCACCTGGGAGGTTGTCACTCCACCTTTTCCTAGGTCTTCCAAGGCTTCTTCGTCCTGCTGGTGATTTGTCCCTTGATATTTTCACAATTCGTTCTTCCGTCATGCGGTCAATGTGCTCATCCCATTTTATCTTTCTGTCCAATACCCAGTCATTGATGTTATCTATCCCGCATGCTTGTCTTATGTTTTCACTTCTTTCTCTATCCATTAGTGATTTTCCCGCTATTCTTCGAACTATTTTCATTTCTGTTGTCTCCATTATCCGTTTTGTTTTAGAGGTCTCAGGTCGTGTCTCTGCTGCATAGGATAGTATAGGCCTGATTGCGGCCTTGTATATGCGGGCTTTGGCTTCAGTTCGAATGTATTTATTTCGCCAGATTGTGTCATTTAGGTATGCTGCTGCTCTTGTGGCTCTTGTAGCTTGGTTACTTACTTCCGTCTCCACTTCCCCGTGTCCAGATATTTCGATTCCCAGATATTTAAATTTCATTTCCTGGTGTATTATTTTGTTATCCACCACAAGCTTGCATCTGATCGGTGTCTTGGAAGTAACCATTGCTTTTGTCTTTGCCGCTGCTATTATCATATTGAACCTTTTTGCTGTTTTGTTAAATTGGTACAGTAGCTTCTGCAGATCGTCCTCGTTCTCCGCAACCAGTACCGCATCGTCTGCATAGCACAGGATTTTGATCTCTTTATTTCCCATTTTGTATCCTCTTAGTTTACGTACTTGTTTTATGATTTCGTCCATCACGATGTTAAATAGTAGCGGGCTGAGAGAGTCCCCTTGTCTAATCCCATTATTTGCAGGTATCTGTTCAGTTAGGTCACCATCTATTTTTGCTTGGATCGTATTTTTTGAGTATATATTTTCGATTGTTTTAATGACATTGTACGGTATCTGTCTATCGTAGAGAAGGTGTATTATATCTTTTAATTGTATTCGATCGAAGGCCTTCTGCAGGTCAATGAAACACATGAAGGCTGGTCGATTATATTCGATCGATTTTTCTGTTATTTGTCTTATGACAAAGATTGCATCCGTACAGGATCTTCCCGACCTAAAACCCTGTTGTTCATCTGCTAATGATACACATTTATTTATTTTATTTGTTATTATCTTTGTGGTTAATTTCAACGTTGTGCATAGTAGAGTTATTCCTCTATAGTTCTTGGGCATTTTTTTATCTCCTTTCTTAAATAGTGGGATCGTAATGCTATTCCTCCACTCATCTGGTATTCTGTGCTGGGCAAATATTTTTTTGACTAAGGTTGTTAGTTGTTGGTTTAGCTTCTCTCCTCCATATTTAAGTAAATCGTTGGCGATGTTATCCGGACCTGGGCTCTTTCTGTTTTTCAGTTTTTGGAGTGCTGTTTCTATGTCTTCCCTTTTTATGTCAGTCTTATCACTTATTACTCTCTCTGGTGTATTTGGTTCGGTTTCTGTCTCTTCTTTCTTGTATAGTTCTTCTAAGTATTTTACCCAGGTATCTCTCTCTATGTGTCTGGTACTGATGAGTTCTTTTGCTTCTGTTCTCTGATTTCTTATTAGTCGCCAGATTTGTTTTTAATAATTAATTAATTAAAGTGATAAAATAATTATTTACGAACAGGTACGTTTCAAATATTTTTCCACATATTTCTATTGCCTTTAATATAATTAGAGCACAATTTCGAAATTAATAACCTGTTATAATAATGCAACAGGAAAATAATATTGCTTCAGAAACCCCAAATCGTATTATTCCGTGATACTACTCTAATTTTCTCTCTCCTATTAACTTATTACCCCGTATCTAGATCTCCCTTACACTACAAAAACAATTCACTGATTTTCGGATCACGGCAAAGATTAATTACGAACACATTGTATAACAACCCTCGACGTATTCCAATGAAGAAATATATAGTAGCAGACAAAAAAGTGATAATAACTTGATTACAGGGTTCTTTTAACACTGCACGACATTTTGACACAGCTGTGTGGGAACAAACAAGTTTTAAATCACTCGTGGGCAGGAATAGAACAGCACGAACTACTGGTTACGATACCAGCATTGGGTTCTCTTTTATTTAAAATTTTACTTAATTAAACCGGGAAAAGTAAATTGGTCGTTGCATTAAATCCAATAAGAGAATTGCATTCGTTTTTATATGGTTAGAAATATGGATAATAAATTGTTTTTCTGTTTGATCGATTTAGCTTTGATGAAGGAAACTTTTTTGTACATCTCTTCTTAGCAAATATTTTTATAGCTCGAACATAAACGAAAATCGAAGGTTAAAAGCCTAAAAATATGGATTTTGTAATCGTATTCTTGCATATGTTATGAAATGTGATCAAGCGACCATTATGCCGTCCATGGAGAAGTTTTAGAGAAGCAGAAAATTTTCAAAATGAATACTCACAAATCTTGATCGTAGCAGTTTTCAGAGAGAGAAGTCAGATAAATCAGTAACAAATATTTTGTTGGTACAGGATATGAAAAAATTAATCTCAAAATATGTTTTATATATCACGAACAAACTAGCCGGGTTATGGTGCACTTTGCAAAATATCTTTCCCAATTATTTAAATTACAGTTCTTCAAAAACTACTTATTCAACATTTATAACTATCATTTTAATGAAGATTAATGTTACTGCTTTAGTTACCAGAAACTATGAATTAACAAATCATCAGTTTTTATAACTTCTTCAAACTTTTCTCGGTAAAAATGATGCAATCACCACTCATTAAGAATGATTTGTGCTAGCCTTACTATCTTTAGGTCGTTGCTAAATTCACTAAAAAACAGAAGAAAACTCCAACTGAAAAGAAAATTCCGGAGTTCATCATCAGGCTCACATCTCATTATCTGCCAAGAAGTTTCTGGTCAACTATATGATCGTATAGTTTACCTTTCAGTAAAGGAAAAATAATACATTCTACTGTCCTGGTACTATGTGGCTTTTACCTGCTCCTAGGGTTGAATCTGATTTAAAAGCGAAATATATTACACAATTGGAACTGTAAAAGAAAAAGCGATAGGCTCTGAGTGCGACCTCACAGAAAAAGACCTCAACTACTGTTTTGTATAATCTAAAACTTCTATAGAGCTGTATATAGATCATAGAGGAGTGTTTATTGAAAGGACGCTATTTATATGTCATATGCTTAGAATAAAAAGTTTTACATCACATCGTTATTTTCTAGCCAGACCTCCTATATTAAAATATCACAAGTTTCAAGGTCTAAAAAGGGCGCCACACATTAAGATGATTCCCGTTGGTTTTCATCGTGACGATGAAAAAGGTCATGCCAAAATTGAACGATGAAACTCGACGTAATTCGTCGTCAGACTGCTTTCATCACACACACACACACACATCGGTTTTGACTGAGAAGTCAAAATTGAAGCAAGAATAGGTTAAACCGACAATAAAACACTACGGGTTGGCGTCGTTTGGCACGTTTCATCGTAACTATGAAAACCTTAGAGCATACATCTATAGAAATAGATGCTCTAAGATGAAATAAAAAACAGATGTCAATATCAAAGCTTTTGAAAAAAAATAGTAATGTTTGGTTGGTTATAATTGTTGAATATAAGCTATATGCTATTAAGGATATTAGTTTGTTTCTGCGTCTATCTTCTACAAAATTGTAGGCAGAACTGTCCTTGGAGAATAGCGCTGGACTTTTAAATATAAAACTGGCATAATAGATGGCTTAGTTTGATGATCTCATTTCTAGATTGCGTATAAGGAGAGTGGTGACAAACCAGGAAGTACGGCCATTTTTCGCTCATTTTCCGTCAATAAAAATAAACCTAAAAAATGATAACATGAAGCCTTATGAGTTATGCAACCGTTCAGACCGGTGCAGATTATTATAAGTCAAGCAGGATTCACAGATTGCTTAAAGAGAATAATCCTCAAAACTCACTAATATTCTTTTACGGATTTGACTCAACAAAAAATATCATTCATGAGATCAGCCATTGATAACAAAAGTTGATATTAAAATTAATTACTATTGTAAGCATTTTATAATTCAGCTGCTGTGTATGTTTGCAATTTAAATTTAATAAAATTTAACTAAGAATAGCCAATCATGAAATTGTATAGTTATAGTGAGATTTACTTTAAATCCTCGAATTTGGCAACTCTACGTCAAACACTAAACATCTGTTCTCCTCTTCCTAGAGCAAACCGGAAATTAGTGCAAAAAATGGCGGAACCAATCAGCATTTAGCCTATACCTTGGCAACACTCTTCGCATACGCAGTCTGCTCATTTCTAGTTAATAGATATTATATAAATATTATCAATTCGTTTTATAATTTTGATATAACCCTTGTGTCTCTTTTTCAGGTTAGTACTTTCATCATAGAACACAATCTTATGGCTTTTTTTAGTAAGTATAAACTATTATTTATTATTAACAAAATATTTATAAATTGTTTATAAATGATTGCCTTGAATTAGTCCCCAACATATTTTTTTCCTACCCTCAAACAGTCGGTTTCCCCTGATTTATCTCGCTTCCACTTGTGGGCCATGAATTATCGAGGTCAATTTTAGTCAAATGTCAAGGTCATAACTAGTTCTAAACAGTATTTTTAAATTCGAAATAAAACCCATTTCTATCTGAATAATTACCTATCAAGGTCAAGATCAATGTTATCATCAGATAACCAGGGAAAGGTATCATATTTTTATCTAAGGCATATTCGCCTAAATAGAAAGACCTTTTTCCACACATGTGCGGTCTTTTTTATTATTCTCCAAATATATATATGGTTGTTATTGACTTTATTAAATATAAAATATTTTAAAGTTAAATATCAACTTTCAGATCTACAGTTATTTTATAAATTTGAGGTTATCAATTTGCATTAAGCACACTCCTAATGTATGCTATAAACAAAACAGTAATTCTCGACATAAGCTCATTTCGTGTTGATACACATTAAGGACATTTTCGAGTTTTTCCAGGATACCACTGAAATGCTAATTACATTTTAACGATTTTCATTTTCGTTGCTGCTTGTTAACAGTTGTCATCGTATCTTGAAGCATTTAAATATATTTTCGCCCTTATTATCAGTGGCTAGGGTTTCAAGAGTATGGCTCAGTTATTTTTGTGTGCCTTTAGTTAATGAATTTATTTATAAATGACAGTTTTTGACTTTATCATATAGTATATGAGTATGTTATTCTTTCATTCCATTACCTCACGGCGCAAAATCTTTTCTTAGCTTTGTTACGGAATTATCTAAGATAATCTAATAAATAACACGTAAACTTTTCTCAACAAATGGGGTCATTGTCAAAACTGAATATAATAACTTTTCCCAATTTTGTATTTCTTGAGAAAACTAAACATCGTCAATAACTATTAAACAAAAAATAAAAAGAAAATTGCTCGACAACCAGAAGAGAAAGAAGAGAAGAGGTACTGACTCCTTGCACAGGACAATAGGCTAAAACCTTTCTATTTTTATTGTATAATTTTAAAATTTAAATGAAAACCGTGTAGTAATAAGCCTTTCATCTTCTTTTTAGGGTTTCGTATATACAATATACGGATACCCTTATAATATCACTCAGGATTTCTTCCTCTGTCACATCACAGCAATTTTATCCTAAACTACTGGACGGAAAAGGTTGAAATTTGGTATCAATGTATGGTTTGGTGACCCGATCAGGAGTTCATATCGTAAAAGAAAAAAAATTGATTTTAGGGGTATTTCTGGGGGGGGGACTAAAAAAAAACTACTGTTCCCCACCCTGATCTCTGAAACTACTGAGCCTAAAATTTTGAAAAAAATAGGAAATATAGAACGTTGTCCAAACTTTACAGGAAAAATAAGGAGAAACGATTAATATTAATTTTGGGGGGCAAATTATAGAATTAAATAAAAATTTAAAAATAAATAAAAATTCAAACACATCATGTAATATATCAAATGAAAGGTTTCATTCCGAGGAACATAAATATTGGTGCGTTCCCGCATTTGTTTAGTGAATTGTTTTCAATTTGATTGAATTACTTCATTGATTTTTAAACTTCTGCACCTTTTCTAAAACATTCCGTCGCGCTAATGCTAATTGTAAGTGTGTTTTTGCGTGTAAAATATAGACAGTATTTTGATTCGTGTTTTGGATCCCAAGCTATTAAGACGCTTGGGAGTTTCGTGCAATGTACTCCGAACTTTTCGGTGGCTTTGATTCCGTCTGAAGAGACGCCGCTTTTTGTTGTTTTTTTTGCGTTCCGATTCGCGAGTTTTGAGTTCCATTCGTGACGACCGCTAAACCGCTTTCATTTTGTTTCTTTTGTGTTTACAAAAGCGCATCATTTGTTGTTAAACTCGCATTTTTTTGTATGTTCAATCAATCAACATTACGTCACTATTTTTTGTGTAACGTGTTGTCCAGACGAAGCTCTAAGAAACTGTTCCTGTTCACGGGGCTAGCCTCAGAAGAAAGAACCAAGAAAAGACCAGAGCTTCGACTTAAAGGTTAGTGATAACTTTTATTTGGTGATTCGTTTATGTGACGGCACGTGTTTATTGGTTGTTCCGCTAAAAGGTCCTTCGTCAGTATATACTTGCATTGAACCAGCATTGAACTAAAACCGCAACATCTATTTCATACATTTTTTTGAATATTAATCTCTCTATGGAATGTGCATCGAAGACATTACATAACATTTGGTCCAACTTCGAGCCGGATGGAATTTGAATTAATTTCGTGCAAAGATTATGGAACACATTCCATAACAATTTGGTCCAAGTACGAGCCGGATGCAATTTGAGTTAATTTCGTGCAAAGATTATCGAATAAATTACATAATTTGGTCCAACTCCGGGCCGGGTTACATTTGAGTAAATTTCGTGCAAAGTTTAATGATCAAACCATTGATTTTTCGTTGCAATTATTGTTGAAAACCGCATTGAATTTTAGTTTCTTTATTTGTTAGAAGAGAAAGCAAGTTCGGGATATTCACTCATTCCGTTAGAAATAAATTCGCATATTTCTTTTACCGCAAAAAAAAACTTACAAGAGATCGTTTTGTTTGTTTGGTTATTTTGCTAAATTGTTTTGAATTTATTTGACATTTGGTCAGATATTTTCGACTTCAACAGTAAAAAATTGTACATTTTTGGAATAGTATTTTGATTCGTTCTATCGTGTTAGATTTGTTCAGTGGCGTTACAGTGATTTTGATTTATTGTTAAGATGTCAAAAACCGCTGAAAATTTACGAAAATTTAAAAATCATCGACAATCGGAGTTTAAAAGATTAGAAGATATTTATTTTGCTGCCGAGAAAGCCTTAAGAGGTGACGACGTTGAATTGTTTTTTAGCATGATTGATATGGTTGATTCAATCCATTCCGAATTTTTTAAACACCACAATTCCATTGTTGGATTAATTTCTGATGCAAACGATGATTTTGACTTTGAGGATGACATTCGCAATAAATTTGAAAAATTGTTTTATTCAATTAGGTCTATTTTTGCTAAACTGAAATCTGTTCAGAATTCTACGCCACAAAATATAGCTCGGGAACAGGAAAGTGTTGCTTTGCCGCGAATTGATTTGCCTTCATTTAGTGGAGACATATTGGAATTTGGTACTTTTATTGATTTGTTTGATTCATTAATTCATAATAATGAAAAACTCAGTGCTATGCAGAAGTTCAAATATTTGCAGTTAGCTTTAAAAGGGCCTGCTTTTGAGGCTATTAGGAATTTTAAACTAACACAAAATAATTAGGTGAGTGCTTATGAAACACTTTTGAAAAAATTCAAGCGAACTCGTTTAATCGCGGAGTCTCATTGGTCAGCTTTAGAACAATTCCCCCAACTAACTTCAGATAGCCCTTCAGAGGTTCGGAAGTTATTGGATGACTTCAGTGATAATTTGGAAGCACTGAAGAATTTGGGTTTACCAGTAAATCAATGGGATTTTTGTATCGTTCAGATGATGTTGAAACGAGTTCCAAAGAATTTAGCCGCTAAATTTGAACTTTACCATGGTACTGTGACCGCTCAAGATGACTTTCCGATCCGCTCGGAAGTTGTTGATTTTTTGTCGAAGCATTGCGATGCCTTTGAACATGTTGAATGAATCCCGCAAGGCAAAGCGAAGTGTTGACAAAAAGTTACCATTGAATTCAAAGCAACATTCTTCCCGTTTCACTACATCTTTGTTTGTCACTAAGAATAGAAATTGTTCAGTTTGTAAATCCGATCATGCGATTTACAAATGTTCTGAATTCTTGAACAAATCAGTATCCGCGCGGTTTAAGTTTGTTAAAGATTTTAGACTTTGTTTTAATTGCTTAGGCGATTCTCATCAGTCGAATCGCTGTAAATCTTTATCCACTTGCCGCAACTGCAAACAACGCCATCACACATTGCTTCATTTTGTAAATCGTGCTGATTCAGGTATTGGGTCTGAATCTAAAGCTCCCCCCGCAAACCTGGCTTCCACATCTGGTGGATCCAGTGCCATTAATACTGTTGAAAGTCCCGAAACTTCTCTACCGCAGACTTCTTGTCATAGTTCACTTTTGTCATACAATTCAAATGTGTTGTTATCTACCGCTTTGGTTGAGGTATTAGATAAGCACGGTTCTTATCAAACTTTGCGATGTCTGCTAGATTCTGGTAGCATGACATCATTCATTGCGAGCAAGGCTGTGAAACGCCTTGGCTTCCGACCTATGCCCGCTTCGATTCAAGTCAACGGGCTAGGTTCTATGCAGAGTCCCTCTGCTGAGGGCTCTCTTACCCTTTCTCTTCGCTCTATAGTAAAGCGTGAGTGCAATTTTGTTGTTGATACTATTGTTTTACCCCGCATTTGCAATGATATGCCTGTTGCGCCCATTAACATGGCTAATATGGCATATCTAACCAATTTGAAACTTGCTGATCCTGGTTTCAATAGCCCAGGCGCTATTGACCTTTTGTTAGGTGCCGATATATTCTCTCAAATTTTGTTGGATGGACGCCTTCTGGGAAAGGAAGGTGTTCCTGATGCTATTAACACTGTGTTTGGTTACATCCTTATGGGTAGAGTGTCTTCGAGTTCTGTTAACTCTCACTCTCAGTCGGCCATAAACCCAACTTCGCTTTTTTGTAAAATTGAAGATGTAGTATCATTAGATGATTCACTCCAAAGGTTCTGGACAATTGAAGATGTTCCTACCGCACTAGTTCAGTCCCCTGATGATCTTATCTGCGAAAAAATATTTTCCGAGGGATGCAGGAGATTGGATTCAGGTAGATTCGTTGTGCCTCTTCCTTTTCGAAATACACTTCCTGCTTTTGATGGAATGTATAATCTCGCCGTACAACGTTTCTACTCTTTAGAAAGACGTCTTGTACAGCAACCAGATCTCCACAATATTGTGATTTTCTCATAGACTATTTGGAGCTGGATCATATGGAGTTGGTTCCTGATCCATCTACTTCTTCTTATTGTTACTACATACCGCATCATTGTGTTTTGAAACCTGATAGTAGCACAACCAAACTTCGTGTAGTGTTTGATGCATCCGCTAAGATACTTCATCGGTTATCTTTGAATGATTTTTTGTTTATCGGTCCCAAATTGCAGCAAGACATTATCGCTATTTTGTTGACCTTACAGAATTTAGTTTTGCCTCACCTGCTTGCTATAGAAAACTTTTCTAGTTGTGTACTTCACGCATTTGGTGATGCTTCTGAGAAAAGTTATGCCGCTGTTGTTTATTTTGTGTTCGAAACCGCATCTGGATTTCGTCAAAGTTTTTTTTGTGTTGTGTTTTTGTCTAAATCGAAAGTTGCCCCTTTGAAAACTTTGTCACTTCCCAGATTGGAACTGTGTGCTTCAGTTCTTACCGCTAAGTTGGCTCATTATGTTTATGAGCAATTCAATAGTCGTTTGTTATTCAAGGTGATTCGTTGCTGGTCAGATTCCACGGTAGTCCTTTCATGGCTTAGTTCTTCCCCGCACCGTTGGAAGACATTTGTCAGTAATCGAGTTGCTTACATTCAGGAAAAATTTCCTTCTTCGCATTGGTTTTACATCCAATCTTGTGATAATCCCGCTGACTTGGGTTCCCGCGGCACTTTGCCATCAGAGTTGTTAGGCAATACACTTTGGTGGAAAGGCCCACAATTGTTGATTACCGCTTGTTTGCCACATGCTTGCTCAGACTCAAGCATGTCACCGCTAGTTATGACTGAAGCCCGTATAGTGGCGCTTCAAGTCACCGCTTCACCAAATTTATTTGGTACTTTGTTAGAAGAACATTCTTCTATTAATCGCATTACCCGCATTATAGCTCATATTTGTTGCTTTGTTGATAACGCTCGCAATCCAGACCGTAGGGGCTCTGGATCATTTTTGGCTGCTGAGTTATATCAGGCTCAGCTTCGCATTGTTCGCTATGTTCAAGATCAATATTTTTCTAAAGAGATTTCCCTTCTTCGAAAACGAAAACTTTTGCCCAAATCGCTTCGTAAACTTTCGCCGTTTCTTGATGAACAGGGAACTCTTAGAGTTGGTAGTAGATTGGCTAATGCTCCATTGCCGTTTGACACTAAATTTCCCGCACTGCTACCAAGTAAAAGTCATTTGACTAATCTAATTGTCGAAGATTGTCATGTCACCAATCTTCACGCAGGAATCCAAACCGTTCAAGTTCTTTTGCAGCAACGAATTTGGATTCTATCCGCAAAAAAAGTAATTCGTAGTGTTAAAGCTCACTTAAGACGTGTCGTTGGAGATCAAATCTTAACCTACGAAGAACTTTCTACTGTATTTGCACAGGTCGAAGCAGTTTTAAACTCGCGACCTATAATTCCTTGTAGCAACGATCCATCGGATCTTACCGCCTTGAGTCCTGGTATGTTTCTTACCATGGAACCTTTAACAGCACCTCCTGAATCTGATTTCTTATCTGTCCCATCTAATCGTCTCAACAGATGGCAGTTACTGAGTCGTTTGCATCAGGCATTCTGGAAACGTTGGTCGCAAGAATATTTACATACTCTTCATCAACGGAATAAATGGACTGATCCCTCGGAGGTTGTTAAGCCAGGAACTCTTGTTATTTTGAAGCAAGACACTTCACCTCTTTTGAATTGACCATTAGGGCGCATTATTGACGTACATCCTGGAGGTGATGGTGTTGTACGCGTTGCTACAGTTAGAACTGCAAGTGGTACTTTGAAGCGACCTCTTGTAAAGCTTTGTCCACTGCCAGTGGACCCTTAGTTTTGAAATAAGTAATTCAAGGCTGGCGGAATGGTGCGTTCCCGCATTTGTTTAGTGAATTGTTTTCAATTTGATTGAATTACTTCATTGATTTTTAAACTTCTGCACCTTTTCTAAAACATTCCGTCGCGCTAATGCTAATTGTAAGTGTGTTTTTGCGTGTAAAATATAGACAGTATTTTGATTCGTGTTTTGGATCCCAAGCTATTAAGACGCTTGGGAGTTTCGTGCAATGTACTCCGAACTTTTCGGTGGCTTTGATTCCGTCTGAAGAGACGCCGCTTTTTGTTGTTTTTTTTGCGTTCCGATTCGCGAGTTTTGAGCTCCATTCGTGACGACCGCTAAACCGCTTTCATTTTGTTTCTTTTGTGTTTACAAAAGCGCATCATTTGTTGTTAAACCCGCATTTTTTTGTATGTTCAATCAATCAACATTACGTCACTATTTTTTGTGTAACGTGTTGTCCAGACGAAGCTCTAAGAAACTGTTCCTGTTAACGGGGCTAGCCTCAGAAGAAAGAACCAAGAAAAGACCAGAGCTCCGACTTAAAGGTTAGTGATAACTTTTATTTGGTGATTTGTTTATGTGACGGCACGTGTTTATTGGTTGTTCCGCTAAAAGGTCCTTCGTCAATATATACTTGCATTGAACCAGCATTGAACTAAAACCGCAACATCTATTTCATACATTTTTTTGAATATTAATCTCTCTATGGAATGTGCATCGAAGACATTAAATAACAAATATATTTTTTTCATATTTTAAAAAAATATATTTAAAAAGATATTAACGAAAATATAGCAAAATTTACCAATCCCTCCCCCCTTATCTCCGAAACTATAAAACGTAAAGTTTTGAAAAAAAAATAGAGGTATAGGTTCTGAACTGAAGTTTACTGGAAAAATAAGGGGAAACTTCTACTTTTAATTTTGGGGGGCAAATTGCAGAATTAAATGGAAAATATAAAATTAAAATTGTTTCTAACCCATCATGTTATATATCAAATAAAAGGGCTCATTACGACGAAAACAAATATTTTTAAAATAAATTAATTAAAAGATATTAACAAAAATATAAAAAAATTTAACCTCCCCCACTTATCTCCGAAACCATAAGCTGGGAAATTTTGAAAAAAAAAAAACAAAGGTATAGCCCCTCACCTGAACTTTACTGGAAAAATAAGGAGAAACCCCTAATATTCACTTTGGGGGGCAAATTATAGAATTAAATGGAAAATATAAAATTAAAATTGTTTCTACCCCATCATGTTATATATTAAATGAAAGGGCTCATTATGACGAAAACAAATATATTTTTTTCATATTTTTAAAATAAATTAATTAAAAGATATTAACAAAAATATAAAAAAAATTGCCCATCTCCCCCCCATATCGCCGAAACCATAAGCTGGAAAATTTTGAAAAAAAATTGAGGTATAGCCCCTCACCTGAACTTTACTGGAAAAATAAGGAAAAACCCCTAATATTCATTTTGGGGGGCAAATTATAGAATTAAATGGAAAATATAAAATTAAAATTGTTTCTAACCCATCATGTTATATATCAAATGAAAGGGCTCAATATGACGAATACAAATATATTTTTTTCATATTTTGAAAATAAATTAATTAAAAGATATTAACAAAAATATAAAGAAATTACCCATTACCCCCCTTTATCTCCGAAAACATAAGCTGAAAAATTTTGAAAAAAATTGAAGTATAGCCCCTCACCTAAACTTTACTGGATAAATAAGGAGAAACCCCTAATATTCATTTTGGGGGGCAAATTATAGAATTAAATGGAAAATTAAAAATTATAATTGTTTCTAACGGGTCATGTAATATATCAAATCACAGGGCTTATTATGACGAATACAAATATATTTTTTAATTTATTTTAAATTAATATTTTAAAATATATTAAAAAATATTTAAAAAAATGACCCATCCCCCCGTTATTGCCCAAATTGCCCAAACTATAAGACCTTCATTTTTTTGTTTATTTGAAAAATATGAAAAAATCACTAATTCTATTATTTGGCCCCCAAATAATAGAATTAAACGGAAAATAAATTATTAGAAAACCCCCAGAGTAATTTTAGGGACAAATTATACAATCAAATGGAAAATATAGATTCAATTTTCAAAAACATCATGTATTATATCAGATAAAATGCTCATTATGTGAATTACATATATATCATATTTTTAAATCATTTTGTTGAAAAGTTATTGACAAAAATATTAAACATCGACATTCCCACTTTAGAAACTACACTATTTAAATTTTGAAAAATATATTTTATTTGTATTTTTTAATAATTTGAATAACAAATTTAATAATTTATAATTTAAACTTTGACATATTTTGCCCTTTATCTTCCAATCCACAGAGCCTCAAAACTCAGACAGTGGATTTAAAAGATTTCTCTGAAAGTTTATTAGTAAAATAAAACTCTAATGTTAATTTTTGGAGGCCAAATTAGAAAATTAAATATATTCTGATAAAAATCAAGCGAATCCTGAAACAGATAAAATAAAAAGTCTATGTGGGGAAAATGAAAGTGTATATTTTTTTAAATTTAAAACGCTTCCTTTAAATGATATTAGGATAAATATAAGAAAATGCACTCATTCCCTGCTTATCTGAAACTGGAATATTAGAATCTTGCAGGTGGTACGGAACCCTAAGTATGCGAGTCCAACTCGCACTTGACCAAATTATTTATTTTCTAATTTAGTGTTAATAATTCTTACTGCAATATTTTAAAAAGATAGGATAGTTGATGGTGAGCAAAGCTGAGTTCTGCCGATTATATATATACAAATTGCAAAAAATGATTTCGAATTTTAACACTTTTGGCAACCGTTTTGTGCAATTGACTTTGGCTGAGGCACGTTTAGGATTTGGAATAGTATAGGTTTCTACAATTTCTGTTTTAACATCAAGATTTAGGATCACTGCCATTCCAAAGGACCTGTTTATGGTTACCCTTAAGTTTCATTTACCAGGGAATTTTGATTTTGTCATCATTTCAGTGAGGTATATGCCGAGTTCACTTACTGGCATTACGTTATAACGAGAATGACAGCAGGATGCTGGGGTACCAACATTGACCAGCTCGATCTGGCTACATATATGATTTGAAGTTGTCATATGCTCAGGAATTGCATACCATCTTGTTGACAGGCAGGAATTTCATATCATCTTTATATCATTAGAATATTTGTGCAATATATTTTATTTATGAATACACTTCACTTCAAGTAAATTACTCGAAACCTACATTATTTTAATTTTCTGTACAATCAACTAAAAACCGATATATTTTTATGTATTATCTTATTAATGCTGTTCAGATATTATAGAATATATTTTATCTTGAGAATAATTTTCATTTGCTTAATTAATTTATGAACATTTACATTTATGAAACTTACATGATTTTTGTTATATAATACATTTATGCATAACTTTGTATGCACAAGCATCGTGAGAGCTTAGGTGTTGACTATACTCCATGTTTCATATATTATTGTAATGTATTGTAATGGCGTGGAATTGTATTTGCTTCACAAATTGTTAGAAGTTATGCATTTTGAAAAGCGCTAAATTTCCTTAAACAGAGACATTATTCTGTTTCAAAAGTAGAGGTAATTAGCATATTTATTTTACGTGTAACATTATTTGTCTTCTAATCTTGATTATATTAAGTCCAAACCAATTATATTGAGGCTAAATTTCATTCTTCGATGATGATTTGCTGGGATTGATGAGGCAGGCAATATCTCTGGAGCACAGGAGAACATATTAATTAGTAAGTTGACCTATAATTTGCTCAACTCTTTGTTTGGTCAACCCGCCTCTCCGCCATTGTAGCTGCTGCGAAATTCCAACTACACTTTTGGAGATAATTTGGAGATGTGATATTGTTTCCCAAAGTGCAAAGGTGCCAGGACTATATTAGGTTTGAATTGTTACATAAAATTTAGCACAAGAGCTCAGAATCTGCTCATATCTGTTATTACAAGGACAAGTTGTCGTCCTTTAGCTTCATTTGGTGTTCATATTTTCTTTTGTGCCGCGTCTGCCTACTACCTATACTTCCACGTCCTTAAGATGTGAATGACTTTTTTATTAGTAAAACGGTTGTAATGGATTATTTTCATTATATAAGAATTTAGACTCTATGCCAGTTTGGTATGTATTTCTCTGGCCGTTTTTCTCATGGTCGCAATAGTATAACTTCTGAAGTTCTTAATCTTTAGAGTTTTACGTGTTTCGACTGCCAGGCAAATGATTTATTGTTATAGAATGCCTTTACTGTTATGTACCAATAATATTAACTGCATTAAAAAGATAATGATTTTTGGTACTCAGTAGCGTAGATCCCGTCAGCTTCCTATATCTGTTGTTAAGTTTGTGATACCTTTACTTCCTGATTTTTCCAAAATATTCATGATTTGTTACCAATTTTGTTGAGAGTACTTGGTAGAATTTTTTCACTTTTTCTAATGTATTTATTAACAATATTTTGTACAAGCTCACATAATATCAGTAATTATTTCATTGCGTTATCGTCCGCATATTATATCAAAATCTATACTTCGAAGTGTCATTCTTGTGTACGCAAGACAATATATATATATATATATATATATATATATATATATATATATATATAATATATATTGTTTCTGGTCAGGGAACCTGCATCAGTTGCGCTTCCCACAATGGAATGTCCTCTCGAACACTTCTTTATGTATTTGATACATTTCGTTAAATTTGAAGACGCGAGATGTAAAGACCGACATCTAGGATTTTCCGGGAAACTAGCACATAGAGGTTCCGAATCTGGAGTCGTTCCATGTAATTCCTATTACCCGTAATTCCTAGGTTAGAATGTAACGATGAAATTTTCAGGTTAATTTCACCTGTCAGAAATATTGAGTACTCTTTTCGAGGTGTCATTCTTTTGTAAGCAAGACAATATAGATGATATATATTGTTTATGGTTAGGGAACCATCATCTCGCGTCTTCAAATTTAACGTATCAAATACATAAAGGAGTGCTCGAGAGGACATTCAATTGTGGGAAGCGCAACTGATGAAGGTTCCCTAACCAGAAACTATATATATTGTCTTGTGTACGATTCTGAACCTCTATGTGCTAATTTTTCCGAAAATCCTAGATGTCGGTCTTTACATCTCGCGTCTCGTCAGTCAATAATTTCGATAAAATCAGTATTGTCTGATATTAAATATTTCACGAAACATTACTCGTTCACCGATATTATCTCATCTTCTGCCTTTTTAACCCAAACAAAGCAAATAAAAATAAATAGGTGCATACGCTTAAGCAGTAGGTAGGTTTCAGATCAGTGCTAAAATAAACCCACCGTCTGGTTATACGGTGCTATCTCGAATGCACCTGAGAATTATTCACAAAGCAGCGAATAATATTCAGCTGGCCAACCAACTTCATTATAGAAACAAAGAGTTCTCTGTGGAATAAAAGTAGGTATTAGTACTTCATGATAACGTGTTTCTTTAGCAGCTACGTGCAAATTGATAATAACGCGAAGAATACTATGTTGAAACAGCTTAATGCGTTTTTCATTATGATAATCAGCGATGTTTTTTAATGGTATATAAGCGAAATTGAATTTGAAAGGTGTAGCGGTAATTCTAGAACGGTGTCTCGTTTCTTGTGATGATCGCGATAAACAAAACGATTAAAATAGATTTCTATTTGAAAATTTCTATTTCAAAACGTAAGAGATAAATCGATTTGCAGACTTTAATCTATTTTCGAATCGTATTAGAGGTTTATCAGGTTTTTGCAGTTGCAATACCTCTCTTAATAACACAGTTATTAAACGTTCTACAATTGGGATTAGACGGTTCTACTAAATAGAGCATTTATAGTTATTTATTTAATTAATTTTTTTATTTTTACATATTAGATTGTAATCAGAATGGTATATAATAGTTTATCGTGCCATCAGTGCACAGTGCAAGTGATTATAATGGGATTCTAAGCCCTAGCAGCTCAGGGGACAAAATTGTGAATCTCTCAGGTAAATATAAGGTCAGCAGGAGTTAATGTGCTGGCTCCTGAAAACCTAGATAAAAATACTATTTGTTTTTAACCTTTTCTCTCGACAAGAATGCCAACCATTCGGGGCGTTTGGTTTTAGAAGGCACGGAAATATTGTGAGTGACTGGTCAGTTTTGAACAACTTGATGCCATTTGCTTGAACAATAAATCACATTTTCTGAGATTACTCTTTCTTTTTAATTAGTTGTTAATAGTAAAATACCAAACTTGTTGAATTTTGTCATTCTTATTTTGTCAAACTCGGTTCGTGCAACAGCCCTCCGCCTTATGCACATATACTGTCGTTCTTAAATAAATAATTTCTTGTATTTTGGTTGTTTTACAAATACTAATGTGGGATGCAGTCCAATAATAAAGTTCAGAGGAATCTGAATGAGATGAATTTACGAAAATGAATGACACCTTTAAAAAGTTTATTAACTAGTGCTCCAATGATATTAATTAAAAAATAGAACTCCGAAATTAAATAATATTTATTGTGATCTTAATGTCCGATATTGAATAATAAAATTTCATGAGTTACTACTATAAGTAAAAATACCTACCAAAAGTTAATAACCATATTAATCCAACTAACAATTTTATTTTCCTTTTAATAATTTTAAATGTCGAGTATTGCCTTCAATGTCACATTACTAGGTAATCAAAATTTAGAATGAAATTTATTAATTTACGATATTTCTCATGTTATAAGAGTGCTCTTTTTTACAATTTATTATAATAACATTTACTGTAGTAAGTATCCTTAAAATTTAACATTTATAAATTAATAATTAGGAATTTGGTTTATAGGAAAAAGTCTAACGAATAAGTAGTAGAGAATTTGTAAGGTCTTTATGCATTTTTTTATCTTTACAGCTCAACTATTTCGTCTCTTCTGGACCTTCTACCTAATTGACACCACTCCGTTACCCTAAATTTCCATCGGCTATCCAACTTTCTTCTCACTAGTTCATACCATATGAATTTTATAAATACTATAACATCGGTTGTTAACTCCATTTTTGTTCTGGGATTAACATTTCTTATTCGCTCTGTTCTTCTGACTTTACAACTTGTTCTTTAATTGATGCATCTCCTTTTCTGTGAGCTGTGATTAATCTGTTTGTTTCCAACCCACAATTCTGCGTTTATATTTTAGTTGTGTGCTGAATTTAGTTGATTTATATCTTTTTACCCTTTTGTATGTTATTTGTGGTTATGCTGTAATAGAAATATATTCTGTAAATAAAGATATTTTTATTGACCTAGAAATCGTTCCGACTCAGATGACTGAACGTTATTGACTAATGCAGTATCTCGGCCAGGAGTTAAAAAGCTGTGGAAATATGGAAATAATCTTTGCAACTGTAAATGTATATACTGACTAGCTGAGCTGTCCCGACTTCGCACGGGCTAGATAAATGAACACATTTGACGTATTTATATTAAACATTTTTTCATTTGGTAATTTTCACTTCCTATATTTTTTATGGCTACAACGGCTTCTAAAAATACATTATTTTAGGATTTAATATGAAGAGCTACAGACATTTGACTGTTTAAGGTTTTTGATATTGCGATATTCCCGTTTTCCATTTTTTGTTCCATGTATCTTAACTACCATTTTTGATATTTTTTGCCTTTTTCATGTTTTTGAAGTTTTTGATATTTTGACATTTTTGTTATCATTAACATTTTTAATATTCTTGACGTTATTAATATTTTTGACATTTTCAACGTTCGGCAGTTAAACAGTTTCGACGATATTTTTGAAACTTGTGACATTTTTCATATTTTAGAAATTTTTGACATTGTTGGCATTTTTTCACACTTTTGTCATTTTCGACATTATTCACATTTTCGACATTTTTGAAATTTTCAAGGTTTATACTTTTTTGTCATTTTTTGGAATTTTTTCACTTCATAAGTTTTTGTCACTTAACATTTTTTATATGTTCCACGTTTTCTAAATTATTAACAGATTCATCTGCGATTGATAAGTAATACAACACTTGTCACTTCCCATCACTTCCATAAATTCAATATGGGCAAAATGACGAATAATGCCTCCATTCACATAAAGAAAAAAGTCAGTTCATCAATTCTCATGCAATGAACCTGCATCATTTATTGTCCCTTAGAAATTACTGAAAAACAACCCCCGATTCAAGATTAGAAATTTCGCAAAATTTACTTTAATTTTCTATTAATTTAAAGAATTAATATCATAATTCTCATATCTTTATTAATTTTGGTTCCCTAGCAATAACGATTTATTCTTAAAAAATATCACACTTGTTCCTATCGAAAAACTAAATTTTCGCAAATTGTAAAACGGGCTTCTATTTATTTTAGCAGACTATTATATCAAGATTTACACCCGTATTGCTTTCTATTTCGAAGATTTTAAATTCTTCGCAAATATAGTCTCTTATTTAATATTTCAATTTTCTCAAAATGAGGTTTACACTCATATTATTTTCTATTTGAAAGATACTGAATTCTTCTCAAAGAATAGTGAGAATAGTGACCCCATTTCCTCCATTTAATATTCAAATTTTCTCAGAATGACGAAAAACCTGTTACTTTACTTAAAGGAAGGAATCAACCTGTCAAGTCTCATGACTCTATTATTTTAGGTTCCGGAAAAATAATCATTTTTTTAAACAACATTCCCCACCTGTCCACCACGAGATAATTGAATTTTTGCAAAATGAAAAAACCCGCCTATATTTACTATATATGACTATATATATCAAGATTCACACCCGTATTACTTTCAATGTCGAGGAAATTGATTTCTCCGTAAAAAATAGTTACCCGCATTTCCCCCATTTAATATTTCAATTTTCGCAAAATGATAAACACCATTTCTATTTATTTTCGAACACAGTTTACTACAGTTTTTCTTTCTATTTCGAAGATATTGAACTCTCCTTAAAACAATAGTGACCCCCATTCGCTCATTTAATATTTCAACTTTCCCAAATGACGAATTCCCTTCTACTTCGCTTAAAAAAAGGAACAACCTTTTAATTCTTATGGTTCTGTTATTTTAGGGTCCGGCAAAATAACAATTTTTTCGAAAAACTTTTTCCCACCTGTCCCCCATGAAATAATTGAATATTTGCACATTTTCATTTATTATTTATTTGGAGAGAACAGTATATACACCAATTTGCATGCCTGTATGACTTCCTGTTTCCAAGATATTAAATTTAAGTAAAACAGGGCGTAGTAAAAATATTTTATCAAAATAAAATATAGCCCATGTTACTCGTAAATAGTGTAACTTTTTACTAGTAAAAGATCACTACTTCCTGATATTACCCCTTAAAAATAAACAAACAAATAAACTAATTTTACCTCTTTATTATAATAGTATTAATAGATATATCTCAGAACATGATTGATACATCTCATAACGTGAATGTTGTAACTAAACGTCACCTAGAAACTAGAGTAGCTAGGTCAAACGAGCCTACTGAAATACTGGACAATGAGGATGCTGCAATTGTCACAACCACAAACTACGAATTTGTTGCTTCCAAATCCAAAGTTCTGGGTTTTTAGTCTCTCTTTTTCCAAGGTATTTTTCCGGAAGTTTGAGGCCATTGTAAAAGCTCCTGCATGAAAAGGTAACAAGACTAATTAACTGAAAATAAAATCTGCTGTTCCAACAAGACACCTTTATGAAGGAAGATGTTGTAGCTGTAGAAACCTATAAAAAACATGCGGAGGCGTGATCAGTGAGGAAATTGAGGAATTTAAAATGGCAAAAGGAAATTCAAAAAAGATACTGATTATAAAGACGAACTGGATTTAGAGTGTCGAATGCAAAGATTGCTCAAAAGAACTAAAGGAACACGTCAATATATTTGTCATATTTAAATATCGGACGAATTACATTAATATAGGGTTTGAATTTCATTCAACAGATCTTATAATTAATGATAAACACGGCAGAGACTGGGTAACGCTCTTTCAGGCCATGTGATGACGATCTTTTACTGTCCAGTGTTTGGAGTTGCCTATAGTTTAATAGGAAAATATTTAGTGTTGTAAATTCTATATCGGTATTAATTTTTTGGGCAAGTAAGTTTCGTAGAAAATAACATTTGTAAACTTTTGTTGTGATTGTAATTCTGTCATTAATATAATATTATTTTCACAATAGTCCGAAGGTGTTCATCAAATCATCAGTCAGCGAACAACAGAAATGACATTAAACATTAGAGTTTTCATTGGGTTGTTTGTTATCTCTATTTTGGAAATCGTTTGTGTGTAAGTGACGGAAACTTTTAGATTACAAAGAAAAATTCGCCGATAATCACATGGAACGTGTTGCGCCATATTATGGTTTCCTCAAGTGTACAATGTATTCTAGTTGTTACATTTTACACCTGACGAAGCCATAATATGGCGAAACACGTGTAGTGTCAAACATTTTTTATGTGAACATTTCTGAACGTCAATAATGTTCAACTAATAATTTTATGATTTATTTATGTGACTAAACTTAAAGAAGTATATCAAAATACTTATACGCTTATCTTTGTTTTAACTTATTTCGGTATTTGACACCGTTTCTTCTCATAAACACTAATTGTGGTAGTTTTTACAGTCTGGAATCTAATGTATAACTATTTTTTATTGAGATATGTTGGGTAACATAAAAGTTGTCACAAGTTGTCCTCAGCCTCTCCTGTGGCACGTTTCATAATATGTTGAATTTTGTAGATTTTAAATTGCAATTTTAACGAATTGTTCATTGTTGTTATAGTAGTAGTTGCTATATAATTTCAGTGAACGTTACCCGGGAATTTAGTACCCTCCAGACTTTTTATTAACCTTTGATCCGCGGTTAATAGCATTATTAAGCATTATTAAATTAATTATACGACTAACCAGGTGTTTACATTACAGTAAATGGTAATGACGTAAAAGCTTGCTTAGATTTAGCAATATCCTTTTAGTTATTATAAATAAATAAAACAAAAATTAAAACTTTTTAATCAATTGTTTAAATTCTTTTTCTGGAAACGTCGGTTATCCGATGATGTTTCGAACATTACATGTTTGAAATAGACAAACCCAAGAAACCTTAGCCAAAGAAGATTCAGAAACTAATGTGTCACCGGCATCGGCATCGTCGGTCGATCGCGTAACCAGTTTCATATTTTCATGGCCAACTCAAGCATTCCAGCAGTAGACAGCTCGTCGCCGAGAGAAATTCACGTTCTCTTTATACAAATTTAGTAAAACAATCGGTCGTAAATCAACCTTTATCGTATAATTTGTAAGATTAATTCATGATCTCAGTGTGTAAACAGAAAAAAATCTTGGTAAATATTCCATGTTATATATTGGGAAAGTTAATTACTTTTCACCAAAAATATACAGTGGCGAATGAAACCGCATACCGACTTCTTAATGAGGTTTAAACTTGGAGATAAACACTAACGGATATTCGGGGCAGAATATGATTGCGATTTCTTTGCGCAAATTACAGGCATTTGTTGAAAGCGATTAGTTGGTAATGAACTTGAACACACTTGTAAAATTACCAGGCAATTCTTTTAATGTTATTCCTGGCAATTAGTGTATTTTCTGTGAAAAGTGTGTAAACTAACTTACTTATGAGTTAATGGTGATGATAGCTGTCGCGCTTCTATGAACAACAAAAGGTTCTGATATTTGCGGGCTGTTAATTTGTTTGACATACTTCCGAGTCAACAGGAAATGTTTAGGAACAATGATAATAAAATTAATAATAACAATAACCAAGAACATCAGGTGGCTGAAGCTCCGGTAAGCGAACATCTATTGTATTTCGACCAAATACTTCAACTACTACAACCAATGAGAGACATCTTCTAGTTGGTAACGAAAATATTCTTGCAGGACAAGCCATCTTTGGAAGACTCTGGTAGAATTGCAGAAGAATGTGATGATGAAGAAAAACCTGATGAATTGGCGATCCCAAAGATAGCCTGTGGGTTGGATGAACTGAATTGTAGAGTGGTGAGAAGTATGGTGGAAACTATACTTAGATGCAGTGGCATCAACATCCTTGTATGCTGTCTCAATATTCGCAGCCCAGATTCGAAGACCGTCGACTGTTACTTCCACCGAAAGTTCCGTTGTCGAAATGGAGAGTCCTGTAAATATCACTATATCATTAAGGATCATGGGACCTTCTGGGACGAAATGGTCTTAAGCAGGGGCCATGTGACGGGAATGCATTCGATATTTCGTGGAATTGGGATTCGTCTGATATTTCCTAGAACCCGAAATATTGGTCTGTCGACCCTAGCCCAGCGGCACTACGGAATTTCATCGAATCTTCGAGATAACATGAAGTAAATTTCCCGACGGCTCTTTGACATTCCGTATATATATATATATATATATATATATATATATATATATATATATATGCAAACTGCATGTATACCAATGGGAAATATGGCACAAATCATATAACTAATCATATGGCTTCAGATACTAGGTCATGTGTATTACTACAAAAAAAGATTAATATATTTATTTCCAATACGGATTATCCAGTTAATCCAGTTATACCTAATTATCTGGGTCCGATTTCTCCACACAGTATGTACTCTCGCAATAAATCAACTCAAAGTAAAATTCTTGGCGATAGTGATGCATCCAAAACAAGTATAATAAAGGAAAAAACTCCAGATGTTCAGGCAGATCACCCAAAAACTTCAATCAACACTAGGCAAAAAAATAAGCAGAACTCTAAGGTAAATGGATAAGGAATTTGAATTTAGTGAATTTAAACAAACTGAATTTGTTAAACCAGAAAAAAATTGTGATAACCTCGATACTTTCAACAGACTTGTAAATGGCAATCGAGATTTAATTATGTGCGTAAATGTACGAAGTTTAAATGCTAATCTAGCTAAATTATTAGTCTTAATTGAAAGTCTTGAGGTCAAGCCTTGTATAATAGTATGTACCGAAACATGGAATCTTGACCATTTTAAGTATTTTAATATAACTGGTTATAAAATATACTATAACAATGGTGATATAAATAACTCGGATGGTGTGGTAATTTACATAAAAGACAACATAACTGAAAATACGCAAAGTATTAAAATAGGTAGATTAAATTTACTTAACTCTACTATAAACGAAAATAATACCAAAATGGAAATATCAGCGGTTTATAGGTGTCATGATTTACCAAAAGATGAATTCATAACAGAATTAAAGGCTTTTATGATTATGAAAAAAAGAACGAAGAACCATTTAATAATTGGTGATTTTAATATTGATTTAATTAAAACTGATAACTTGAGCTATGAGCATTTACATAATTGTTTAGAGAATGGTTTCATGCCGGCTTTTCACACTATTACCAGACCATCTGATTTAAATAGTTCAACGGGTACAAGTATTGATAATATATTCAACAAAACGAACACTATAGAAGCTAAAGCTATTAAACTATCAAATTTGTTCAATGACCACTATCCTCTTTTTGTTTCAATTAATAAATGTATAAACAAAGAGATCACTAAAATTAGTAGAAATAGCTAGAAAAGTACATTGGAACTCGATATTATCATTACAAGACCCGAATGGGGAGCCACTGATTCACTTATTAAACTAATATCTGACAGTATAAAGCTAAGGTAAATATTAAAAAACTATCAAAATCTATTCCACGTAGTCCTTGGATAACAAAAGGCATTATAACATCGTGTAATAAAAAATTATCCCTCTATGCATTATGGAAAATGGAGCCATACAATATACAGCTAAAGACTGAGTACAAAACTTATGCCAAGACTCTTGACAAGGTAATAAAGCAAGCCAAAAACATGTATGATAAACAGCAAATTGACTTTAATATTAATAATTCCAAACATCTTTGGGCATTCATAAATGCCAAACTTGGCCGAAATGCAAAGAAAAGTGATAAAATTAAATACCTTCACGATGACAATAAAATTAAACTGCAGGATCCTACTGAAATATTTAATTGCCTGAATACATATTTTAATAATATTGGTTATGAAATCAGCAATAAAATTACTCAGCCGAATAATCTTAAACTAAAACTCCCACCTTGCAACCCGAATACTATATTTCTAACACCAACAAATGAATTAGAAATATTAGACATTATTAAAAATATGAAAATTAAGAGTAGTGGTGTCGATGAAATTAACACCAGAACTGTATTCGCATTAGCCAATTTTATTGCAGAACCTCTCGCACATATAATTAATTTGTGTATAGAAAGATCCATTTGGCCTGATGCACTTAAGCGAGCTGATATAAAGCCAATTCACAAAACTAAAGAAAAGCATATCATGTCAAATTACAGGCCCATCTCACTGATATCTAATGTAGCTAAAATCTTGGAAAAAATTATTTACAATAGAATTTTAGGATTTGTGAACAAGCATAAAATAATATCAAAAAAACAGTAATTACAAATGTAATTTATGAAAAGCTTGATAAAAGTACCCCAATTGCAGTTACATTTCTTGCTTTAGCAAAAGTATTTGATACTGTCAATCACAAGATATTATTAGAAAAATTATACTGTTATGGAATAAGAGGCAAAGCTTATAAGCTGATGACTTCTTATTTGCATGACAGAAAACAGCGTGTTAAAGTAAATGAGGTTGTAAGTGAATATTGTGAAGTTCGAACAGGTGTTCCACAAGGAACAGTACTGGGACCATTGTTATTCATCCTGTACGCTAATGACTTACTACTACTATGCCTGAATAATATTATTTGCAGTTGACACAGCGGTTATATCTACAGGAGAAAGTTGGGCTGAAGTAGAGATCAAAATGAATAACTATCTTGAAGCTATAAGTAACTGGCTAGCTTTAAATAAGCTGTCTTTAAATTTGGACAAAACTGTTTACATGACATTCGGAAATTGCAACATAAGTGTTCCGTTAAAAAAGTGGATAATTAATAAAGATAATAACTGAATCAGATAGGCAATTGATAAATGAGTCACCATTGTTATTGAAACTTCCTGAAAAATTATGTTTTATTTATTTATTTTTTCTTTTATGTTCTTTTCTATTTTATGTATTCTTATGTTAAGTATATATTTTCCAACGGATAGGTTTAGATATTATTAGTTTTGAGGTATTATGCCAAGACCACGAACAGGTAACTCCGATTACCTCTGTGGAGATTATGTAATAATGTCCTGATATTATTGTGTATATCTATTGGATAATAATAATAAATAAATATATATGTTTTAGGTGGTTTCCGGGAATTCATCCGCGTAGTTGATAACTGATCCCTACCGGGATCGATGGTATAATGACGACGTTTCGGCAGAGTCACATCTGCCCTCTTCAGGTCGGTTCGCATAATTCTCGTAGCCTTCTGCTTTCGCTTCTAGTTACTCGAATACTAGAAGCGAAAGCAGAAGGCTACGACCTGAAGAGGGCAGATGTGACTCTGCCGAAACGTCGTCATTTTACCATCGATCCCGGCAGGGATCAGTTATCAACTACGCGGATGAATTCCCGGAAACCACCTAAAACATTTACTGCCCGCGAAAACTTAAAAACAAATATATACTATATATATATATATATATATATATATATATATATATATATATATATATATATATATACTACGTAGCAATTAACGGCTAAGAATCTGGATAGAATTTTGGAATTTCCAAAAAATAATGGGAAAGTAGCCAATTTTTTATTGTATAAAGGGCACTAAATAAAGTGTACTCTTTTATTATATTATGAAAGCTTTCGAAATTTATTAATTTCTTCTTCAGTCAATTTTCTGAAAGATTACACAAATTAATAATAGTAAAACTTAATCTAGATGGATAAAACAGACTTACAATATCGAGGTTAGAAAATTATTAAAACAGGTTCTCATTGCAAATACTGTAGAATGCGTAATGCGCTTTAAACAAACATTACAAACATATATCAACAATTGAATAAAACATTATTGTAACTGGATCACACATCCATTGAGTACAATTTTTAAGATGTGATGGTTTTAATCTTAAAAATTGTACTCAATGGATGTGTGATCCAGTTACAATAATGTTTTATTCAATTGTTGATATATGTTTGTAATGTTTGTTTAAAGCGCATTACGCATTCTACAGTATTTGCAATGAGAACCTGTTTTAATAATTTTCTAACCTCGATATTGTAAGTCTGTTTTATCCATCTAGATTAAGTTTTACTATTATTAATTTGTGTAATCTTTCAGAAAATTGACTGAAGAAGAAATTAATAAATTTCGAAAGCTTTCATAATATAATAAAAGAGTACACTTTATTTAGTGCCCTTTATACAATAAAAAATTGGCTACTTTCTCATTATTTTTTGGAAATTCCAAAATTCTATATATATATATGTATATATATATATACGAAGAATCGGCGAGAGGGCTTTATTGACTATTTAGTCGCAGTTTAGTAAACAACAGGTGTTCAAGATAAATTGTAAATAGTTGTGTGAATGTAAATAAAAGCGGTTGAAATAAATTATAGTGAGTTAGACTGTGTTTTTAAATAAATCCAAGAACCCAAAGAGTAAATAAAACATTACAATATCTACACTCTATATATTGTTCTGCGCAAACTCTGTCGGCAAATAATGTATTATGTGTCATTAACACCTTGCTGTTTAACTAACTGGCTTTCACGTAGTATTCAGGGTTGGTGTCCCCACTGCCAGTGATTGTACTGGATCACGTCTATATACTGTAATGAAATAAGCCATCAGTAAAAAGAGTAATTAGTAAATTAGAACAATTTTAGAAAAATAATAAAGTAAAGTTAAAGACAGCCAAAACAAATCAAACTTATGAAAAAATAATATTTGAACAATAACCATACTAATCAAATCAGTGAGCTTGACAAAAATCACTGATTTATGGGTAAAATAAGCAAGTTAACCCTTAAATGCATGATTTTTTTTATTTAAAAATAAAATTGTTTTTTGTGTATATAAGGGGCCAAATATCAATGAAAAAATACTTATAAAAATTTAGCTTATTTTTTTTATTAAAAAAAGCAAAAATGACGTGTATCATATATGATACAGTGTGCGTTATAGCATAAAAACATATTTATTTATTTTTCATGAAAAAGGCGAAAACGATTGGAGCTCTGATTAAAACATAAATGTAATTCGCATTTTGAACAAAAGACATAAGTCAAACTTTTGCAGGTAGGGTTTTTGCACCTTCCCCTATTTTTCTTCCACTCAGGCCAATGTTCGATTGAATCTTTTCTGACGTCAACTGGTGGAACAACGGTTTAGGATTTCTTTTCTTCTTTTTTTCCAACGCACTCTGTATTCCACTGCTTGATGGCGGGCCTCTTTTAGCAGTGGATTTTCCAAATTTACATAGGGTCTGGGACATATCAATTCTAAAACTTTTTTTATTCATGGGCTTTATTCTTTTCACTAAACACACCCTTCTATAAAGAAGCCACGAATTCACTAGAACGACATCAATTAAATGGTAGAATAATCTGAAGTACCATTTCTTCGATCGTAGCTTTATTTTGTGGCGCCCAATATGGCTGTCAAATAAATCTACCCCACCCATATGGTTGTAATAAATTGTAATAATTTCTGGACTTCTTTATATTGTTTATTTTTTTGATCAAATCTTCGAGCAGTGGTTTCGGGTTCTTGTCCAGAAAATGTAGACAATAAATTTGCGATTTTATTGTCTTTCCAAGATAAGCAAGCGACGTCGATTCCATCAACATTTCCAATGTATTCAACAGACTTGCCCTGTTTCTTCTTACTGTCCCTAATGGCAAAATACCCTGCTTATGCAGATAAACCATAAGCGGCAAAGAAGTGAAGTAATTATCAAAATATATTTTATGTCGTTTATGTTTTGTAATTGCCCTTGCTAGACGAACTACCACATTTGAGCTTGCCCCAAGGTCTGGTTCATTATCAGGTCTTGCATTAGGGTTGTTTTCTTGTCCTGTATAAACTTCAAATGCATAAGCATACCCAGACACTTCACATAAAAAGAACAACTTGAATCCCCATTTGTGAGGTTTGTTTGCCATATACTGCTTTAGATGATGCCTAGCTTTGGTCGAACAAATCTGCTCGTCCACTGACAGGCTTTCTTCTAGAGGGACAGATAAGAACTTCTCTTGTAGGTTGCTTATTATAGGTCGAATTTTATGGAGCTTGTCAAATCCCAGTTGATCAGCAGGAACTTGCGTCTCATTGTCATTGAAATGTAGATTCGCACGCAGTTTTCAAAACTGTTTAGTGACATTGTCTCTGTTATAAAGTCGCTTCCAGTAAAATCAGCCCAGTAGTCTCTAATATTTGCACAGTAGGAAACTGATGTAAAAATGCATATACCCAGGAATTTTTGGAGGTCTTCTTTTATTACATTTTCTGGTTTACTAGGATCACGCTGAGTACTATATAGGGAGGACTCTTCACAAATTTTTTCCAGTAAAGCATCATCGAAAAAATATTTAAAAAATTGGTAAGGGGAATCAAGCTCTAAAATTTCTTTTTGGAGTTCTGTGACACCAATAAACTCTTTGTCTGCTTCAGGAAATTTCAAGTTACCCCTTTTCCAAATAATTTTCCGTATATTGTCCAAGTCTTTTTCTGTAGATGAAGCGGAGCTTGTAGATTGTACAGCCGTTAGTTGTTGTTTAACTGTCTGGGTTATATCTTCCAAAGCTTCTGGATGAGGATCTTCAACAACCGAATTATCATCTGGACCGCATTCAGCAAGATCATTTATTAACACTGATGGGTCTAACAAATCCTCTTCATCTTCGGAATCTCCAACTTCCAGTTCATCCTCACTTTCCAATGGAATATTCACTAATTTCAATAATTCTGCATCTGTCAGAGGCTTTTGCCGCAGAAAATCCTTCACCCAACGATTCATTCTGATTCATGCGTAAGTGCAAAGTATCATATATATATATATATATATATATATATATATATATATATATATATAAACTTACACATAACTTAAACACTCGCTAGTAAAGTATCATATAAAGTTGTAAATTACAATCTACTTACATGGCTCGAAACTAAAAATCACTTTATTCGCCAATAATTAGGGTGGAAATATCAAACATATGGAAAAATAAAACTCGTGTTTGACAGCCGTTAGTAACGTGTGCACAGTCGCAAATTTTCGGCAACACTAAAGCAAATACCAGAAATTAAATATCGGTAAAATATTTTTCAGTTTGAATGCACATTGTTACATATATGAAACACGTTTTAGTTCCTTAGTCTGCCAACAGATTCCGATACTTGTGTCAAATAAGAGGTGTATCATATATGAAACATTATGCAGTTAAGGGTTAAGCGAGCTTCCCTGTTGAAAAACTTGTTATCGTTAACTGCTTTAGCTTGACAAGAGAAATATTCAAATATCATTATCAATTTAGCAAACACAGGCAAACTAATAATAGAAAAACAAATTAGAATGAAGTCTTACCATAATTTAGTTAATCAAACATTTCATAAATTTATATTGAATTAACTAGGCATATATCTGGTGCCGAACCCAAATATAGGTATTTTCTTTAATAAACATTTGCAAACGCTGCATACACTCTAAAAAGGAGAAATAATGTTAATAGAGCATAAAAATTCAATTATATGAGTTGCAAATAAAGTTTAGTAGATAGTAGAGACAAAATTAAGAACAACTGGAGAAAAAAGTTCACTTAAGTAATTGAAATCATAAAATGATAGAAAATAAGTATGTAAATCGTTAAGTTGAATCAATAAACAAGACAAAGACACTAAAATAAGTAGTGCGAATGGAAAAATTTAGTTACTTGTAAAATTGACAAAGTTCGGAGTTAAACATTCATGGTCAAAAATAACAATAAGGAAGCAAAATTTTATTTAAAAAGAAATGAGCTTTCCAATACCATATCATTCATAGCATTTTATTAAAATTAATATTTCAACAAATATTGAGTTTAAAATTTACCCAATCTAGATACCTGTTATAAGTAAAATTTGGCTTGGACACAGTCTTTTGTTCCTAGTAAATAAATACAGGTGACCATCTAAATTTGGGAGATTCGTCTCGGATGTTAATTTCTTGTAGTTAATTTCTTAAACAACCAAGTAGGTCATGGATGTTTGATCTTGAAATATACATGTCCGTTGACAAGTTCGTCCTAGTGACAAAGGTAAGTTACTAGAGTTTAAACTTTGGTGTGACGATAAATGTCAAATTCGCAAATTTTCAAAGTAAGGGGAAGTGAACAATCGGGCAACACGTAATACAAACGCATGAACATAGAGTTGTGTAAAAAAAATTGCAGCGTTAGAAGAATTGCCTAGTGATTAAAAATGAACAATTAATTCTAAACAATTTTGGAATGTGTCTGAAATAATTTGGTCAAGTGCGAGTTGGACTCGCATACTAAGGGTTCCGTACCACCTTCAAGATTCGCTTGATTTTTATAATACATATGTATTTAGTTTTCTAATTTGGCCCCCGAAAATTAACATTAGAGTTTTATTTTACTAATAAACTTTCAGGGAAGCCATTTATAATCTACTGTCTGAATTTTGAGGCTCTATAGACTGGAAGATAAAGGGCAAAATAGGTTAAGTTTTAAATAATAAATTATTAAATCTGTTATTCAAATTATTTAAAAATACAAATAAAATATATTGTTCAAAATTTAAATAGTGTTGTTTCTAAAATGAGAATTAAGTCGATGTGTAATATTTTTGCTAATATCTTTTAAACAAATGATTAAAAATATGATATATTTGTAATTCACATAATGAGCCTTTTATTTGATATATTGTATGATACGTTTGAAGATTGAATTTTTATTTTCCATTTAATTGTATAATTTGTCCCTAAAATTACTATGGAGGTTTTCTATCAATTTTTCTTATAAATTTCAAATGAACCCCAGTACCCCTGATAATTTTCAAAATTTTAAGTAGTATGTATCTTTTAAAAAAATAATTTTAAAAATATGAAAAATATATATTTGTATTCCTCATAATGAGCCCCTTCATTTGATATATTGCATTATGCGTTAAAAAATATTTTTATCCCTTTAATTCTATAATTCGGCCCCCAAAATTAATATTAGAGATTTCTTCGTATTTTTCCTGTAAATAAAAAAAATTAGGTCTTATAGTTTGGGGAATAAAGGGGGGAATGGGTATTTTTTTAATATATTTTAAAATATTTATTTTAAAAAAATTAAAAAAATACATTTGTATTAGTCATAATGAACCCTGTGATTTGATATATTACATGATACATTAGAAACAAGTTTAATTTTTTATTTTCCATTTAATTCTATAATTTGCCCCCCAAAATGCTTATTAGGGGTTTCTCCTTATTTTTCCAGTAAAGTTTTTTTTTTAAAAATTTTACAGCTTATGGTTTCGGAGTTAAGGAGGGGGGGAATGGGTAAATTTTTTAATATTTTTGTTAATATCTTTTAATTAAATTATTTTAAAAATATGAAAAAAATATTTGTTTTCGTCATAATAAGCTCTTTCATTTGATTTATAACATGATGCGTTAGAAACAACATTAATTTTATATTTTCCATTTAATTCTGTAATTTGCCCCCTAAACTTAAAAGTAGAGGTTTCCTCATATTTTTCCAGTAAACTTCAGGTCAGACTCTATAACTCTAATTTATTTCGAAACTTTACGTTTTATAGTTTCGGAGATAAGGGGCGGGGAATGGGTAAATTTTAAAAATATTTTGTTAATATCTTTTAAATTAATTTTTTTAAATATGAAAACAATATATTTGTGTTCCTCAGAATGAGACCTTTCATTTGGTGTATTACATGATGCGTTTTAAAAAAATTTAATTTTTAAATTTTCATGTAATTCTATAATTTGCCCTCCAAAATTAATATTAATGGTTTCTCCTTATTTTTCCTGTAAAGTTTGGGCAACGCTCTATATTTCAAATTTTTTCAAAATTTTAGGCTCAGTAGTTTCGGAGATCAGGGGGGCAGTCGTTTTTTTAGTTTTTTTCCGCCAGAAGTACCCCTAAAATCAAAATTTCTCCTTTTGCGATATGTACTCCTGATCGGGTCACTAAACTACACATTGATACCTAATTTCAACCTCTTCCGTCCAGTAGTTAAGGGGAAAATAGCTGTGATGTGACAGAGCCACAAATCCGGAGTGATATTTATAAGGTATATACAATATACGGAACCCTAATAAAAAATCAATGGATGATTAATATTATATATAAAATGAAATGTATGGAAGAAAGGATATGGAGATTAAAAAAAAATAATACAAAAACAGTAACAAGGTAAATGATTTATAGTTTTAATAATATTATACGTTTGTGAAACAGAATATAGAATGTTTGTGAAAATTTAGTTACAGAATTCAGATTAGGTTGTTGAAAAGAAAGAGAATTATCAGAATTATAAAGTAGAATAGAAAAGTTAAGTAGAGTTTGAAAATTTTTAAAGAGTATAAATATGTTTGAAAATAAAGTATGTTTGAAGATTTGTTTGGAAAATGTGATTTTTTTACAAGTTAAATAATAAATAATTGTAAATTTAAAGCAAGAATAATGAGTTCACATAAGCGAAGTTTAAAAAGCATTTTTAAAGTTTAAAAAAAATAGATAATTAGTAGCCAATAATTTTTTTTGAGCAATTTAAACTAAAATAAGAGTCTAAGGACAGTTAAGATGATGAGAGTTTCTTCTGAGGAGAGCTGCAGAAGCCCAATAAAAGAACCAAAGCGTAAGTACAATGATTATTAGTAAAGTAAATTGATTTGATTATAATTTTGGTTTAAATGAATTTAAAAATGTTTATCATAATTTATAAATGCATAATAAAATTTAAAATTTTCCAAGAGTCTGCTTTTCGAAAGAATAGCCGGATGAACAATTAAAATAAAAATATAAAGCCCAAATGAATCCACACTAACATTTTTTTTGTACCGCCCAACGATAAAAAAGTGAACTTAAAACATTAAATAATAAAATCATTACAATAAGTCATGTGGCGCCCAGCAATATTAAAAACAATTATTAAAAACATTATAAATAAATTAAAGATAAATAATAAAATAAATTTAACACATTAAACCAAATATAACATATTACATATAACATTAGAAATAAAAAAAACAATACATTAAGTAAATGAAACACTTCTAAAATAAATTAAATAATTATAAAATATAAAAATAAACCCACACAAAAAAATTCACTACAGTACATAAGTCTAAATATACTGGATAAATGCAAGCTCTTCAGACGGTATAGTGGAAGAATGATATTTCCACATTCCAAATGGACACTTCTGCAATGACATTTTGTTAGTGTTCTAAATCCAGGCATTCCTTCATTTTGAACCTTAGTAAATCAAAAACATTAAGGATAAAATTCGGGCAATGAGCCAATTCACTAAAGAAAAGTAAATATGCATTATTGTTTTATATATCTTGTAATACCTAATAATTATATACAGATTTTCATTGTTTTTGTTCGGTATTAGGTGCTTATTTGGCCAATTGTTATTTGTAGTTCTCAAATAGATGAGATTTTTGGTCTTCGTTTTGTGAAGCTTACGTTGGTCTGTGTTCCCTTCAGACATTTATTTGCAATATGCCTTTATTTTGATTATTTTAGTGTGCGAATGAACTATATAAAATCGGGTTTACAGTTCTTTCTCAGTAATAAATTTCTTACATGTAATATGTATGTAATCTACTTATATAGCATAAAATCGGTTGAGTTGGATGTTTGTCAATTTTATTAATCATTTTTATGAGATTATTCCACCATTTATTACGAATTGGAATATAATTTCGTATATTTTTGTATTAAAACTTCATCTGAACTTGAAAACGCCACATAAAATATTTATATTGTATAAATTCGTATAAAACGATCAACAGCTCCATATTTTATTTATTTTAACACAGCAACGGTTAGAGTAGGTTTATCATTGTCAAGTACTAAAATAAATCCTTCAACAGTTACATTTGCCATAATATAAGGAGTACCATTAAGCAAACCTCATTATTTTATTAACTGTTTTCGGTATTGGTTGGAACATCAAGGAAACTGAGTTTATATTGGCAAAATTGCTGCACGCAGAGTGACAAGTTGAAGTTATAATACTCGTTTAGTCGTAAATTTAAATTTCACTTAAAAGACATCAGTAAATACACAATTCAATTTAATACTCCATTGAAATTTAAGTGGAAATTATTTGACTCCAGAAATGAAATGAAGGCTCGTACACCTGTGTTAAAATTTGTAACCATCAAAATTATTAATAAAGACAATAATGACATCTTAGGTTCGCTATGTGAAATTTTGAAAAATTGAATTAATAGGTTCCAGGAAAATTAATTGGTAGGTACTTAACTAGCAATTCAATAATAAACCTGAGCTTTCCCAACAATATATGTATATAATCATGCATTTAATAGAGTCTTCTAGGATGAATGGTTTTAAAAATTCAAAATAATAAAATGTTAGTTGGCATTGACCAAATCTATTTGATATTTCGACCTTCTAGGGCCTGTTTTCAAATAAAAAAAAATGTCACTACAAGTTAAAAAAATATTTCGCACTATTATGCATAATGCCAACAGGCATTTGAAAAAGGTAATGATTTGTGCTACAGCAGCCGATAATTTCATGTATTCTAATTTACAATTTTCTAGTATAATAATAATAATTTTGGTAGAATAATCTTCCACCACTGTGAGACGATCTATAGTTACCGATCAGGTAAGTTAACAAAAATTCATGAAATTTTTCTTGAAGTACACTGTCGTCCCACGATTTTCTTTATGATACATTAGTGGAGTTGGCAAGCAATAGTGACACCTTTTTGAGAATACTGAATTTCCATCCGGAGAATTGTTGAACGTTTTTGAAGCGAAAGCTTCTTAATGGAGGCCCACACTTACACATATAAAAATAGATCAGTATGGAAATGAAATACATAATTTGAATAACTTGTAATTGCATTTGTTTCGACATGTTTCGACCGACACCACACCATCTTGATCTTTAAATACCTGTACAGATACAATTCAGTTCTCTATGTAAAAAACAGGGACCAGTATATTAAGAGAATCTTCGTTTATCGAAAATCAATAAATCTATAATTTAATAATAAATCTTTAAATTATTGATAAATAAACAAATATAAAATCCAATTAATATATAGTATCTACACAAAATTTGATTTTCTTTCTAATTACAAACTTGAGATAAGTTAGAAGTCAGAAAGAACAGCACAAATTGCGCATTTCACTATCCATTAAATTTGGTTGTTGACTAGCTTCAAATTATAAAGTAAACATCTTACATTAGGATTTCCGAATAATAATTGAAATTAAGATAGGAAATTATTTACCAGGGTGTAGTAAAAACGTGGAACTACGGTAATCCGACCCCAATGGTAAAGTTATTATGAAAATTTCGCCTGCTTTTACGAAGCAACTGCAGAAGGCTCCAAGTGTCTCTGGACGTTTACTGCCTATACAGGGTTATTCACCTTATGCGAAACGGAATATCACGACTAACCGAATCAATTAAAAAAATCTATCCTATGAATAAAATGCAACATTGACAACTTTTAAATTTGGGACTCCCTGTTTATAGTAAAAATAATTTTTACATATATCTACAGATAATGGTTATATATTGTTGATTCGTTTAACCATGCTATTCCATTTCGGATAACGTGAATTACCCTTTATATAAATGAGTGAGTTGTGGGTTTCATTAATGAAATGTGTAAATATTTTGAGAGCACATTATTTTAAAACTTAATGTGGTTTGGCGTTGAAAGTAGCTAATTGTTACATTAAAAAAAGAATAAATCCGATATCGGTATTTAGGTTGGAGAAGGACTAAAGGTAGAATGAAAATAATGTCACAAGGAGCAGCATATATGTTTGTAAAGAACATTTTTGAAGATGATACCTATTCATGGTTATTAATTTGAGTTATATCGTAAACAAGATGCATTTAAAGTCTTTCTTCATTGAACGTTTGTTGAATTACGTAGTGATTGATATGTAATTGTAACTGTTTTAAAACAAGTTTGACCAACTGTTTGTGATAAATTAAGAATTTAAAAGTTCATATATTCCTTTGCAGATATATTTAATTTAAGAATTAAATTACACATTAGGTCTAGGATAATACTTTAGTCGTAGCAATTATTTTAATTCATCTGAAATTTATATTCATTACTCATATTGACACAAAGAAAGAGAAACAGAGACAGTGAGATAACGAGAGATGGGAAGTATATTTCGTAAGAAGTTTTTGCTTCCATTGTTTATTCTCAAATAATAATAATAAATAACTGCCGCCCTTTTTTTGAACTCCCGACTCAATACACACAAATATTCCACGTCCGATGTTAAGTATATGAATATATTACAGGAGCAAATTCTCCTGGAAATAGCACATTTCATATGCGGCAGATTTAGTGAAATATAATTTCTGCATAAATGGTTGCTTACAATATCATTGTTCAAGAATAAATTTGTAAATAGCTTAATATTGGCACGTGGAAGCCTTTCTTTGCTGTTGTGGGGTTATGTCAAATCTAAAATTTATGGATTTGATAGGGCTAATAATTTGAACTACAGTTTAAATAGAACAATCTTTTCAATGTATTACTTCTAACTTGCTTGTAAATGTTAGAAATGAGATTTTCAACCGTTTTGACTATTATCTTGGCCAAAAAACTACTTATTCGCATATTATAATTATTTTATTCATATCATCTCAGTGTGAGTTTTATGTTTGGCATGCATTTTTTTATTTAGCGAATTTAAAGTTTTAGTTTGTTATTATATACAATAAATTATTATTTAGGCAGTTTTGTTAGTTGCAATATAAAGCTAAATATTAAAACAAAAAAATATAATTCATAAATATTGAAAAATATTCAAGTAGCACGACAAAATTTTCACGATTTGTCCAATTTTTTTCTAGCTAGTAGCATATTTACAAACTTGGTTGATGCTTAACTACATGAATATAAGAACACATTCTCTTCTTCTAATTAGTAATTAGTTTTATTTTCACATTTATGTATAGTTTTACATTTGAATATCGCACGGGAATACGTCTTGAATATAGATATTGTCAATTCTTCACAATATATCTGAGTTTGCATTTGGGTGGTTTAGTGTGCACTTATTTTCTTTATTTTTATCTATGAACATTTCTTCTATTTATATCTAAATAGTATATTATTTATGGTAATGTTAATTAGTTCGTTATTATGCTTGCACGTTTTACTTGACTTTGCGGGCACTTTCTGTACAAGGAGATACCTATCCAAAATGGACACATCTTTTCCTCTACCTCTTATGACAAGTCGAGGTAGCGAAGTCAAAAATTCTCATTTAAGTCATCTGGGTTATTCGTAAGTGCATAAGTAGGAGTCTCCTTTAAGCAGCTTTTGTTTCCAAAATTTAATTGTCAATACCTAACAGCTCTTAATAAAAACGAGACTGCTGTTGAGACCAAGATTCTAGGGAAAGGCAGTTTTATTAAATTAAAGAGAATATACAGGTTAGCTGTATTAATGAAATTGTTTATTTAGTTATTTAGTTTCTTTTGTAGTAATTTAGGCATTTGTTACTACGTCTTGGTAATAACAATATTGTTGGTATGAACAAAACGTACCTTTGCCAAAAGCTTTCAATTTAATTTTAAGGTTTTATGCAATTTTGATAAATTGTGAAAGTTACAACTATTAAATTACGCCTAAGGTTACAATGTCCTACTTTTTGTATAAATACAGTTTATTTCATTCGAACTTGTACTTATGTCAGATCCTGTGTGGTATAATACTTACCGCCTCAAGTGATTTTTGTCATGTCTTCATAAATACCGCTGTCATTTTTTTAAATATGGAGCTTAATGAGTTAATGAGAAATTTTGCCTCAATAGTTGTGACTTTCAATTTTCATTTAAAATTATAACATGCATAAATTTCATTGATGTGATGTTATTTGGAATTTCTTCTGCCATTCACTAATAATTACTGTATTACACATCAGTTTAGGTAGGACCTTTTGGTACGGCTCATAAAAAATTATCGAACATTTTTATCGTACCGGTTCGGTACTTGCATAATTAATTTAATGACAAGTTTTCTCTCTCCTTCTATATCTCCAAGTGTAATGACTTTTATCAGATAATGATTATAATTAGTAATTCGAATAGTTCGGTCTGATAAGTATCGGCTACTAATCATTTCGGACTCTGAATTTTTTATCCGGACTACTATCTTTTAACAGGTAGTATGTTTGGTAAGAGCTTCCTTCGCATTTTGTTTTTTGCTTGATGACATGATCTTTCAAAAGTGGTGTTTCTTATTGCCAAAAAAGTCTCCATTTATTTAGAAGTATTTCTCATTGACTGAAATAGCGTCATAAATTCTGAAAGGCTGAAGTGACGTCTGAAAACGAAACAATTTATTTACTTCTGTATATATAAATGATTAGTTTATAGCAAATATGTGGTATCATAAAAGTTATGTTCTGGAACCAGGTTCATCTAAGTAATGTCAGTTAATGGATATCATATTATATATCCAATGACATCCCAGAGAACCACGAAACCTAATATGTATGATGATGCATGATCATGCACGGATCTAACAAAAGTGAATAAAATAAACGAACCAAAGTTTATAAAAGGAGTATTTTCCAGATATTTTTCTGTAAAATAGAAAATTAAATATTCGAAAAAACTGACTTTCTGACCTCAATAATGTGTGAGACTGAAAGCAAATAACATAATGACTCACGTGAAATTTTCGAGCTTTTACACACCCACCGACTCTCAATAGTTGCCTGTTTAGGAACGATTGAATGGCGTATATACCCTTCCCATAGCGTCTTCTTACATCTGTGACTTTTAGTTTCGGAAATATGAAGAGTGGACCTTTTTAACCCTGGACTTTTAAGGCCCGACCTACCATACCTGCCATAATATTTACTTATGAATATGACAGTGTAATAAAATTCATGAAGATTCTTCCAAAGATTGAACAATACTATCTCTACATATAAATTGTCAAAGTATGCCAGGAATTGATCGAAAGTGCAAAATTTAAAGCCTCGAAGAAAGTAAACTAGTTGATTGGAATATCTACCGAAGAGCAATAAAGCACTTACCATTCTTGGCAAATGCTATATATCTCCTGAGAATTAGTGACTGGGAAGAGATCAAATATAACAAGTGCAACTGATAAAAGTTAACGACTAGAAAATAATACATGTCTTATATTGTATTACATTCAAACAAATGACACCCAGAGGAGAGTTTTCTGTATGTCGTGACAGGTGAAGTCAACCTGATAATTTTAACGTGACATTCTAACCTAGGAATTACTAAATAACAGCAATGGCATATCTATCATTACATATCGTATCAACATATTACGAGTATTAAGCATCATGCTTCTTCATTTTCAAATTTTCTCGATTCAAAATCTTACTATTGTCCGATTCTACTCTGTGGTACCAGCGCGGCTTAGTACGTGTTTGGCTAAGTTTGTTCACGTGTGGAAAGTATCCTACTGTAGTTCTTTCTTTACATCTATTGATGTCGAAGTCAAAGTCTTACAGAGCTGGTAATTGATGGACATGCTTTGAATGTTTATATCCCTACAGGAGATACTATCGGGGGCATTTTTTCTATGGAGCTGTCAGAAACAAACAACACAACATTTTTTAAAAAGATATGTTTACAATAATTTTTTTCTATATCGTTAATGTGGATGAGCTTATTTTATTCAAATGGGTTTCATCCTTGTTGGAAAATTTTTGTGATCAACATTATGTGATATAAAGTTTTTCAAGAACGTGGGAAACATTAATTAGCACTTGCTATGTTTTTGAGGTTTTTGTGAACTCGTAGAAATTATTTAATATTCATTTAGGCATAAAACTTCGGAGGTAAACAACAAATACCTGTCGCGGTAGCTTCTTGAAGACTTAAAGCCAGTTAATCCGAAGTTCATTTATGAAGGAGAAAGTCTTAATGATGTTTCAAAGTCTAGGATAATATCTGATTATCGCACGCTCCTCGTGTACTACAATACGAATAGCTGTACTTCGAAATGATATGCCGACTTCAGTGAGGAGATTTTAATTGACGCTTTTTATCGCATTAATGTGTATACTGGAACACATTAAAACACATGAGATTATTTAAATTATAGTAGCTTAACCCACACTCTCTACTAAATCATAAGATAACTTATAACGGCATGATTATTTAGAAGAATTAATATATAGTCTACGCACTGTATCTCATTAGTGTTTCTACACTTCATTTTTTCAATGGAGTTGTTTAATTTATGACTTGCATTATCTCGTGATTTACGAAATATTGTTGACTTCGAGGGTGTTAAATATTTCATCAGTTTGTACATGTTTTGACCGTTGATTGTTGACTGTTATCAATACTATTAATTAGAAGCAAACATTAACATATATTTTAGAGATAAAAAACAATATGTTACGGTGATGAATTTGAATAACCCGTGAGGTACTAAAGTGACAGATAAATTAATTTTCTACGTAATTATGAATAAATATCTTGCAACAGGTCAATTTGTATATCCATGGCTAAAGTGTAAAACCTCTTATCTGGCATTTTTTAAATTTTCTGGATAGACAAAGAATCAATACTTTTTGAATAAGGCGTTCCATTTTTTGAAGGGATAATTTATATTATATTATAACTATTAAGGTATTATCATATCGACATTTGAGTATTTGCAGTTTAACAGATACCAATATTTATAAATTATTGGTGAACTAAACACAAAATAGGAAAATTTGATTATCGATTGCTGCGCCTTGTTGCTTGCTTGTTGGGTTATGGAATTTGGAGTTCTGCTATTGCCATTCTCATGGCTTCGTTATTTTTAGTTTTTCTAATTATGTGTGTAGATATTGTTATAATTAATTTCTTCTCTCTTCTTTTGCGTATAAAAGAATGAAACCTCGAAGAGAGTATTCAATATCTCTGACAGCCAAAATTAACCTGAAAAAATTCTGTTCTGTTCTGGTTATGGCCATTGGGGACGCATTCAGCTAGTCTCAAGTTAGAACAGGTGCATAATTAAATATGTCTGGGATAACCCATCCTCCTCTGTATTAGCAATTTGAATAATTCCAATAAAACAACAAATTATTCTTCCGGGACAGTCACTCACGGGCTCCCAGCTAAACTAAACTCTTCTTCCTTTATGTTCCTCCCTTCACTTATCTAACTTCATGTATAACTAATTCACTTATAAACTGTTTTCTCTTTTTGAGCGTCTTTTACTTCTAACCTCATCTTCCTCATAAAAACTAACTCCTTTCTTATGAATTAATTAGACTTGAATCGAATAACTTGGGGTGAAAATACATCAATAAATAATAAATAGCTAATAAGCTAGGAAGAAACAATTATAGAACAAATTTTTATTTTGAATAAATTCAAATTAGAAAAAAAGCCTTTTTAAGAATTGTAGTTTAACAACAAAAATTGTAAGTCTGTCCCAATATAACAAAATTGTTGAGCGATCCCATATAAAAGTATACCAACAAGAAATTATTATCACAATTCTATCCTCGCTCAAAGATACTGTAATCCTTGTGTTTATACAAATGATTAGCGATTGTACCCCGCGAATGTATAATCCAATTACACCTTCTGTTTTCGATTTGTTTGTTTATCAGGCAATACTTGATTGTCATTACATTGATTAGAACCTTCACTCCTCCTAAATCTGTTTAATATTGGCTGATGCAGTTTGCATCCTTTGTTTGTCATGGGCCCACTGGTCTGTGATTATCAAGCAAAACTGAAAGGATTTACATGTTTAATGTGCTAATGATATAAAATCTACTGATGATATCACTTATTTTATTATTTAGCGTACGTGAGATTCACACGCACTTTCACACACTTACACATTATACTACGAGAATTAAATATTATAATTTGTTTGTATAATTAACGTTTATTTACTAAAACCAATTTACTTTTGGTTAAGCAATTTATATCTTTTAATGCTTCCAGAAAATAAGCATTTATAGTACTAACCCAACTTAGTAAACAATTGACCCCTATGTTGTTAGTTTGTTGTACGCTTAATCATCTTTGCAAAATTCTATTTAAATTAAAAAAAAAAAAATTCTGACATAGGGAAGAGCGTGGCAGTATCGTGCTATGGGCAATTTTGCAAACAAAATTTTGTGATTTCCGAACGCGGTTTGTTACATATTCTCAAACTTATATGTAGCTCTTTGTTGAAGACAACATCTAGAGTACTTTGTAATGATTTTCGTATAATAAAGGATTTTATGTTCACTAAGTTGGTGGGAAAATAGTTTTATATTTGAGTAAGAAAATATAATTATTTTTATGTTTTTTTTGGGCAATAACACCACAATCGAAATAAAACGACGTATATTGATGGAAAACCAAACGTTTCAAAGTCTATTCTGACTTCGTTGTCAATGGCTTTATATTTATAGAAGACAAAAAGAAAATATCATCTTGGAATGTTTGTTCTCTTTGCTGTTGTGACGTACTGATGTGCTTCCAAATTACTCTCATCTTCCTGCAAAGCGATACCAAGAATATCTTTTTTTTTCTAATATATTTAAATACAATATGTAATGATAGCTTAATTAGTATGGATAAAAATGTAGTATTTTCCCTTAACAGTTCTGTTTTAACTTGTTAATTATTGGCGAATGAAATAATAATATATTGCGTCATTTTTTTGTCACAAGAAAAAGACACCAATGTTCTCCTTGCAATGAGTCAAAATGCCCCACTGGGCAGAATTGCAAAATTTTCCATTCTCAGAGAATCTTTTACCCCTCTTGATCCATTAAGCTTCCGAAAATATACTTTTAAAAGGAAGACTACAATAAAATTGAAGTGTCATGGAAAAATAATTATGATTATGTTTAAACTGAATCCGACTATTGGAAATTTCTTCTTCTCCCCTATGTTTATTTATATTGAGTACAAAATATCTAATTTGCCTGAGGGTGGCTGAGCAAAAATAATTCGCCTTCAACTTATTAAACAAAAAAATCATAGTTTAGACAATTTGTTATATAACTTTATATATGTTATAACTCTAACTTGCCTAACGTTGATAAGGCAAGATGTCAAAAACTCAGAATGTTGCTTTTTGTGTTGTAGTTCGTTTGGTAAAGATCTGATATCTAATAGTCTAAGGCGCTGTATTGCTTTATTTTCCTGCCTTTGGTGACATTCCAACCATTATGTCTTGTTTCAGTAACAGGCAAAATCATACTAGTGTTAACGTTATCCATATACATTTAGTCTGGAAGGCCATATTTCTGGTTTTTAAAAACAATGAACGCGTTTTGAGCAGAAAAACTTTTGAGGTATGCTCTCTACATACTTATGTATACATCTACCTATCATATATAACACAATCGGCCGGGCGCTATTTTTGAAAATTCGAGTTATAAATTTATTTTATCAGGCCATAAGGAGCTATATTTAGTGACTGCATTTGATGAAATGTTTGTGAAGCTAGTGACTGATGTTATTTTATGAGACATAGTGTTACCAACTACCTGTAAATGTTCTGTTCTATTCTAAACCTGATCGAAAAAAATAAGACTTTTTAATGTATCCAACTATTAGCGCTAAATAGTTAAATCTTTTATAAAATATCTTTGATAAAATATCTTTGTCAAAGATATGTGATAGTGTAATACCTAATCCTTTATAAAACATATATCTTTTATCACATTTACAGGTGTCGTCCTATATTTTACAAAAGATTTTTGACGTTAATGTTCACTGAAAATGGAAAATTGCGCATACTGAGTTTTTGTAGAATTCTAAAGCAAAAAAATATTTTTGGGTATAAAGAACGTTGATTTTGCATGTTATACATATATAAAACAGAAACAAATTGCTTACAATGAAAATTGTTAGTCTTATTGTGTCGGCTTATAAAGACGAAGAAAACACGACGTATTGAAAAGTTAAGAAATATGCCGAAAAAATAAAGTAATATTGTGTGTTGTTAAATAGTGAGCTATAACTCACATCACTTATCTACATAGAAGATAAAGCACACAGTGTTGTTCTCGACAAGAATAATTTAGGTGGACCCTCCATACTAACAAAATTTATTCATTTTTGTATTTCTTTAGCAATTAAAACAGGCAAATATACTATCAACGTTTGTAATGTGGCATCATCCTTTCACAAATAATTCTTGTGCCATTCTTGCCTCAGCTCCTATAATAAGTTCAGTTGTAGGGTAGTTTGGTGTGCGTCAGTTTGCTGTCCATTGGTAGGTATCGGCCACTTTTCTATTCCTTTACGAGGTAACACCTATGTTCGTGCCCTTGCAGCAGTTGTAAGTAAAACGTTTGGAAAAATTCTAATAGTTTATTAACATTTTTGTTAAACTGCTAATAAAAAGTTTTGCTTATCAGGCCGAGTACTGATATACTATACCTTTTTAGGCGACCATTACTTTTTAGGGTTCCGTATATACAATATACGGATACCCTTATAATATCACTCAGGATTTCTGCCTCTGTCACAACACAGCCATTTTCTCCTAAACAACTGGACGGAAGAGGTTGAAATTTGGTACCAATGTATAGTTTGGTGACCCGATCAAGAGTACATATCGTAAAAGAAAAAAATTTGATTTTAGGGGTACTTCTGGGGGAAAAACTAAAAAAATCGACCGTTCCCCCCCTGATCTCCGAAACTATAGAGCGTTGCTCGAACTTTACAGGAAAATTAAGGAGAAACCATTAATGTTAATTTTGGGGGGCAAATTATAGAATTAAATAAAAATTTAAAAATAAAATTTTTTTTCAAACGCATCATGTAATATATCAAATGAAAGGTCTTATTCTGAGGAACACAAATATATTTTTTTCATATTTAAAAAAATATATTTAAAAAGATATTAACGAAAATATACCAAAATTTACCCATTCCCCCCCCCCTGATCTCCGAAACTACTGGGCCTAAAATTTTGAAAAAAAATAGGAAATATATAGCGTTGCCCGAACTTTACAGGAAAATTAAGGAGAAACCATTAATGTTAATTTTGGGGGGCAAATTATAGAATTAAATAAAAATTTAAAAATAAAAAAATTTTCAAACGCATTATGTAATATATCAAATGAAAGGTCTCATTTCATATTGAAAAAAAATTATTTAAAAATATATACCAAAATTTACCCATTCCCCCCCCCCTTATCTCCGAAACTATAAAACGTAAAGTTTTGAAAAAAAATAGATATATAGGTTCTGACCTGAAGTTTACTGGAAAAATAAGGAGAAAACTCTACTTTTAATTTTGGGGGGTCAATTACAGAATTAAATGGAAAATATAAAATTAAAATTGTTTCTAACCCATCATGTTATATATCAAATGAAAGGGCTCATTACGACAAAAACAAATATATTTTTTTCATATTTTTAAAATAAATTAATTAAAAGATATTAACAAAAATATAAAAAAAATTACCCATCCCCCCCTTATCTCCGAAACCATAAGCTGGAAAATTTTGAAAAAAATGGAGGTATAGCCCCTCACCTGAACTTTACTGGAAAATTAAGGAGAAACCCCTAATATTTATTTTGGGGGGGCAAATTATAGAATTAAATGGAAAATTAAAATTAAAGTTGTTTCTAACCCATCATGTTATATATCAAATGAAAGGGCACATTATGACGAAAACAAATATATTTTTTTCATATTTTTAAAATAAATTAATTAAACGATATTAACAAAAATATAAAAAAAATTACCCATCCCCCCTATCACCGAAACCATAAGCTGGAAAATTTTGAAAAAACAATGGAGGTATAGCCCCTCACCTGATCTTTACTGGAAAAATAAGGAAAAACCCCTAATATTTTTTTGGGGGGCAAATTATAAGATTAAATGGAAAATATAAAATTAAAATTGTTTCTAACCCAGCATGTTATATATCAAATAAAAGGGCTCATGATGAAGAAAACAAATATATGTTATCCATATTTATAAAATAAATTAATTAAAAGATATTAACAAAAATATAAAAAAATTTACCCATTCCCCCCCTTATCTCCGAAACCATAAGCTGAAAAATTTTAAAAACTGGAAGTATAGCCCCTCACCTGAACTTTACTGGAAAAATAAGAAAAAAACCCTAATATTCATTTTGGGGGGCAAATTATAGAATTAAATGGAAAATAAAAAATTATAACTGTTTCTGACGGGTCATATAATATATCAAAGGGGCTCATTATGACGAATGGGTACAAATGTATTTTTTAAAGTTTTTTAAATTGAATATTTTAAAATATATAAAATAAATATTTTAAAAAAATTACCCATTCTCCCCGTTATTTCCCAAACTGTAAGACCTCATTTTTTTATAGGAAAAATATGAAAAAATACTTAATTCTATTATTTGGCCTCCAAATAATAGAATTAAACGGAAAATAAATTACTAGAAAACCCCCATAGTAATTTTAGGGACAAATTATACAATTAAATGGAAAATAAAGGTTCAATTTTCAAACGCATCATGTAATATATCAGATAAAAGGCTCATTATGTGAATTACAAATATATCATATTTTTAAATCATTTGTTTAAAAGATATTAAAAATATTAAACATCGACTTAATTCCCACTTTAGAAACTACACTATTTAAAATTTGAAAAATATATTTTATTTGTATTTTTTAATAATTTGAATAACATATTTAATAATTTATAATTTAAACTTTGACCTATTTTGCGGTTTTTCTTCCAATCTACAGAGCCTCAAAACTCAGACAGTAGATTATAAAAGGCTTCTCTGAATGTTTATTAGTAAAATAAAATTCTAATGTTACTTTTTGGGGGCCAAATTATAAAATTAAATACATATGTATTGTGATAAAAATCAAGCGAATCCTAAAGCAGATAAAATAAAAAGTCTATGTGTGGAGAATCAAAATGTATATTTTTTATAAATTTAAAACGCTTCTTTTAAAAGATATAAGGGTATTTATAAGAAAATGCACTCATTCCATGCTTGTCTGAAACTGGAATATTCGAATCTTGAAGGTGGTACGGAACCCTAAGTATGCGAGTCCAACTCGCACTTGACCAAATTATTCTTTTTTTGAATGTCACAAATTGTAACAATAGAAACAAAGCTCAGCAGCACAAGTTTAAAATTACATTACATTCTCCAATCTGAATGAATAGTTAATTTTTGATAAAGTGTTATATGTCATTTAATGAAATTTATTCTGACATTGGTATCATATATTTGATAAAATCTTTTATAAAAGATTTTGTCAAAGATATTTGGCAATGTAATACCGGCCTTATGAAAAACACACTGCTATAGTACAGCATAGAAGAAGACAAAGATAATTTGTGAAATGGTTAATATTCCTAACTGTATCCAAGATGTAAATAAAATTATGATTATGGAATTGTCATCAACTAAACTGATCAATGGATATAATATTCAGACTTGTTCTGTTCTAATTACCTATAATTTATTTGGTTAGCCAATATTTGCAGTCTTCAAGGTTCGGTGTTTCAGGTAAGGACCAAATGCTGGTAGTGTTTACGGAGAGTGAAATACGCAATTTCGGGGTTGTTAATGACACAGCAGTTTATCAACAATAACAATAATTACAAGATACTGACATATTACTTATAAAGTTTAATGTTAACTAACTGTCGAAATTTGACCAATTGTGTCAATATCTCTGGCAGGTTAAGTAATATGAAAATTTTACCCTAGGATTTTAGGGAGAACAGCAATTACACGAAACGGATCCAGATTCCTCGAAAATCCTAGATGTCGGTCTTACTTCTCGCTTCTACAAATCAGTTAAGAAATTCAAGTTTTTTTCAGATATAATTCATAAGACTTCATTTGTCTTCAAATTCGTAATTCTTAATTTAATATGACAACAATTCAATCGCTTATGGGCTACCCTACATATTTATTTTTTTTAACCTGCCTGTATAGCTATAATTGCACTCAATTCTCTAACATTTATTAAAATCCTCATTATAATAATTCCATCTCATTATATATTTCCACCACCCTGTATATGCAACTACTCATGGACCACGCATAATATTTTTTAACATTTTTGAACCACTCGGTTAACCATTCTGTATATGCCACTGCCTATGAGGCACCGTATTTACTCTTTTTGTTTATGAAATTTTAAACTATCTTCTGTTACTATAATTCTAGTCCGACCTATATTTCAATCATCATATATATGGAACTCTTCGTGGGCTACTCTATAAATCATTTCCTTTTCTAAAATTTTTTATCATCATACTGTATATCTATAATTTCTCTCAGCCTATATTTCATCTTCCCTATATATACAACTGCTTATGGGTTACGAAATGTTGCATTTCCATTTCCGCCACCCTGTATATGCATCTCTGTATAATATTTTTTGCACCACCCTGTATAACTGTAATTCTACTGCACCATGTATTCCAAGAACCCTGTAAATTCAACCGCTAATGGGCTTCCCTATATAATTATTTTATTAGTTATAATTGCACTTTACTCTATATTTTAAACACCCTATATAGGCAACTGCTTATGTGTCACCTACGAAAGAAATTATTTCTAACATATCTGGAATCGCCCTGTATAATTATAATATACAACGATTACTATACCACTAAATACTAACAACGCTTGCATGCCACTTCCAGGAGTACATGCTCTAAGTATATAATAGCATTGGTCCTTCTATACATAATTACTCAATGTTTTGAGTCTGGCGGTGGCGGCACATTCAGTTGTTTGGCGTTGACATTATGGACGTAAATAATGAATTTTTATTATATTTTATTTAATGAATGAACAAATATTATAAAATAATATTAGCATTCTGCACTGAAGCTCGTCAGTAGCTACTAAACAAAACAAAAATAAAGAAAATCGGTTGAGAGACAGTGGAGAAAATGGTACCTAATCGTTTGGTCTTTGTCTATTTATATATAGACTAGCTGTCGCCCAGTGGTCGAAATTCGACCAATTGTGTCAATATCTCTGGCAGGTTAAATAACCTGAAAATTTTATCTTGACATTCTATCCTAGGACTTTAGGGAGAACAGCAATTACAGGGAAAGGATCCAGATTAGGAACCTCTGTGTGATAGTTTCCTCGAAAATCCTAGATGTCGGTCTTACATCTCGCTTCTACAAATAAGTAAAGAAATTCAAGTTTTTTTCAAATATAATTCATAGGACATTATTTGTGTTCAAATTCGTAATTCTTAATTTAATATGACAACAACGCAACCGCTAATGGGCTACCATACATATTTATTTTTTCTAACCTGTCTGTATAGCTATAATTGCACTCAATTCTCAAACATTTATTAAAATCCTCATTATAATAATTCCATCTCATTATATATTTCCACCACCCTGTATATGCAACTGCTCATGGACCACGCATAATATTTTTTAACATTTTTGAACCACCCGGTAAACTATTCTGTATATGCCACTGCCTATGAGCCACGGTATTTACTCTTTTTGTTTATGCAATTTTTAACTATCTTCTGTAACTATAATTCTACTCTGACCTATATTTCAATCATCATATATATGGAACTCTTTGTGGGCTACTCTATAAATCATTTCCGTTTCTAACATTTTTTATCATCATCCTGTATATCTATAATTCTTTTTACCCTATATTTCATCTTAACTATATATACAACTGCTTATGGGTTACGAAATGTTGCATTTCCATTTCCGCCACCCTGTATATGCATCTATGTATAACATTTTTTGCACCACCCTGTATAACTGTAATTTTACTGCACCTTATATTCCAAGAACCATGTAAATTCAACCCCTAATGGGCTTCCCTATATAATTATTTTATTAGTTATAATTGCACTCTACTCTATATTTTAAACACCCTAAAAATGCAACTGCTTATGTGCCACCCAATAAAAAAAATTATTTCTAACATATCTGGAATCGCCCTGTATAATTATGATATTCAACGATTACTTTACCCACTGAACAATAACAACGCTTGCATGCCACCTCCAGAAGTACATGCTCTAAGTATATAATAGCATTGGTCTGTCTATATATAATTACTCAATGGTTTGAGTCTGGCGGCAGCAGCACGCGACACATTCATTTGTTTGGTATTGACATTATTCACGTAAATAATGAATTTTTATTATATTTTATTTAATGAATGAACCAATATTATAAATTAGGATTAGCATTCTGCACTGAAGGTCGTCAGTAGCTACTAAACAAAACAAAAATGAAGAAAATCGGTTGAGAAACAGAGGAGAAAATGGTACCTAATCGTTTTGCCTTAGCCTATTTATATATAGATACTGTCATTCTATAATTGTCTCGATAACGAATTCTCTTATTGTGTATTGTCCACTTGCACCATCTAATCATTGTATCATAATGTTGTATTCATCAGCCGTAATCATGATTGTCCTAGGGGATTTTTAACTAGGTGGTTTCCCATTTCCTTCCTAGTTTATTAGGTTTGTGCTGTAGGCCGCTCCTAACATTGTGAACAGATCCTATTTGCCGCCGCCCATTTTGAATCAAACGCTGAGTGGGAACCTTCTTACGTTCAGCTTCATCACTTCAAGATATTACAGCCATGGACGACAATACCGGTAGCACCGTTCCTTGGATAGAGGTTACTAGGCCCTCTAACCGATGATAAGATGAGGATTCCCCTAAATACCTCCTCGCTACAATAAATCACCAATGATCTAAATTAATCTGATTTTTCTCAAAAAAAAAAATACAAACAAAATCCTATAATACTTAAAGCAACCCCCATAAGGATCTTAGTCTTCATGATAAAAACGACGGTGTAAAATTAACCCTCTAGACACGATAGATATGTACAGCCATGTAAAATTTTAAATGACATTTTTTAAATAAATTTCACTTCAGTAATATAAACCTCTGTTTCAACAGTCTGTACCTATATTCTTTTAGTTAGTGGCATGTAATCGACCAAATTGTTCATTAACAGATATCTTGAGACATAAGGTTCATTATTAAAATGAACTGTAAGATGGAAAACAAATTCTACCGTTATACCCAACGGGGCCTTAACAGCAAAATTATACCGTATTGAGTTTCGTGTAATTGTGAAAACTCATCAACATGGTTAATAAGAAATGTATATTTAATTGATTTAAATTTTTCTAATTGCATTCCGAACAAGTGGCATTTACATATACACGTTTAATTGGAATTCGGAAATTAACACATCAGACTGTCTGAGAGGAATATATTGAATTCTTGAAGCTCTTGAAATGTTTCGTGACCAAATATGTAAATACTATTAGGGGCTTCTCAAGTGATTTTCATAAAAATTAAGTCATTAAACAAATTTATTAGGTGCTAATTGTATTAATTTATAATTGACAAATAATCCTGTAACGTGGCTTTGAAGTCAATAATTAAATATAAAATTTGGTAAAAATAACTATAGTTGTACCAGTACGATTAGGAAAAACTCGAATAATTATTTATTTTAAGAATCGTAATGATTGTTCAGAATAGAATAGAGAAGATTTCTATTTCAGAATTGGATAAAAAATAGTCTATTAAGGCATTAATAATCTGATTTTTAAATATATTTTTTTGGGGAATAATTACAACACATTTCGAAAAGACTGTATGTTTAAAAATTCTAAAGGTTTCAAGAACTTGTCAAGGCACTGGCAATTATAAGAAAATGTAAAATTTAAATTTAAAATAATTGTCAATTTGAAATTACATGACTAATAGAATTTGCTTTTATTTGAGATAACATGGAAACCTCGTAGATGTTAATTACTTCATCTAACTTCATTTAATTATTCGCCATAGTAGGTAAGTAAATATCTACTCCATATCTTCTTCTATCTTTCCAGGATTAGGCAGTTTGCCTGTTCGGACTTATCCATTTTGTTTTCGGTCAGCCGATACTTCTACGTCATCGGGGATTATAATTGAGCATTTTTGCGATGATCGTTCTGGAGATATTACATGATCTTTATATATAATTTTGAAGTCGTTTTAATTCAGTTATGGCTTAAATCATTTATGGTGTCTCCAGATACTTGTTGTCTTGTCGCACTCAAATAACAGGACGTAATTTCAAAATGGGCAAACAGCTCTTCTTCACATCTCGCATGATTAATAAAAAATTACTTATTTTGTTTGAGATACCTTGATCTTAAGTAATTTCGAAAAGATTGTTGAGAAGGTCTTGAATTATTTTGCATGTTCATTGACTTTCCTCTCCTCAATTTTTTTCCTGCAACAGATACGTATTTGAAAATTGTATATGAAGAATAAAGTGTAGTAAGACTAGCTGTCTGTACAGAGATTCTTCCTCACAGTTATTTTGAGAGAAATAGATGTCTACAAGATGATCAACCAGTATTCCTTTATATAAGTAATGTATTGTATATTGTGTTATACTCCTTTTGCATTTCTGTCATATCAATTGGATATATACCAGTGCAATCTGTTTTTTAATAATATATATTGTTTTTTTTCGTCGGGCCATCGTTCCCGATAAACCATTCTATTATTATAAATTTTATTGACTTCCACCCTCAAGTTGTTTGAAAACAGATTTTTGTAATGCATTCTACCTAATAACCTTTTAAAAACCTGGTTAATAACGTACCTGAATTTTAAATTCAGAGCTGTTTAATAAATTATACGAATTAAAATTTCTCCTATTTCAGTTTACCGATCTGAAAAAGATAAGATTAAATCGATGTGATTGAAAGAAAAAAATAAATACTGTAGTGAATTTGAGTAAACATGTAAAAAGATTAATGAATATGTCAACTACCCCGGTATGTTATGTATTATAATGAAAGTAAGCTAAATAAGACTGATGGGGTGTAGTATACAAAACACAAAATCTAGACGACATTACTGAATAGAATTTGGAAGTAGACGACTTCAGAATGATTCCGTATATTAGGTCTGGTAGTCTTCTTATTTTTAAGGTGTTCCATCCATCTAAATTTCCCCGGATTTGTCTATATCCAATGGTAGTTTACTATCTATGTTTATTTAAATATATAGTTCCCAATTATTGAAATTTAAAAACTAATAATCAATAAAACGGTTACATTAAGGTAAATAATATAAATTTTTAATACCTTCTTAATAAACAAAAGATAAAAATATTTAAACCAATTAAGTTTCATTTAAAGTTGTTAAAACGATCTAGTTTTCAATTTCTAATTTAAATTTCATTCATATTTTAATGCTATTGCCAAGGAAGAATAAGACTCTGGCACGTTTGGATCTTTAGAATATACAGCTTTTTTGTCTCAAGGCAAGTGTTAATTCCCAATAACACCATAATAAGATTTAAATACTTGTCTATCTACAAGGCGGTGGATGCCACAACTGAAAATATAATTTTGTAATTAGGGCCGTACCCATCTTTTCGTTTAGGGACGGACAAATTAGAAAAAAAAATGTGTTAGAGAGGGGCAATTCGGGAAAAAAATTGTCCAAGAGAGAGGGACAAATTAGAAAATAATTGGGTCCGGCGAGGGGGGGGGGAGCAAGTCCGCAAATTTATTCGAAGCTTTGATGATTGACGGCCCCCCAGTACGCCCATGTTTGTAGTCACTAAAAAATATTATTTACATTAATGATATTTGAATTGTTTCTTTTACTGCAAGACTTTGCATTTTGCCAAATTTCCACTTAAAATACTTCATATTTATACATTGCATTTACGCAGAAACTTACATTTACACCTCCGAGTATCTGACATAAATTTCAGCTTGAATCCTTTTCCAATTCCTGACAAAAAGGGTTTGAATAGTCAGACAGGCGTACGGACAATAAACTCTTTGTATATTCGTTTGATGAATGAACTAAAAATAGTAGCACAAAGGGCATGTTTCATATTCAACTAGTAACTTGTAGTTTTGTAACTTGTAGACTTTCGTTTCGTAATTCAAGAAAATTACTCAACAAGTTATAACTTGTCAATTACCAAAATATTAATATTCGAAATGTGCACGACTTGCACAAGTCACAAAACTACAAGTCACTAGTTGATTTTGAAACAGGCCCCTAGAGTAACACCGACATTATACAAATTATGAAATAATTTAAGTCTTTGTCTCTCTCAATCTACCACATTCGCTCTGAGGCGCGGAACACTAAAAACTCTGACACGCGGAACACTAAAAACTCTGACACCAATTTTAAAAATGATCGCAGATTCAAAAACTAATAAAAACTGACGATAGGCAGTCATGGCACTCACATGTCTGTTTGTTTAGGGCCCACCACCAAAGAGATTAATACTGTAGAGCACGTGAAGTAGCGAAATTCATGTATTATCAATAGAAAGAGAGAGAGAATAAGCGTGTCGTTCCTGATTGGTCAGTGTCAGTGGTGACGCCTACTATTGGTAGGGTAGAGACATAGCAAGCGCTCCCTGATATTGTCTTTCTCTTTCTACTGTTATTACATTGCCACTTACAATAACGCCCATACCTAATTCACTCTACGTATAAACCTCTTTGCCCACCACACTTTCAGAAATCACTGATAATCACTGAAAGTTTTCGGGACGTTTCGGGACAATTTGAGCCATCTAGTAATTGCCAAATATTTAGTAGTGCTGGGTGCTAAGTTTGCTAGGTATCAGCTTCAAACATGTACTAGATAAATAAGTAATTAATTTGAACAGAATAACCGCCAGTTATTGTTTGTATTATTAGGTATTTTCTATGTACCTGATAACTGTAATTTTGAGATTATATCGTGTATTGGCTTTGTACACAGGTATTAAGTAGATAAGTATGTAATTTTTTTGTGGTGTGTCTATAACTATTTTCAACTTTATAATTTATTTAATTTTTGAAAAATGACCTTTGTGACTAGCTCGTGACGTTCTTTCAGACACGAAAAGTGCGACTAAACCGATTTGGTAACTGGAAATATACGAAGTGTTCATCCAATGCCTCCATGTGTGTCAAATATCCCTAATATGAAGTGTCGATATTTTAAAGGAACGATATGGTCTTAGATACCAATGTTTGGCAATAAGAGCATAGCTGAACGGTTAGGTCATCTCAACAATGATGAAACTAATGGTCATTTGTGTTGTTTCATTATTTTTTACTCCCGCATGAATACATGGTATAAAAGATTCTGAAAGCTGATTGCACAATTATATGAATGAGCAACTGTTAACGGTCATACCAACTGTTAATGATTAGAACACGACATTGTGAAATGTTCAGCAATAAGATAATCATTATCTGAATTAAGTCTCCTAGGAAGTAAATATATTATTTGAATCTAGATAAAAGAGATTTCTAAGTTTCTCTGTGAACACGCACGCACATTTCACCATTCAAGTGATCTTTCTCATCTTTCATTAGACGATTCCACACCTAGTTCGCTAGGTGATAATGGAGGTGTGTTGAAATGCAAATGATATCTCAAGAAGGGGCAAAATTTCCAGATATATGATTTACCCGGCGTGTAATTATTGTTCGAATCCGACGATTTCCTCGCGAAACAGGTTAAGTATCCGTTTGCAACGTACAATAACATTTCCATTGAAATAACATACTCCCTATTGGGCGTGAAATCTTTCATGATATTTTACGATTTTTTTTCATTAGTTTGATTCGAGACAGGTTAGTGAAAGGGCATGAAAGTCATTAATTATTTCGTATTTTATTAAAATACTTCAATGTTATTGAGCAATAATTATTTTATTCGAAAGGTAGGTGAGCCAGCGATCATTGTAATTTATTGATATCTGCAATTATGTTTTGATAATGTAAAGCATTTATGCCATAAGGAATAGTTCGAGAGTCAATACTAATTGATGGTTTGCATTTATCGACTCCACCTTGTACACGAGCTTTATTGGCGAAGAGTGGAATAGATAAAAGTGTTTTACGAAATTCTAAGCGCAAAAATACAACTATAACATTCCACTTATAAAATTATACAATGCCAATCAAAAGTCCTCAACCCCTCGTATCTTTTGAACGGTTATATTTACACTAATGAAATTTGAAAGGTGAAAATAAATGGTTGTAAACATTTCTACTAGTAAGAGATGACGTAACAATAATAGATGACGTCATAGTGATAGCTCATTTGAAATGTATTGTCATTACTAACTCAGCCGTACCAATTTTGGGTTTAGGTCAATTTTGAAGGATAAATTAAATAAATACTAAAATTCAAAAAGTGTTTAGTCTACCGGCTGACATAAATGCATCCCAATAGTAAATTCATATTGTACTCGGTGCAATGTGTCAGCTAAAATTGCTCTGCATTCTTTAATATTAAGTCGTTGATATTGAACGTTAAAATGTCGAGTTCACTAGCGTAAAGCTTCGATTTCAAGTACCCGTACCGAAAAAATCTAATGTTTTCAGGTCCGGTGACTTAGCTGGTTATTTTATGGGACCTCGCCGTTTAATCCATCTATAATATTCTTCATCTAGCTAATATCTTACTGAACTATAATAATGCACAGGAGCACCATCTTGTTTAAACGTTATTTCCAAATTGTCGAATTCATCTTGATTACCTTTAAGAATTTCAAGATTTACCGGAGTATTGCAACTCCAGATACACTTCACGGATTAAGTTGAAGGAAAAAGTACTTTCATCACTAAAACAAATGGTTTTTGTATGCTGTTGGTTTCGATTAATTTTACGTGTCATAATTTCACTGAATTCGAGTCTTCTGTCGGGGTCGTCATCTGAAAATTGCGGCAGATTTATTTTTGATTTGTATATATATTTTACCACCACTGTACTGTACCTACTATGACTAACTTCTCAGATGAACGCAACTTTAGCTGTGGCGGAAGTAACATTTACCCCATTTGTGAAATTATGTCAGTGTTTTTGTCACCAATAACTGTTGATCGACCAGGTCATTTGGCATTTTTAACACTGCCTGTTGCTTCAAACTTCTGAAGAAGCTCCGTCAGGTATGTCCTCGATATATTACGATTTGGATGACTCTCATTAAATAAACGTTCCACTTCATGGACATTCTTTCTACTTTCACCAATTAGTAAGACAGCTGCTACTTTATCGGCTTGAGTATCTACCATTTTGTCTATATAAACTCCTAAACGTCTCGTGAAACAATCATAAAACTAAATAGTTAAGGGTAAAACTTTGCAAAGTTCATTAATTAAATGTGAATTAATAATTTTAGTATTTATTTAACTAATCATCAAACTTGGCCTAAACCTACTTGCCGTAAGGATTCAAATCAGTGGCCACAGTGGCCCGGTGACGTCATCTATAACTGTTACTTCATCTGTTACCACCAACAGAGAAGTTTCCAACCTTTTATGTTCATCCCCCAAATTTCAATAGCTATAAGTATAAATGTCCAAAAGATACGAGGGGGGAGACTTCTGACTGGCACTACTATTGTAATTGTATTCATTAGTTGCATATTTTTGTGGGAATGATTCATACATCCTGTCTTTTTGCTGCAAATAATTTAATATTACTAAATTTGACGAAATAAACGAATCTTAGAATGTCTTGGGATTTTAAGGACTATACTCGTATATTACTGTATGAAAAGTATAGAAATGACAACAATTGTTGAAGGAAATGTGAATCCTCTATCAATACTTGTAGAAACTGTAGAAATCCTACTAAAAAAATAAGAACAGCAGATATCTTGTACATTCCATAATTCTAGAATTATATTTAGTGGAAAAAACAGAAATTGCTTTTCTATGATTTGGAAAAATCGAATGAGACAAAGCACTCACGGTTTCAAAAGTTCAAATCTGAAATAATGCAGTTCCTTAAAGTTTATGCATATTAATTAATCTCATAATCGCAATATTTAGGATATCAGAATAAAGATCCGATTTGTGGTATGGTTGCATGGTTTTTAGTCTGATTCCTTACATTGCTTTTTTCTGTCAACTATAATCTGTACGTCTTTAGAAAATCTACTTTTACCTCAATTTTTAAATATATTTACAACTTAACAGAACAACAATTGTAAAACATTTATTTAACGTTTTATAAAATGTATAAAAATGATAACATGTTTTTCTTAATTCAGGAACTGTTTATGCAAATAAACATTAAGTAATAGTAAAAGATAACTTACTGTGCCGGCTCCAAGGCCGATAAACGAATCGATGTCACGTTAACCGTAATTTAGAAGTAGCAAATTGAATCTAATGAGTAGTGTAGTTATGCCTTGTATGAATCTTATTGAACTAACCTTAAAGGTTAATTATTTACTCATTGGAAATAGTATCTTTTGTTATTACAAATCTTTGAAATTCAATTATTTTCATTAATATAAAAACTCGGCCTAGTAAATTGTTTCAAATATAATTAATTTAATAATTAAAGTTGGTATTAGATCTTGATGAAATACATTAGGCTTTTTATCTATAAATATTTAACAAATGAACCAGTAGACATTTGCTGTGAGTGCTTTTAACTGTCAAAAATTGAAATCTGACGGTTTACTGTAAACAATTCAGGGCTGTGCTTAGAGCTTTTACTTCTGGAGGTAGCCTGCAATGCACAAATATCGTGCCAAGACTATAAAGCGTGGGCAATAGAGAGGGTAAGAGGCTATTTAATATGCTCAGTATGTAGTTCATTGGCTGTTTTCACATATCAAGTAAAATAGCCTCTTACCTCTCTATTGCCTTCTCTTTCTAGTTTTATCTTAATATCCTAATGGCAGCGAGTCGTCTGGTTCAAACATTAAGTTATTAGAATTCGACCTCATCCAACAAACTCAATATACCTATAAATTACCCCTAGTAGCAGTGATATTTCTAACTGAAAACATTCCGAAAAACTAATTTTTGGGATGCCATATTTCTGCACACATTTTACTAATTAATTATCACGTAAAAAAATTTCACCTTAAACAACCCCTATAGGCAACAAGTCACAAAGTTAGTTACCGTAAAACATATTATTTATTTTTTACAACTAATCTCTCATGGAATAACCCTTTAAAGCATTTGTTGCGCTAACTACCAGTATCTTGGGGTGGAGTAATTTTCTATTCTTTCGTTTAAATTGAATAGTCTTGTGATGATCAAACACAAAAAACTTACTTTGTTTTCTATCACTCACTTGATTAGATACGTATAAATATAGTTTCGACATAAACTTTGGGTTATTATCAAACGAAGAAACATAAGTTAATAATAACACAAAGTCTGTGTCGAAACTATAGTCACATTTATACGTATCTAATCAAGTGAGTGACAAAGTAAGTTTTTGTTTTTGATCACCATGCTTGACTATCACAAAGTAACGGCTACCACTAACGAATTTTTGAACAGTTGTGTCCTTACCGATTTTGCAGTTTATTTTGTGCTACGTGTTTTAATGGCAGAAACATTAGAAATTATAATTCTAGTTGAAAAACTTGAAAAGATAAAATATTGGTCGAATAATAGCGAAGAATGGTAAAATTGTATTGTAGCATCAAAAGGGTAGATTTTCCATAAATTATGGTAGACATACCGAAAAATTAGTTTTCAGGTAAAAAATTATTTGGCTACCAATTAATTAGTAAATGACGATGTTTAGAAACATATCGCATCGCAAGGATTGATTTTTTCGAATTCTATTAACTTAATGTTTTATTTAGAATCACAGCCATTAGGGGTGGCTCAGGGGTGAAAAATTAATGAGGAATATACAATTACATAACCAATTGTTAGGGTGGTAAAAACTAGGTAAAAAAAGTGCAAAAATGTATGCCATAGTCAGAAAGGACTTTGTATTCTGCTATCTAAAACTCTGGCTGCTATCAGTGGCGGATAATTATTAGGATGGTCAAAAATTAGTGAAACAGGGTGAAAAAATATAGCATCACTATAATTGAAGTTTTTCTAATTCTGCTAGCTTAATGTTTAAAGTAATGGGATAGCTGTCATTAAGGGTAGGTTAGGAGTGAACAATTAGTAGGGTGGTAAAAAATTGATGAAAGAAGGGTGAATTAATATGTCATCGTCAGAATTGACATTGTGTTTGAATTGGGCTGATATAAGGGTTAATGGGGGTTAGATAAAAAAATGTAGTAAAAATTTGTGGCACAAGTTAAATGGAATTCCACAGATTTGGCCATGCCTGCTCAAGATACATCGATCTATTAGGTATTTTAGGTACCCTGACCATTTTTGGGCACAATGTGGCTGTTGGATAAGCTGTTGGCCGAACTTGTCATTAGCTAACTAATATTATGATGATTAGTCGTTATTATAGAATAGAAGACTTTCACGGCCCTAGTCTAACTGACAGGTTTTGTTTTCCGGGCTATTGAGCTGTGCTCGGATGAAATATATTTACCCTAACGTTTAATCTACAACTACGGTAGACAGTTGCAAAGGCGACGTTGGGGCAGTGGCCTCAGTTCTAGACGAAATTTTGTCGTGACGTTCTAACTTAGGAGTTACGAGAGAACAGCAATTACATGGAACGGCTCCAGTTTCGGAACCTCTGTGTACTAGTTTCCCCAAAAATCCTAGACGTCGGTCTTACATCTCGCGTCTATAAATATTCTTTCACACGTTTCGCACCCACTGATAAGAAAAATCTTGACTTTTTAAACCATTTCTTTCATTTTTTCCAACAATTCATGGGTAGTTTATGGCTATATAGTTTAATATGCCCGTCATCTTCAAAATCTTCACACCCTACGTGGAAATTATTATACCACTCGTCAGCATTTTTAAACTTTAATATTTCTAGAACATTACGTTATTTTATTATTCCATTCTTATAGATAGTTTGAATGCAAATTCTTGGATCACGTAGCAATCAAAATATCTCGTTAATCGGACTAATGAACCTGCGAAATTATAAATTTCTCTTTACTACAACATGCTTCGTCTACATTGGCTTTGCCTTTGTTTACTACTCGTAAACCTGATACAGGACGTACTATGATAACTTATATACGAAGCGGAAAACAAATTTAGGAGTTATTTATTTTGTTTACATTTTATGTGCTCGGTAGTAGGCAATCATGAATCATTTCAAGTTAGTAGTTGAGCGTTTCAAATTGCTAAAGTTTATTATGAAGTGCCGGACATGTTTTGAAACAGCTCTGATGTATTTAGTCTACAGAATTCACTAAATAGAAAACTGTTCGCAAAATTGTCAGAACTATTATATTAAATTGTAATTATTTTTTATATCGAAGCTTTTTAGGTTGGCCAGAATTGTACTCCACTTCCATCTCTGAGTAGATGTGGGTCAGACTTTGATAAAATAAGCCCCTGAATTAGTATAAAAACCACTTCATTCCCTTTCTATTAAGGGTATTTAAAAAAACATGAGCCAGACTTCGACTGTAGATTTATCGTCCAAATAGAAGGAAAATGGTTCATCTAAACATAGACAAGGAAATGATTAGGAAAACATTTTTAATAAATTAATCCCCATTTTGGATAAAATGTCAAAATCTATTTTCAATTTTTTTTTTAAACCTTTCAAGAGCGATAGCCAATAAACTTCTAAAAAATTAACAACAAAATGTTCAAAATCGCCACCACCAACTTGCAGGCGTAGGGATTTACGAATTAGGTTACAACCTGGCAATTTTCTTTAATACATCGAAATCCTTCTCGTAATCGTTACATGAAGTCTTTTTCTTTTGTATGAATAAGTGATTTATAAACAATTCCATTGAGATAACCCCGGATTTAAAAATCCAAAGTATTTATATTTGTTCAATGAGGTAGCTAATTAGCAGACCCTTCTCATCTAAACCAAAGAGCACAGTATGTTTCATTGAACTCGAACATCGGCTACAAAATGTGGCACTGCCTATCATGTTAAAACTACATTCTGTAGGCAAAATATTATATTTTCAGTGGCTTAATAATAGCAAATGTCAAAATAGTCTATGATGTAATTATTGTATAACACCCTGTATCTTGAAAACAAAGCATTTCTGCGCTTACGTTAATATGATTTGTTTTTATTTTTGGAAGAAGAATCTCTAGGCGAGCTTGGGCGCTTGAGTTTTTAAACACATATTTAAATTTACATCTTGGAATTGTACCTTTTTAATCCGTAGTTTCTTAGCCATTGACAACGGGGTCTGATCTAGACCCCGAAACGTTTGGAATATACAGCAATTTCCTTTAAAGTGTGGTGTTATTTCCCAATAAACACTTAGACATTGAAAAAGATGCCCACAAGTATCCTTCAGAAAACAACTTTGCATGGGTTTTATTTTTTGCCGTGGCCGTCTATGTTTATATGTGGTGTTAATAATAATAGTGTGTGCTCTAAAACTGGTGCGCGGGTAAATATACAACTCTAAGTTCTAGTCCGAGTGAACTGGCAAAATTTCATGCAAAATGAGGACCTGTTTTTTGTAAAAATGTATTCTATAGAATATGTGTAATAAGTGTCTTTTTATGTGGCAGCCGTTGCAGGTCACAAAATTTCGGAAAATTATGTATCTACAAACGTTGAAAAAATGCTTATTTTCAGATTTTCCTGTATATTTGCTTTTGCTATAAGTTCAGGAGAAAACCAAACTAAAACCTATTATTCAAGACGTTGAGTGTTTGAATTAAAGGTTTAGTGTTAGGGTTCACAACAGTGTTTTGATACATTTGGTTTCAAATCTATATTTCCTTCAATTATTTTATGTGATTTAGGTAGCCTACTCAGAAAATTAAATTTAGGTTTGACAAAAGTCACACCTTAGATATTATAACGTTTTTAAGGAAAACCTTGACGAAAGAGCTGTAAATTTAAAAAATCCAAAAATTTCAAGGTTTCAATCTGAAACCTAGAAAAGTTTGGATTTTTAAATATACTTAACAGGTTTTTGTGCATACCATGGTGTTATTAATCTAATTCTCTATTTTATTCTGTAGAACTAAATATAATCAAAATTGAGCGAGATGTTTAAAGTTGTTTAGAAAGCTATTTGAAAATTATAAAAAAAATCTCAGGGCTGATTAACAAAATCTTTATTTTACAATGTAATTAAAGTAAGTCTGCTGCGTGAAACCAAGGGTTTAGAAGCTTTTCATTACATGAGATTAATATATAAATAGATTTTGCAAAATTACGCTTTGAACCAAAACTTTCCTTGCATTCTATTGTGGGTTTTCATACCAGATTAACTTAAGACAAGTTATTAATACAAAGCTTAATACCATTTTGTTTATTTTTAGAGTTTTTAATTTATATAGTTACTCGTTACTTAACATGTTTGAAGTATTTTATGATGTCAGTAAACCAGAATCACCGATTTTAAAAAGCAAAATATTACAAGACGAGGAACTGTAAAAACTAAAAAAGTGTGTACCTGTAACGCCAAAACATATTTTCTTGAGGAATGCGGACAGGAATCGGTATGAATAATTAGTAGATTGTCGCGCGATAAATATCTGCCCAGAATAACTTTGTTAGTAATCCCGAGTATATCGTATTAGATAAAGTATTTCCTGTTGTGAGTGATATGATTTTGACAAATATAGTAATTTATGTTTATCTACATAAATAGTTTCGCGTAAATAAGTCATTTCGAATGTCGTCCCATTTACGCATTCTACAAGCTTGTTTCTAATCAAGTTGTGGCATATAAACCTGATGCGTTATAATTGTAATACTGCGTTCCCTGTAAAAAAATTCATGTTTCAGCGTTTAAGGTTTCATATCCTAGGCTATTTAAATGTAAGGATTAAAATCCTCAGGCCATTCATTTGAAAAAAGAACGCATAATTTGTCTACAGATAGTTTTACTCGTACATATGCAAGGTATTGCAAAAAACATGGCAGGATATTTCTCATTTAAAAATCAGAAATCAAATCATATTAACGTGACAGAGATTTTCAATGACTAAGTGATTTTCTGGGAGATTACCAATGACTGAGACAGAGCTTGCACACTATGTAATTTTTTATATATTCATAGGGGACATGGCTTCGGGGCCAGGTGACCAATAGACAGTCCAAGATCTTGCTAGATTTCGAACTGTCTTAATGTTCCTGAGGTATATGTTTTCCTAAGATTAAATCCCCTTTATTTGTGCTGTTATAGCTGCTGTGTCATATTTCGATAGCTTTTCGGTACATACGTGGATGTAGGCTGACGTTGAGGTTACAGCTTTCTCTAAAAGAATATTATGATATCTGTAAGAACGTGTACGGATTTCTCTGTCTTTCCTCTCTTGTGCTGCTCTGAGCAAGTGTTACTGCTGTGTTTTGTTGTTCTGATAAACACTGCACCACATGTGCATGGAATTCGGGTTACATCTACAGCAGAGTTTTTTACGTCTTTTACAAATAATATCGTTGTTGTATAGTTCTTGTTTGTTTGTTTTTCTCTATTTCTTTTTAGTAGTTTACCTAATCTCGCCTTCTGAATACCCATTGTTTGTAAGAGCTATGGGAAGTTGCTCCTTTTCATCTTAAAAGTATTCAGGCTCACATAAACGTATTGCTCTTTCTGTTAGAGTTTTTATAACTTTTCGTTTCTGTTTTGGATGATGGTTAGATAATTTATCGAGTTATCCATCAGTGTGTGTCGGTGTATGATACCCACAATATTCTAAATTTGCATCGTCTTTCTTATATCAATCAGCACATCCCGAAATGCAAGTGTTCCGTCGTTCTTAGTTTGTACATTGGCTTTAGTGGAGTTTAAGAACTTTAAGAAATATTCAGAATGTTTCTTTCCATTGCTCCACACCACAATAGTAATATCTACGTAGTGACGCTGACAAGTAGGTTTCTTGATCATCCTTTGCAGAATTTGTGATTCAGAGTTCTCCATAAAGAGGTTGACTGCCACCGGAGTAAGGAAACTTTCCATGGCTACTCCATCTGTTTGTTAGTGAAAAGTATTTTTTCTATTAAAAGAAGTAGTGTTAATAAGTCAGTGTCGATACAGAACGGTAATTTTTGGTAAACCGTACAGCCTGGGAGGTTTAAGTTTCTTAAATGTCTCTGTTTTCAATGTGGAGGTTAGTTTCTCATAAAATGGATTTTGTTGGGTCTTTTAGAAGTTTCTTGCAAGTGTTGTGGTCTAGTATATCCTCGATTTAATTTTTGTACTCTCCCGTATTCAGTATGACTGTGGACTTTCCCTCATCAGAATGAAAAATTAGAATATTTTCGTCCAAGTTTAGATTCTTAATGACCCTTCTCTCCTTCAATGGTAAATTGTTCTTGGAGCTTTCAACACGAGTTACCCCCTTTATTTCTCAAGGTACGAATACTAGACTAGATGTTCGCAATAATGTCATCAGTTAGTATAATTAGCGATCGATATTGTATTTTGCCCCTTTGGATAATGCCATGGTTTGTTCTGAAGAGATGTATAGCTGCGCGAGACATATCTGCTTTCTGTTTTTGCTTTCTTTTTCTGCCTCTTGGCGGTTGCTTCCGTTAACTTATAAATCAACCGATCGATCTTATTTCAGACATCCTAGGCATTGAGCTGGCAATACCTTTTCATAAAATGCGAGTTCCATTCTCTTGTATATGTTAATTGCTTGAGTAGTATTGAATATTCGATTCTTCCTTATGAATTTCGGAAAGATATGGGAATCACAGCATTGAAGGGCAAAAGTCAAAGAGTAAAGAAGATGGAATTTCCCTTCAAAGGTAGAGATTTGAAAATTGCTACCCTTAGAGCTACTAGTTAAACAAATACTCTTTAACGACCGGTGCTATATTCACAAAATTGTGTTTCCGGAATAGCCACCGATTGCTCGGGTAATTAAAAACGTTTTAAAGAAATCGTCTAGTCACATATACAGAAATATTATCTGCTGCTTTCCTGATACGTAATTTAAATTCATTAGTGTTCAGTAGTGGATTATAATATATGTTATGTTTTACACTTTTATTTATTTACTGATGTAATGTGCCGTTACTGACCAGATCAAACTAGGGTATGAAGAGGGAAAATGGTTTGACTAAGCTTGGTTATTACTCTAACAGATTTATCATTCTTTCTTCTTGCTAATAATTTGAATATGAGGTTTAGTTTCCCTTGCTTCACAATGCATATTTAAGAGATGGACCCCCTACAGAAATAGTTTTCCTGTCTTATCAAAGCGACACAAACCAACAACCATGACATTAATAAAATTTAATGTTATTATATGTAAAAGGGGGATAATCCGGCAAAATGGTAGTCATTCAATATTCCTTCTCTCTCGCTAGTTTATTAAATAATTAAATCATGTTAAAGTCCAGAAAATTAAAATATTTCTACCCATAATTATTTCTTCAAACAAATGTGAACCGATGAATAGATTTTCCTTGGTATGGATCTTTTTTTTTTTTTATCCGAAGAGGGGGGAAATACATTGCGTACTTAACTAGCACGTGCTAGCCGTCGTGCGGGACTCCCGGTGCAATGACTTCAAAGCAAGAGTAAGTCGTTGCATTGAAACCGTATACCGTATACCCGCTAAAACCCTAACCTCTTTCTCCTACAACCATGGTCCCTTGCGGCACTCTTACTCAATACTACTTCGCAAGGGTGGTTTATTGCAGATGTTTACTGCTCTTACATTGGGAGCCTCTAAAGCCTACTCCTCGAACGTATCGCGGAGTTCTTTGAGGATAGTCTCCGCGTAATCTGATACCAAGTTCCAGGCTTGGGGGCCCTTCAGCATGGCTTCTACTAATTGTTCTGGGACGATATTAGTCTCCAGAATCCTCTCCACTTCAGCACGTTGATCCTGAAACCGGGGGCAGGAGAAGAACACGTGTTCCGCGTCCTCTACCACGTCCGTACAGTGTGGGCAGTTTGGGGAGTTTGCCCTCCTGAACCTGTGCAAGTATGCTCGAAAGCATCCATGTCCAGTCAGTAGTTGAGTGATGTAAAACCCAACCTCCCCATGCTGGCGGTTGACCCAACGACTGATGTTAGGTATCAATCGATATGTCCACCGGCCTTTAGTAGAGCTGTCCCACCTCTCCTGCCATTGCCCTAGACTCATGGCTCTTTCATCGCTGTTTCCTGTCGGCTGGTCTTTTTCTAACTTTCTGCGATAAAGCCGTCCCCTTTCTGCAGCCAGGATGTCGATTGGCAGGGTAGAGGCAATCACAATCACCGCCTCGTAAGACACAGTGCGGTAGGATGATGCCACTCGAATCGCTGAGAGCCGCTGGACTGATTTCATTTTCCGGCGGTACGATGGTAGCTCGAGCGATTTCTCCCATACCGGTGCCCCGTACAACAAAACAGAAGTAGTTACTGTTGCCAGTAGCTGTCTTCTTATCTGTCTAGGGCCCCCGACATTCGGCATTATTCTAGATAATGCCCCCTGTACCCCAGCTGCTTTCTTGCTGGCCGCGATTATGTGCTCTTTGAAGTTGAGCCGTGTGTCCAGGAGCACCCCCAAATAGCTGATGAAGGGCTGCGACTGTATGTAGGTGTCGCCTATTTTGAGGGTGATGGTTTCCCTTGCCTTCCGACTACTAACAAGAAGTGTTTCGGTCTTTTGCTCTGCTAAACTCAAGTCCGCTGCGAGCATCCAATGCTGAATTGTGGCTATAGCGAATGAGAAGGTTGTTTGTATCTCCTCTATGTGCTTGCGCACTATGATCAATGCCACATCATCGGCGAATGCCACTAGCCTGACGCCCTCAGGCAGACCGAGCAGGAGCAGGTCGTTGTACATTACGTTCCATAAGAGGGGGCCAAGAACAGAGCCCTGAGGTACACCTCCTGTGATCTTATAGTCTACTTGCCCATTTTCAGTTTGGTACAACAAGATGCGGTCCTTGAAATACGCTGAAACCATTCTGCGCAAGTACTGCGGAACTTCCATCCTGGCAAGAGCCTCCAAAATGCGGTCCCAGCGGGCCGAGTTAAAGGCGTTCTTGATATCCAGGGTGGCTATTAGACAGTACTTTTTTCCACCTCTTCTCCATCTCTTTCCCGAGATAGCCTCTCTGGCGATGTTGGTAACGAGTGTCACGGCATCGATGGTTGATCTCCCCTTTCTGAACCCGAATTGGTTGGTGGAAAGTTTTGGCTCAACGTAGGGCTCCAGCCTATCTGCTATTATTCTTTCAAGGAGTTTTCCCGCAGAGTCCAACATACAGAGGGGACGATATGATGACGGTTCGTCTGGAGGTTTCTTTCCCCCTTTAGGTAGGAGCACAAGCCTCTGCTTTTTCCACTTAGTCTGAAAAACCCCCTGCTTTAGGCAGGTCTCATACATGTGTAGAAACATGTCAGGCCTATTGGCTATGGCGCATTTTAGCGCGATGTTAGGTATGCCATCTGGACCGGGAGCCTTACCGTTTTGGAGCCGGTTGCACGCGCCCATCAGCTCATTCATAGTCACTGATGGTATATCTTCGTCCCTCACCTGCCACGAAGGATAAGCGGGTAGCTCAGGCTTCGCAGGAAACAAGTGAGTGACAATGCGGTGCAATGATTCGGGGCAGTTCGTTGATGTCATGGGGGTGGCCTTGATTTTATGCATCACGATTTTATACGGTTTTCCCCATGGATCTTGGTCAACTTCGTCACACAACTCCTTCCAGTAGGATCTCTTGCTTGAGAGAATGGCTCTTCGTAGTTGTTGTCTTTTGATCTCATAGTCGAGCCTTAGTTCTTCTGTTGTGACCTTGTCGCGTCTCCGTGCTCGTTGATGCAGCCTTCGTGCTTTGAGACACTCTCGTCGATGTTGTGAGATCGTGTCGTTCCACCAGTAAACTGGTGGGCGGCTGTTGTTCTGCCGTCTCCTTGGCATGGATGCATCGCAGGACCTGACAACGCTTGTCATTACCTCTTTGGCAGTGGCTTCTGCGCTTGTTGCTATTGACAATGGTTCCTGCTCCATAACCAAGGCGAATGAATCAGCATCGAAAGCATTTTTGTTCCAACCGACTGGCTGTGACCTCGCACGACTGACACACAATCTTCGTTTGGGAGTGGTGTTGATTGCCCATATAATAGCTTGGTGGTCGCTATTAGTAAACTCCTCATCGACCCGCCACTCACAGCCCCCTTTAATTAGGTTGCTGCTAACGAATGTCACATCGATAATGGAGCTGGCTGTGCCTTTGCGATATGTGCTTACGTCTCCTGTGTTGAGGAGTACCATGTTGAGCGAAGACATGGTCTCAAGGAGAGCTCGTCCTCTCGCGCTCGTTTCCCGGCATCCCCAGTCAATTGCCCAGGCGTTGAAATCTCCTGCGATGGCGACCGATTCACGCTTCCGTACATCCTCCGCCAAGGTGTCCAAGAATAACTCGAACTCCTCGAGCTGTGCACTAGGAGGTGCATAGCAGCTATAGAAATGAACCCCTCCCACTTTGGCTCTCACAAGCCATGGTTCGGGGGTATTTGGGAGTTGTTGGAACGGAAGTTTACCGCAAGCCCATATCGCTGCTCTGTCCGTTGTGTCATTTACCCAGGACAGGGTGTCGAAGTTTTTGTACTGCTCGCAGATTATGGCCTCGTCGCAATCCAATTCCCGCACCCGCTGTACCAGTAGGTCTTGGGCTGCTTCGCAATGGTTGAGGTTGAGTTGCAGTACTTTCATTTACGGGCTTGTGCTGCTCTCATCGCCTGTTGGTAGATCGGACATTTCCAACTACCCGCAACGTGCCGGCAGTCTGACCTACTATCTTTCTCTTTGCAGAGTAAGCACTTGGCAGGTTGTTGACAAGCCGAGGCATTGTGACCAGCGCCTCCGCATCTGTGACAACAACTGCTTCGGTCCGTCTTGCCTCTGCACGCCTGGGCGTTGTGCCCAAAGTGCCAGCATTTGAAGCACCGTCGAAGGCTGATCCTCTCGCGAACACGTACTGTGCCCCACGCAAGTTTCAGCTTTCCAAGTGCGATGGCTTTCTTGGCCTGGACCTCTGGGAGACAAACAACTGCCGTTTGTGTTGATCTATATGCCCGTCGAAGTGATTTCACTGCCTCCTCAGTGATCTCTGCCAGGCCGTCGATATTATCTTTGAGCAGGTTTACTACGTCTTCCTTGGTACTGATCTCGTCCAAGTCTTTAATTTCAATCTCGATTTGCGGTATTCGAGATTGTACAGTGGCCCCGCTTGGGAGCTTATTCTTGATGGCGTTACAATAGCGCTCCATCTCCTGAGCGTCTGCCTTGGCGAATAACAAAAGTAGATCTCCCTTAGCTGTTCGTCGGATCTTATTGACTTTTTTGCCTATATCCTGCAAGGTGGGATCATTCTTGATACCTCGCAAGATATCTGCATGGGAGCTCTTCTCGCCTTTCTTTATAAGCAGCGTACAATGTGGCGCTGGTTTTTGCTTATTGGTCCTCGGGGCCTTTTTCCTCTTTACCACTTGCCAGTCCGTCGACTGGTTTGCAGGTTGGTTTTTGGTCTGCGGTTTAAACTTGGATTTTAATCCATTGTTTCTCTCCGCTTCTGAATTGACCACCCTACTTGTTGTTCCCTGGGTAGTTTGCCCGATGTTCTGGCTACCTTCCTTACCGGGCTTTATCTTGGTAGCTAGCACCGGTTTAACGTTTTAAGTGGTGGTGCCTTACTTGATGAGGCTACTGAAGGCGAGACCTTCGGTGGCGAGGTCCTTGCTACAGAGGCTACTTTTATTGAAGCCGCCTGCTTTGGGGCCGCCGGTGTTGATGCAGCCGGTTTTGATTTAGCTGCTTTTGAGGCAGCCGTTTTTGGGACCTCCTTTTGCTGTCCACCTTGTGTCTGAGTGTTTGACACCTTTACTGGCGATGTCTGTGTTGTAGCAGGTTTCGCTACAGGAGGTGGCCGCGTCGTTGACGTCTGATATTTGTCATATTCTGACTTAATGGCGTGTGCCAGTTTCTTGATCTCATGATGTACATTGTGCCTAGGCCCAATGAACTTCAAGAGCTCATCGATCTTTGCTCCTAATTTGTTTGGAGCGCCACTCTCATTTGTTGCCATTTGTTGGACGTCAACTACACTATTCGCCTTTTGGAGGACTTGGCTGAATAGTGTCTTGCTGCCAGCTCTAGTTGTAATGGTCGATGTTGTACCATTACTAGTGTTCTTCTTCTTGTCACTATGTGACGGAACCAGTGATAATTCGCTCCCCCCAGAATCCGTGGAGCGTGCACCGGCCACCGAGGCTTTCACTCGATCGGAACCGGTGGCGGGATTATCCTCTGCAGAGGTACCCACCTGGGGTATTAAGTTCACCTTATCACCCATATCCATAAATGGTTTATTTTCGGGGTTCCTTCCCCTATCTGATTTTGGTCCGCCCTGAGGAATTCCTCAGTACTCCCCATTGCTGAAGAGCGTTCCCCTATCCGCCACCTGGGGAGGCGCCCGGTAGTGGACCAACAACCAACAACCACCCCGGGTATGGATCTAGATTTAGGAATATGTGGGTATGTTTGGATCTAATATTAATTTTGTTAGCTTCAATACTAACCATTTTGTTTACAAACTTATCCATTTAAATAAAACGTATCTTTATCGATGAATTGTGAATTGTTATATTTCATTTGTTCATTGTAACCTCATAAAATTGAAATCTACGGTCAGTGCTTTGTTCTTAAACATGAATGATTTGGAGGGGTGAATATCTACTATTGTAAGGATTTAGATTTGGTGTCTTCATGATATATGCATCATTTTGTTAACACCTCTATATGTGTATGCCACAAACAACACTTGACATGACAGGATTGTTCTTATACCTTTGATATGCTTTGCCGTAACTCACTTTCCATTGAACTATTTGTGTGCTTCAGAATCAAGTTTTTTTTTTCATTTGCGGGCTATTTAAGTCTAGTTACAATAAATTCGAACACAACAATCTGAACCCATTTATGTTTTTGGTGATGAGTTGTATCTAGCTTTGAACATAAGTTATTAACAAATGGTCCTAAACCATCTGATTCTACCATTTTTTACATTAATGGTTTTGTGAACGATTTTTATGGTTACTTAAGAAAAGTATTGGTTTGCACTCTTTTCAATTTATCTTTAAATATTTAAAAACAAATTTTACATATTTTTTTTGTTAATAAAATCTCATTAGAAATTAGTGTTCAATATGTGTACTACTGCTAATTTTACAAAGCCTCTACTTATTATTTTTTGTCACTTTTTGCAGAACTGTTAATGTTCTAGTCTCAAGTCACCCTATATAATTAACAGCAAATGTTCTGTATTTACCCAGAAAAAAATCATCCTGCTTCCTTGCATATGTAATATCGTTGTTTTACTTCTCTTGCTGCTTTAATTTTCTTCTTATGAATTACTAAGATGTCCAAATGAAAACCATTGTTAAACATCAACACTATTACTAGGCTGATAAATAATTATACCCCGTTTTACATACAATAGAAAATGATGATAGTTACTTCGAATAATGATCTCGTAGATCTCGTTTATCGACATTCTCTTGCGGAAATAGGGAGCAATGGCATATCTCTGATAAATTAATTTTAGTTTTTAATACGTATTTGCAATTTATATTTTCAATGCATTGGAGATATCGGACGGTAATTTTCAAATTAAATGTAAGCATAACTACAAGAGACAGACATCTGAGTAACTGTGAACGACAGAAATCACTTGATTAGTGTCGGGAATAAAAAAATTATCGTTAAACGGAACGAATTATTAGTAATTTAGATGTGATTACTTTTATCGTTGACAGTGTCTCTTATTCGCAGTGATTTATTGAATAACTAACTGTATTGTATTGTATTATTACAACAGTGAAATTTTGTTTCTTCACACTGTGACAATATTATATCTAACTAAACTGAAGAAGAGTTGACGGGCTGAGCTCAAAGCTTTAAGAACTCGAAAAATGGAATTAGAGCTGAAACTTATTTCTGATAAAAACTGAGGAAGAGATCAAACGCTTAAGTTAACGATGAATGATTCTCTGTTTGGGTATTCCGGCCCCTGCTGAAATCTTTAGCAACATCCTATCTCAATTTCTTTAGTCTTGAACTTCAAAATGAGGTTTTTTTATATTTAAGAATACTAGTTTACCACATACCATGTATAGATGGTTTAACGCTTACTTACATGGAATGTGCGTTTTTATTACTTGCAAATCTTAGAGCATTTACCTTCTGGAGCCTGCACTGCACAAGTTCTTGGCAAGGCTAGAAAGGGCAATAAATATAGTAACAGGCTATTTCACTTGGTGGATGGAAGCAGCCAATGAACAACATGCTGATCGTATTTCATTGGAAGCAGCTTCCAACCGAGTGAAATGGCCTCCTGCTCTCTGTATTACCCCCCCCTCTCTCTCTCTCTCCCTCTCTCCCTCTCTCTTTAGTCTTACCATGACATTTGTGCACTGCAGGCTATCTCCAGAAGGTACAAGTTCTAAGTTGCAAATTGGTCAACGCCCCTTTGTTGTTTTATCTTCATTCCGACCACATTTTTAAAGCGGTACTAGAATATTTATTGCAATTTATTATCGACACAAAAAATATAGCTGCAATTAACAACAATGTTACTGATAAATAATGACAATTGCTGACTAAATTGTCAGTAATTACATAAGGACTGGAGTTGTAGACATTGAAAGTCAGAATGATAAACCAGAGTGTGTACAACTAGAATAGTGCCACCGTGGCAATTTCTTGCCCATACTCTCACCAATAAGAATTTAATTCGATTAGGTACACGAAGCGTAGAAACGTTATATATACATTGAAACTAAAATAAATAAAGCAGAATTGTCAGTATTACTGCAGATAACTTCGTCTGATTGGCAAATATTGTTAAAAATCGTGATTTGTTTGATAATATTTAATAACATTTAACTGGTAAAACAAAATTTATTATGAACATATTCGATCCAGGAAGTAATGCATGTGACACAAGATAGAGACGCCCTTGCCAACGTCAGGGATCTCGGACAACTGAGATCATAAGTTGTTTCTTGTTATGATTTGATTGGAAAATAACACGATGCTTGAGGAAAAAAAACTGTATATTCCAAAACATCCAAACCTTTCAAAGATTTAATCTGACTGTGTTGTAAATAAGTTATGAGTTTGAAATGAATCGCATTTACAAACACATATCCCTAGTAACATGCTCAATGAAACAGGTCATTTATAGCATTTTCAGTACCTTATATCTTAGTATAGCTAAAGGAAAAATTATAAATGAAAAACTATATGAGATTTTGCAGTTTTATCATTCTATTTGAAACATATATCAACATCATTTTATTCGTTAAATTTACATAAGACAAAATATATGTTTCGATAGGTTAAGGATCTGGTACATTTATCTTAATTAAATATTCTTAGCTTGGCTTTACTTCGTTAAATAGAAAAATACTGCTTTTCATTAAGCTGTGTTGGAGAACTGGTTTATACTGAAGTGTCTTTTTTTATAAATGGGACAAATTATTGGGTTTTTATGGATAACGTTATTGTATTCTTTTGAATCTGAGCATACAGGGACTAACTAATAATTTCCCTACTTAATTACTAAAAATTTTAAATTTATAGGGCGTTTCGCACTTCAAATAGACTCAAACGGAAACTGTTTCCACGCAGTCTACGAAAACAAATACCTATAGGACCTTGATTGTGAGCATGCATTGTACATTTTGCATTTGTACTTCGAATACTATTTTTTGAATACATCAATGCATGTTCTTGTTATATATAGCTGTTTTCTGACTCCCCTTTGCCAATTTCAATTAAATTGTTTCAGTTTAGTTCGCCTCTGTGTTTGAAACCTTATTAGTCTCCAACTGCGATGTAAAATATTTTTTGCAGGATTATAGATGTTCATAACCCTTCTCATTCTCAACCATATCACTAATCCATATATACCATAAAATAAACGTATGTTTTTCTTAAGCATATATCAAGTTGTTAACTGTCTCAGACTAGCATAATCGTAAATCCGAATTTCAACGGCGACATTGAAAATCCATTTGTATCAAGGGTTGGAGTGAGACGAAGTGCTTCATAAATAGATCTCCACAACCTCATAAAAACTGTTAGTTTTGATGTAATAAAACAAAAGATATCTTGTTCGTCTATGAGAACAAATTTGTTAGGATCTACTAATAGAAAACTGTAAGCATTTCATAAGCATATCTACGAGCACGACCAATATCGGAATTCAGTAAAGCCGTTTTAGTTAGTTAGAAAACCTAGCGAATCTATTCATGAAACTGTAAAGAAATTTCAATTCCGATGAATATCTTTCCTTAATAAATATCACTGGGAAACTTCAATTTGTCCGTTACGTATGTAAGTGGTAAATTTTGAAAAAAAAGTTCTTACCCACGCAAATTTTAATCTTCAAAAAGTATTTTCTGCGTACCCAGTCCTCAAAGTAGAAACGGGGTTTGGCAAAGGGTTACCTGAAAATTTTGTTCCATAAGGGATTCCTGAGATATTACTGCCCCCAAACTCCAGAAATGGAATTTTTCTTGTCCATATGTGTGTGTGTGACAGCTAGTTTTCATCTGTTCCACCGATTTCCCTTACAAAAGTATGTCCGTGTAGAATTAAAAATTACTCTTCAAACTAGAGCCTATTTGGTCCCTGCGAAGTCATGGTAGGGAGAACTGAATCGACACCAGCGTACACAATTGATACTTTTGACATTGTATTAAGCTGTTTTCGAGAGCTCACATAGACAAGAAAATGTGAATTCCGTTTTAATTCATAAAATATAAACAAAATGGGTACTGTGAACTGCAAGAATACAGGCAGAAAAAGTAAATGCAAATTTTATAAATACGCGGCTGCTGAATGAAAAATAAATGATTAGCTGAGTTAATAATAATAGTCAAAGTAAGTAGTACCATGACCTTAATTTCAATTATAACAGTACCTACTACTGAGAATAACATACCTTATTTTTAATGAATTATACAGGGGTTTCTAAAATAGGACTCCAAACTTCTGCGGCCTATAGAACTTATTAAAATAAGCCAAAAAGTCCCTATTAACAAGTGCACTAAAACGCACCATTAGGAAGTTATATGCTTTTAAAAGGGTTCATACAAAACTGTTCTTTTTCTTTTATTAACAAAATGTGGAAAATAAATAATAAATAAATAAATACATAACTTTTTACGTTAAATAACATGTGCTACCTCGTTATTCAACATGCAAATCATCGGCCCGTAATTTTTTTATTTCATTTTTTACAATAACTGAAAGATCAGAGTAATTTTCAAACCCAATTTACTCGAAAACCATTGGAAATATAGACAAACATCATATTTTTTAGGTAAAATTGTTAAAATTTTATAAATCTGTATAGAAAATTACAAAAAATTTGAAACAGAAAAATATGGGCGGAAAACTCCTTCACCAACCTAATGCTTATGATTTGCTTGTCGAGGAACGCAGTAGCACATGTTATTTAAAGTAAAAAGTTACGTAAGACCCATACAATTTTTACTATTTATTTTCGACCGTTTTGCCAACAAAGGAAAAAAAAACAGTTTTGTAGAGAATTAAATTAAGTGAACTGTAGTTTTGAGTGGTTCTATTTTGATAAAAACTCAATTGCCCTTCATAACAAAACTCTTACCTTGTCTACGAGTTAGATCTAGTAAAAGCCTCAGGAAATCTGCCATCCATGTATTTGTCTGCATTCGTCGCGGGTAGCCTGCCTTAACCCTGCGTTTTTAGGTACAACTAGAGGTTATAATGTTGGGTAGTGCGCACTCACGAGGGGGTTTGCGATAAGTGAGTAATAGCTGCACACGCACTTTGGGGTTGCACTAGCGAGCACATAGGGAAACGTTTTTCCTTGAGAGTTTCAGGAGAGGTCCGTACTGGACGAAAGACGAGCAACGAGTCTCTTTGCTATTGCGCTAAGGCAGAGTTTTTTTCCAAGCAATTGAGAATATAAATATATAAAGGCTGTCTCTTGTAAACCCAAAAAAGACAGAGTGTTCCGAACATACCGGCCACCAAAATGGTACATTTTCAAAACACGAGTGAGAGATAAAAATAAAAAAAAATTCTTTTGAGAAAGAGGAAAAAAGTGAGTCGTTCTGGGCAGATTGAGGATGACGTGAGTTGTGAATAAATCTCATAGAGTAAGAGATTATTCGTAGAATTTTCTGTAGAGATGAAAACTTATTAAGAAGATTTTCTAGAAAATTGTACTGAACTGAGAGAGTGCATACAAGTCTACGTTGCTCTACGGTAGTTTCAGGTATAGCATCGAGACATGGGAGAACGTCAGGAGACCACTGGGATTCCGGAAGAGAGAGCCATGACGGTCCCGGCCACCATAAGGAAGTCTCGGCCAGAGTTTGAGATAATAGTCCTCGAGAAGCAGGATCGGCAGGATTTTCTTCAGATCGCACATAGCGCCATTGAGATGGAGCCAGTCTTTCTTGAACTTGAGTTACCCGGTTGGAAACAAATGTAACCCATCGGTGAGGAGAACTTCTTATCCAAGCCAAGGCAACAGTAGAATCCGAGTAGGCCGTGATCGACGAAAATTCAAGCTTTCTGCCTAGAGAATCTTTTACGACGACTAATAACTCTGAGAGAAGTAGAGCAGCACACAATTCTAGTCGAGGGACAGAAATTGTCTTGAGTGGAGCAACACGCGATTTACTACATATAAAATGACAGCAATATTTGTTGGAAGATGACTCAAGACGAAGATAAACAACTGCAGCGTATCCCTTTTCCGATGCATCGGCAAATCCGTGCAACTGTGCGGAACAAAAAGGAATTGTGAGAACTAGTCTAGGAATGTGAACTTGAGAGAGAACGTCTATCTGAGAGCATATAGTAGTCTACTTATGAATGATGGAAGCATCAGGAATAGCATGCCAATCGATACCACTAGCCCATAATTACTGAATAATTAATTTCATTGAGAGAGTAAGGGGTGTTAGAAATCCTAATGGGTCAAAGATTCGTGCCAATTCTGAAAGTATTGAGCGTTTGGTGCATAAGTTATTAAATGCATGAACCTTAAAACAAAAATGGTCTTGAGAAGGATTCCATTGGAGTCCGAGAATTTTTACTGTTTGGTTAAAATCGAGATCGAAATCTAGAGAAAGAGCCTCAGAATGAATCTGCGAAGCGGACAAATGAGAAAATAGAGCAGGTTTATTACTAGCAGCTCAAACTGACCTTTTTGAAGTAGAGATATCAATTCTTTCTGGAGTTGAAGAGCATGAGAGATAGAATCTGCACGAGTACCGATGTCATCTAAATAAACATCATTTGATATTGTGAATGCTGACTGACCCCCCATCAGCCCCCAAAACGTTATCCATCCGAGGAATTTGCCGAGATAGCGGCAGCCTAGTCGTCAGAGGCACCATCAATGGGCGAGCAGTTACCATCACTATCGATACCGGCGCCGCTGTGTCCATTGCCAAGTCCAGGGTTTTGAGAGCATCAGAAATTCGGCCAGTTACCAATAACATCCAGCTCAGAACAGTCACCGGCGAGTCCATGTCAATACAGGGTGAGGCAGATGTCGTGCTACAGATAGGGGACAACATGATCCGGCATAGGATCCTGGTAGCGAATATTGAGGACGATTTTATACTGGGAATGGACCTAATTAGCCAGCATGGATTTATGTTCGACCCGAGATATGATGTTTTTCGGTTCCTAAATGAGGAATTTGTATTGACATGGCCCGTCAACACATCAGTCACCCCCATAAAAATTTTGGCAAAGTCTTCAGCTAGAATTCCCGGTCGATTGGAACAGATTATTCATGGGCAGTTAGACAGCAATCCTGGGAGCTGCGTTGGAATGGTGGAGCCCGTACACTCAGCTCATGACTACTTAGTTGGACGGGCTATAGTTAAAACCGGACGACATATACCAATCAGAGTCCTGAATTTGTCCAACAACGACATCAGAATTCCCAATGGTCAAGAGATAGCTTGTTTCGAGCCAGTAGAGACCATCATCAATTGCGAAGAAGAGTACCAGACGTCGGTGAAGGAGACAGGGCCCAGTAAAGAGTTCCTACAACAGTTTGCTGACCATTTGACACACCTGAGACCAGAGAACCAGAAGAATGCCAAGCAATTTATCATAAAGCACTGGCAAATTTTTAACAATCAAGATGGAACCACCGGTCGCAACAACATCATCCAGCATCGAATAGATACCGGAAATGCTCAACCCATCAGAATACCACCTAGACGACTACCATTGGGGAGTTATTGAGCCATCCATCAGCCCATGGTCTGCTCCCGTCGTGCTAGTTAAAAAGAAGGATCGGATGGAACCACCCGATTTTGTGTGGATTACAGAAAGCTGAATGATGTCACGAAGAAAGACAGCTATCCACTACCCCGAATCGATGACACTTTGACCACACTAGCAGGCTCCCGTTGGTTCTCCACACTAGACCTAAAAAGTGGATATTGGCAGGCTGGTCTACACGCAAACGACAGAGAGAAGACAGCGTTCTCCACCAGTAAAGGGCTGTTTCAGTTCACGGTCATGCCCTTTGGGTTATGTTATGCACCCGCTACATTTGAGAGGCTAATGGAGTATGTACTGAGCGGGTTAACATGGAGGACGTGCTTAGTATACCTCGACGACATTCTAGTCATGGGCCAGACATTCGACGACCATCTGAAGAACCTGGGCGAAGTATTCTCCAGACTTAATAACGCCAACCTGAGACTCAATCGGAAGAAGTGTTCCTTGTTCCAAAAAGAAGTAGAGTTTTTGGGCCACGTAGTGTCCGAGTCAGGAATCCGCACCAACGAAGACAAGATAGAAGCCATCCGTGATTGGCCAGTGCCAAGAGACAAGCATGAACTCCGAAGCTTCTTGGGCCTCTGTTCATACTACCGGTGTTTTGTTGAGGGATTTTCCACCATCGCCGCCCCTCTACATCGGCAGACCACTGAGAAAGAGACCTTCCATTGGAATCAGGATTGCGAAACATCATTCAGGCGACCGAAGGCAGCACTATGTTCCAGCCCAATCCTAGTCTTTCCTACACAGTCCGGCAAGTTCATCTTAGACACCGACGCCAGCAACACAGGTTGGGGGCCGTCCTATCCCAGCTGCAAGATGGTGAAGAGAGGGTGATCGAGTATTACAGCCGTGGATTCTCGAAACCGGAAAGAAATTATTGCGTCACCAGAAAAGAACTTCTGGCAATAATAAGGGCTGTAGACCATTCCCACAAATACCTCTATGGTCGTCATTTCTTAATCCAAACAGATCATGCCGCACTCAAATGGCTGCTGGACATGAAGACACCAGAAGGACAACTGACCAGATGGATGGAGAAATTACAGCAATACGACTTCCAGGTGGAACACCGTGCCAGCCGTTTGCACAATAATGCCGATGCCCTATCCAGAAAACCCTGTAGAGCGGAATGCGGACATTGTCTGAAGACGGAACAACGAGAGGGTATCTCCATCAGGCAGATCCGAGTGTAGGCCAATGAAGACTGGAGAACGGAACAGTGCATCCAGGACCAAATGGCTGATCCAGACATCGAACCAATCTTGTCACTCAAAATGAGAGGGGCACCCAGGCTACGATGGGACGAGGTAGCTAGATACTCAGGCGTGCTGAAATCGTTATGGGCTCAATGGGACTCTCTAGGAGGAGACAATGGAATGCTCAAGCGAGTCTGGGAAAGCGCTGATGGACGAGAAACCAAGTCCCAACTGGTAGTTCCGAAGAGAAAGGTACCAGCCATCCTGGCCGAAGTACATGATGGGATTACCGGAGGCCACCTGGGCTTAAATAAAACCCTTGACAAAGTTCTCTAGCGGAACTACTGGGTGAATTACTTCGAAGACGTCAGAGCTTGGTGCCGCAAATGTGCCATCTGTGCAGCCAGTAAGGGCCCGAAGACCCGGACCAAGGGCAGAATGCAGCAGTACAATGTCGGCGTCCCATTTGTAAGAATTGCCATCGATGTCGCCGGTCCGTTTCCCGAGTCTGAGAGGGGGAACAAATACATTCTGGTCGCAATGGATTTCTTCAGCAAATGGCCTGAGGCATATGCGATACCCAACCAAGAGGCAACCATGGTAGCGACGGTGCTAGTAGAACAACTATTCAGCAGGTTTGGCGTCCCGATGGAATTACATTCAGACCAGGGGATCAGGAAAACGAGCACAACACCATTACACCCACAGTCAGACGGAATGGTGGAAAGATTCAAAAGGACCTTGGAACAACACCTATCCAAGGTCGGCAGCAATAACCAGCGTGATTGGGATGAGCATATTCCCCTATTCCTGTTGGCATATCGCTCTGCCGTACATAATAGTACAGGCCTAACCCCAGCCAGGGTCCTATTCGGAAAGGAGCTGCGATTACCCTGCGATTTGGCATTTGACTCCCCCGAAGAACCTCCCCAAGACATCAACGATTATGCCGACCAGCTCCGACATAACATGCTGGCAATACACGAATTAGCCCGAACGCAGATGTTGGCCACCAGTGACCGGATGAAGACGCGATACAACCTCAAGGCCAATTCAGTCGGGTTCCAGGAGAGGGACAAAGTCTGGCTTTACAACCCCCAACGGAGCAAGGGTAAATCCCCAAAGCTTACACCCGCCTGGGATGGTCCATACGAGGTGGTCAAGAGGCTTAATGACGTCGTCTACTGGATCCGTCGAAACCCCAAGGCTAAATTAAAGTTGGTTCATTTAGATCGACTCGCTCCCTACCATGGAGGGTATGTTTCTGATCGGGACGATCAGAATTAAAGGGGGGCAGAGTTACGAAATTTACCCAAAGCCGACCCTGTTTCATTTCAGTACGACAAAAATCGCGTTGAAATTAAAAATGGTTCTCGAAAAGACTCGACAGCTGTAGGAGTGATGACTGATTTTACTGGAGAATTCGACGCTGGTTTTATAAAGGAAGCACGCCACGATCGCGAGTTCAGTTGGCTGTACGAAGAGCTTATATGCAGAATTGTTATTGTGATATTTGAATCAGCTGTTGTATATTCGATGTAAATAAAAGTTTCTAGAAAAGTGAAAGTGAATAGTAGTTTTATAATTTTAAATTGAACCCACGGACTTTACAACAATATGATCTCAGATGCTTCGGGGTAATCATCGTTATACATATGAGCAAGATGGAATAGAGTACGTATTGCCAAATACGGAGAAGAACTAACTCCATAAGTAACAGTCACCAATCGATAATCCTGAATAGGGGTATCCTGAGAGAAACGCCACAAAATACGTTGGTAATCTCGATGATGTTCAGCGATGAGAATCTGACGGAACATCGGCCTTACTTCGGCTGTGAAGCATACTGCTTAGAGTCTGAAGCGCAAAAGAATTGAGATTATGTTCTGCTGGAACTTGGGACCGGAGAGTAGGATGTCATTAAGAGACACTCCTTGAGTATCAACAGCAGAAGCATCGAAGATAACTCTAAATTTGGAGCTAGTAGGAGCTATAGCATGATGCGAAATGTAATAACTGGGTTGAGATATTTCGAGGCTGGGTATTAATTCCATGTGGCCAGAGTTCAAATAATCTTGCATGAAGTCCTTGTAGCGTTCATACAAAACAGAGTCTTTTAACATCCTCCGTTCCAGGGACAAGAATCTTTTGAGAGCTACATCACGAGATCCTTGGAAGTGAAAGTGTGAATATTTGAAGGGTAATTCGACAGTAAACCTCCCTGTGGATATACGAGAAATAGTACGAGAAAAGAGGTCCTCTGCCTGTTTGTCCTCCAAAGAAATTGCTGGCAATTTTGGAACCTGATCTAAGTACCAAAAGCGCTTTACAGAGTCTTCTAGTGAAATACTAGCTATAAGTTAACTGAGACGGAAGGAACGTGTACCTTTCCCAGGAGAATCCATCCTAGAGTAGTTTCCAAGGCTACAGGACCACCGAGTCGGAGTTGCAAGATATTACCCTTCCACAACGCAACAAACATATCAGGCACCTAAGAGCATATCTACTGGACGAGAAGTATTAAACTGAGGATCGAAGATTTTTAAATGATTGAAATCTTTGAAATAGTCCAATGGGATATCCGATGAGAGCATATCAGAGGAAATTTGAGGTAAGACCACAGCATTAAATTCGAAAACTGGAGTCAAAGCTCCGCGAGGCAGAAGCATACAAGAAACATTATGTGAGGGTTGAGTATTTATTCTGCCCACACCTCCAATACTAAGACGTGTAGTGCCCTTGAATAATCCGAGTCTCTTACAACACTTACTGGTTATAAGATTACATTGGCTTCCACTATCTAGAAGAACCCTAACCGGTTGAAAATCATCACGAGCATCCTTTATCTCCACTAGAGCAGTGGTAAGAGAACGTTACCCTGCACTTTTGTGAGAAGAGAAATATTCGAAGTGCTGGGTTGAGAATTAATACAAGGATCTGCTGAGGCAATCTTGAGACTGTGAGATGAGGTTTCTTCCGGTCTAATACTAGAAGTGAGCTGAGTATTCGGTAAGCCCCAAGGTGAGTGTGAGTTGCGCAAGGCATCAGTAAAATGCAAAAGAGTATGATGCTTGCGAGAGCATTTTCTACAGCAATTTGTAGAGGAACAACGAGAAGATGTATGCTTATATCCTAAGCAATTTGTGCACCATCCATGGGTACGAGTGATACCAAATCTATCATGAGGAGATTTTGAGAGAAACTCAGGGCAATTATAATTGCAGTGTGCGGTTTTACATAATGGACAGATGATGTTACTAGAGACTTGAGATTGAGAATTTATGACATATGTACTGACAGAATTATTTTTTGATGTTTTAAAACGGGAGAATGAACTTTAGAATCCAGAGCAGCGCATTGCCTCTCCAAGTAATTCAGCAAAATATCAATGTATTGATCTTCAAGTTCCGAAGCGCAGTCTCGCTCAAACCTCAGAGCGGTATCAGAGTCGAGTCGTTCGAACAGCATTGTGAAGAGAATGAAGTCCCATTGCTTCACAGGAAAGCCCATATTTTCCAACACAGAAAGGTTTTCACTAAAAACATCAACCAGCTCTCTGAGTCCTTGAGAACTGGAGAGTTTTTTAGATCGAGAAATAGCCTGCCAATAAGAGTTAGCAACTAATCGCATATTCGCATAGCGTTTGCGCAATGCGTTATAAGCAACTAAGTAATTATCACCTGTCAAGGGGGAAGATTTTAGAGTTTAAGTGGAGCGCCGTGAACCAAGCCTATTAAGTAATTAAATTTGTCGACATTTGAGAGCGAGTGATTATTATGAATCAAAGAGTCAAACATATCAATAAATGTTTGCCATTCACGGAATTCACCAGAGAAGTGTGGCATTTCTATTTTTTGGGAGTTTTACATTAGTGCGAGGGATATTAGTGTTATGGGACTCAAGTGAGTCTTTAGAGTTATTAAAAAGCTGCATGTGAATAGCTTGAATGTTATAAAAACTTGTGTAGAAAGCACGAGCTATCACGATTTGCCCATCCAAATCGGCATTATCTTGGGTAGACATAAGAGTTTGAATGATATTATGTTGCTTATCAAAGTCTTCGCGAGTTGCTTCTAAGCGGTTGTATCTACATTTGAAGTTATTATGCATAGTTCTATTAGTAAGAGATTGCTTCGCAATGTTCAACAATTCTTCTACAATTACAATTTCAGCTTTGCGTTGAGAAATGGCAAGATTTAATTTTCTATCCGCCATTGTGAAATATAAATTAATATAAGCCGAACACAAATAATAACTTAAACTGCTGAACTAAGCCAATCAAATTAAAAAAACAACAAATATTAAAAATTAATACGAGTTAATTATTTGAGAGCAGCATTTATGAACTCCACTGTACACTAACATAACAATTACTAGATTTAAAGAGAAAAATATCATTTACTATAAATGAATATTCACAAAATTAATAAACTACACATTTATAGAGACAGACTGTATATCTGTATCATAAATCAGATGCGAATGAGTGGTAAATTCCTTAAATGACAAAAAATATCCGGTAAACATCAACGAACTGAACGAGTTTTTATTATTGAAATAAACAAAACGGCGATCGATTCAAAATTAAACTAGTGCAATGTTAAGAGATTACAATTATTATTTTATAATTGCGAGTAATGTATTTAATAAATATTTGAGGATAATGAGAAATTAATATATGAGCGTATGATTAAATAAACAGAGTAAATTAAAGGCCAAAATTTTAGAAAGAAATGTTATTCTAAATTAACCTTTCCTTTGTGAGTGACGCTTGTGTGTTGATTTGTAGACATGCGTATTATCTGACCCGGAGATGTGTGGAAATAATAGGAGGGAAACAAATAGGATGGCTACAAATTTATGAATGCAATTTTATTTTTTGAGAATTTAAAAAATGTAATTCGACTCGATTGGGGCAAAAAATGTAGAGAAATGAATTAAGTGGACTATACTTTTGAGTGGTTCTATTTTGATAAAAAACTCAATTGCCCTTCATAAGAAAACTCTTACCTTGTCTACGAGTTAGATCTAGTAAAAGCCTGGGGAAATGTGCCATCCATGTATTTGTCTGCATTCGTCGCGGGTAGCCTGCCTTAACCCTGGGTTTTTAGGCACAACTAGAGGTTATACTGTTGGGCAGTGCGCACTCACGAGGGGGTTTACGATAAGTGAGTAATAGCTGCACACGCACTTTGGGGTTGCACTAGCGAGTACATGGGGAAACGTTTTTCCTTGAGAGTTTCAGGAGAGGGCCGTACTGGACGAAAGACGAGCAACGAGTCTCTTTGCGATTGCGCTAAGGCAGAGTTTTTTCCAAGCAATTGAGAATATACATATATAAATATATTAAGGCTGTCTCTTTTAAACCCAAAAAAAGACAGAGTGTTCCGAACATGAGTCCTTTTAAAGACATATAACTTCCTAAGGGTGCGTTTTTTGACTTTTTGGCTTATTTAAATTTAAATGTTACAGTAAAATATGTGTCCGCTTATTATAAAAGAATATTAGTGGATTTTTGTTTTTGTTTGTGTTGATGGATCACTGTGGATTCCTAAACCATATTATTACAGTTGCCTTTATTTATTGTTTATAATTTGACGTTAACATAACCTAATGTTTAACTATTTGATCATTGCTACGGCCCGTAGCCTTCAGCTTGGGTGCTAGAGACGCACACAGCGAAGATAATCATAGTTCGTGCAAAGTTATTGGAATCAACAGTAACTGATGCAAGTAGCAATAATGAAGGTAACAAGAATTGTATATTACAATATTTGATCATACTTTACGAAGAAACATAATGAATTTCAAACCCAATTTCTCCAAACAATTTTACAGAAGTTTGATGCAATTGGTATCGTTCTCAACGCAGAACTGTCTCATATTCCCAGTGTTCTACTGATCGACATAAAAGGAAAAAATATATATTAACGATAGGAATATTCACATAATGTACATGTAATTGCAATACATTATTAAGGCCTGCAAACTGTAGTTTGCCCGTGAGGTAGGCCCTTTCTGTGTCGACTACATAAAAAAGAAGTACTTATTATCATTAATGTATGGTAACATTTATCCTGACCATTTGGATAGTTTAAACTATAGTACCTATATTAAATTAGTCTCCGAAGTGAGCCTATATATTTTGTATTGTTGTAAAATTTACTGTTCTTCAACAAAAGAAAAAACAAAGAGTAATTCAAAGAAGTCTTATATTCACATAATATTTCTTCATAAATAACTATAGTTCAACGTCAGTTTAGAAAAGTGAATAATTATTGTCTGGTTATATTTCTGACGCAATCAACTCAGGGGTGTTTGTCAGAGATAACCAGGGGCGGATCCAGCCTAAAATTTCAGGGGGTACTAGAAAAATGAATTATGTGTATTTATATGTAGCCCAGAAGTTTGTTTGTCAAAGATTATGTATCTATAAGAAATACAGTTCAGGTGAAATCAAAAAAGTAAGCGAGGCCTCTGCTATCCTCATTACATCATTTAAGTTAAATTTATAACAATAATTGATCAACTTATTTTTAAATATTATTGTATGTATATATTTAGTTTTACAAAAATATGTCTGACATTACAAATTTAATAATATCTATGCAACATTTTATATGTAATTATTAGCGTATTTTTCTTTGTAACCTAAAAGTTTCCGTCATTTATAGTTTCAATCTATGTCATAAATAGAGATCGAACAACCCAATGAAAACTCTATCTTTAACAACTGTCCGCTGATTGACGATTTGTTACACAAAACTTTCGCTTCTCGTTCGGAATTCGATGTGGGAATTAATTTTTAGGTGGAGTTTCTCCGCGCCCTTGTTGAAACTCCACCATGGTGTTATAAATAATAAAAAAGCATTACTTATACTGCCTATTCTCAGTTTATTATTATGTCAAAGCTTGGCCATCACATACTTACTTCTGTATACATATAAGGGGTAGCAAATTAGTCCTATTATATCTGTAGAAGGTTCAGGAAACTGCAAATATGTGTAAATATACGTGTACAATAACTGTAGATAAACTATGGAGTTTCATTACTAGTTGCATCATAATCACTTCATATAATATTGGCGTTTCCAAACCTCTTTTGTGGGATACATAGCACCTATATGAGCCTTTTTTACATTAATAACAAACATTTTGCTCTTCCTCATATTTTTCGCGGACTGAGCGTAGACCATTAAATTGTTTTCTCTAGCAAAAGCCAGAAACTTTTAGTGTTTATCAAATTATTTTGCTAGCTATCTGAAATTTGCCCAAATATTACTCCATATCTGCTTAACATGTAGGTATTTTACAGATTCATTGCAGTCTCCCCTCCCGCTCTGCAATGTAAATACCAAAAGCGAACAAAAAACTAGCAAATATGTAATTTGTGCTTCATGTGGCCTAGATTTATACATGTGGGACAGCTTCACAAATCGATTCTTTGTGAAACACCAGCAAGTTGACGACTGGCTATTGACCATATGCAAAATCTTAGACAAACTTTTACGTACCATCCTTTTTATAATAACTGCGTAGCCAAAAGCATTACTAAAATCCGGATAAGTTTTTCTGTGCGCAGTCCCTGTAAAACCACCTGTGATCTATACCCTACGACAATAACACCCAAACTACTATATAAATTGATTAATCTAATTAATACAAATGAAATGTGATACAAGAACATTTGCAGACCAGATACTATACTTTAATAGCACTATTAAACCAATTTCTAACTCTTGTTTCATTTACTTGCCAAATGTTTTGCCCGAAATAAATGATAGGTTTCAATAATTCAAATAATTTGGTCAAGTGCGAGTTGGACTCGCATACTTAGGATTCCGTACCACCTTCAAGATTCGAATATTCCAGTTTCAGACAAGCAGGGAATGAGTGCATTTTCTTATATTTGTGCTAATATCTTTTAAAGGAAGCGTTTTAAATTTATAAAAAATATACACTTTCATTTTCCACACATAGACTTTTTATTTTATCTTCTTTAGGATTCGCTTGATTTTTATCACAATACATATGTATTTAATTTTATAATTTGGCCCCCAAAAAGTAACATTAGAATTTTATTTTACTAATAAACATTCAGAGAAGCCTTTTATAATCTACTGTCTGAGTTTTGAGGCTCTGTAGATTGGAAGAAAAAGGGCAAAATATGTCAAAGTTTAAATTATAAATTATTAAATTTGTTATTCAAATTATTTAAAAATATAAATAAAATATATTTTTTAAAATTTAAATAGTGTGGTTTCTAAAGTGGGAATTAATTCGATGTTTAATATTTTTGTTAATATCTTTTATACAAATGATTTAAAAATATGATATATTTGTAATTCACATAATGAGCCTTTTGTCTGATATATTACATGATGCGTTTGAAAACTGAATCTTTATTTTCCATTTAATTGTATAATTTGTCCCTAAAATTACTACGGGGGTTTTCTAATAACTTATTTTCCGTTTAATTCTATTATTTGGGGGCCAAATAATAGAATTAGGGATTTTTTTCATATTTTTCCTATAAACAAAAAAAATGAGGTCTTAGAGTTTGGGGAATAACGGGGAGAATGGGTAATTTTTTTTTTAATATTTTTTTAATATATTTTAAAATATTTATTTAAAAAAAAATAAAAAAATATATTTGTATTCGTCATAATGAACCCTGTGATTTGATATATTACATGACCCGTTAGAAACAATTATAATATTTTATTTTCCATTTAATTCTATGATTTGCCCCCCAAAATGAATATTAGGGGTTTCTCCTTATTTTTCCAGTAAACTTCAGGTGAGGGGCTATACCTCCAGTTTTTCAAAATTTTTCAGCTTATGGTTTCGGTGATAAGGGGGGGAATGGGTAAAACTTTTTATATTTTTGTTAATAACTTTTAATCAATTTATTTTATAAATATGGAAAAAAAATATAATTGTTTTCTTCATCATGAGCCCTTTTATTTAATATATAACATGCTGGGTTACAAACAATTTTAATTTTGTATTTTCCATTTAATTCTATAATTTGCCCCCAAAAAAAAATTAGGGTTTTTTTCTTATTTTTCCAGTAAAGTTCAGGTGAGGAGCTATATCTCCATTGTTTTTTCAAAATTTTCCAGCTTATGGTTTCGGAGATAGGTGGGGATAGGTAATTTTTTTTATATTTTTGTTAATATCTTTTAATTAATTTATTTTAAAAATGTGAAAAAAATATATTTGTTTTCGTCATAATGAGCCCTTTCATTTGATATATAACATGATGGTTTAGAAACAATTTTAATTTTAATTTTCCATTTAATTCTATAATTTGCCCCCCAAAATAAATATTAGGGGTTTCTCCTTATTTTTCCAGTAAAGTTCAGGTGAGGGGCTATACCTCCATTATTTTGTCAAAATTTCCCAGCTTATGGTTTCGGAGATAAGGGAGGGGGGGAATGGGTAAATTTTTTTATATTTTTGTTAATATCTTTTAATTAATTTATTTTAAAAATATGAAGAAAATATATTTGTTTTCGTCGTAATGAGCCCTTTCATTTGATATATAACATGATGGGTTAGAAACAATTTTAATTTTATATTTTCCATTTAATTCTGTAATTTGCCCCCCAAAATTAAAAGTAGAGGTTTCTCCTTATTTTTCCAGTAAACTTCAGGTCAGAACCTATAAATATATTTTTTCCAAAACTTTACGTTTTAAAGTTTCGTAGATAGGGGGAATGGGTAAATTTTGGTATATTTTCGTTAATATCTTTTTAAATATATTTTTTTTAAAATATGAAAAAAAATATATTTGTGTTCCTCAGAATGATATCTTTCATTTGATATATTACATGATGCGTTTGAAATTTTTTTTATTTTTAAATTTTTATTTAATTTGCCCCCCAAAATTAATATTAATAGTTTCTTCTTATTTTTCCTGTAAAGTGCGGGTAACGTTCTATATTTCCTATTTTTTCAAAATTTTAGGGTCAGTAGTTTCGGAGATCAGGGAGGGGAACGGTCGATTTTTTTAGTTCCCCCCCCCCAGAAATACCCCTAAAATTAATTTTTGTTCTCTTACAATATGTACTCCTGATCGGATCACCAAACTATACATTGATACCAAATTTCAACCTCTTCCGTCCAGTAGTTTAGGAGAAAATGGCTGTGATGTGACAAAGGCAGACATCCGGAGTGATATTATAAGGGTATCCGTATATTGTATATACGGAACCCTAAAAATGGGGTATGCAGCGGAGTTAACCTTGAAAGGGTCCGAAACCACAATTGGGACTATTATGCATTTTATATTCGACTAAATAAGGATTAAATAATCTATTTGACATTTTCAACAAAAACATAACTATTTAAAGATCCACGAAATGGTATTACGGAATGAACTTTTTACTATTTGAGCATAAATTCACATCTCGAAAACAACTTGTTGGTAAGTTATATGGCATGTATATGGTCGTAGGTGGCATACATATTTTGTACCATTAATGAGCGCGTTGTTATTCAAATGAAATTGTTCGTCACTTAAGTGCCATTCAGGGATTAACCCAAACCATTTTAGTAAGTATAATGATCCCTTCGTGTTGAAGTTGTGGGCACAAGACCGAAATAGAAGTTGACTTGTAAAAGTGACTTACAATATCTTCTTAGAACTCATAAGTATGTCGTATTTGTTAGATCTGTATATTCTGCAAATCAAGCTGAAAAAAGAATTAACCATTACATTATACTAAAATGTGATTACACAGGCAGTTAGTTTAGGGTAGTTAACCCTCAATTACCAAGAACAGATTTATTATGTTGATAACATGGCAATGTCAGATTTCACCTCCAGATTTGTTTTCCATATCTATGTTAGTATATTTATTTTGATTAAGATTATGTTCAAAGAGCTTATGTCATGTAACTAAAATAGATATTACTTTAGAGGAAAGTAAATTTACGTCATGAATTAATATATTAAAGAAAATGTTGGAACCACTAATATTTGACTATTTTTAACAAAATCTGCGTGGTAAATTTAAAGTTTTAGAGCTTCTTCCAACAATCTGATATATACAAGTGGCTTTTGTTGACATATACATTTTCGGCATATTTTTTTGCCTTGTTATTTATTTATCCACCACCGGCCTGCATAAGATATTTACTGTTCTCCTTGCAAATTGTGTGTATAATTAAGGATAGGCACCATAGTGTTCATGAAGCGAACCCGGGACTCTACATCTGGAATATCAAAAATTGTATTGTATACTGATGGCAACTTTTGACTTGGGATCTGCTATTTAAATGTTGTTCAATAAGTTCTTGCGCTACTTCTAATTATTAGTGGTATCAGAGCTAGTATTTTCCTCGTGGCAATTTATAGTTGATTTGTAGTTGTTATATGAGTTAATTTTGCTGTATGTGTGAAGCTGTGGAAGGTGTAATGTATTCAGTTGGCAACTATATTTATTGCATTTGCCCAATATATGTTTAAGAACATCCTAAATTTGCACCTAAAACTTCATAAATCATAATTTAATCTGGTATTGTCAGTAACTATAGATGGGCAGTTGATAGTAAATTATTTTTAAAAACAGCAAATCTTCAACATGTGATATGAACACATGCATTTAACAGAGATAGTGTAAACGTAATCTTTGGTCGTGTTAGTATTAACGTAATTTGGTGTGTACGTACGTGGTTTGATAATGAGCAAAAATGTCAGGTAATTCGGCAATTAAAGTGACTTACTTAAAGACGGGCGGAATTTCCCCCTTCCAGTCGGGTAAAAATTTAATACCTTTGCCAAATTAGTCGCGATTTTGTAACTTTATCCACACTTAATTACTTCTATCAAACTATTTATTTCATCTTGGTTACGGTTATCATCTAATTCTTGTTGAGAAGAACACTTAAATCATATAATGTAAAAAATTAAAATATTCTAGATAGACCAGGGTCGATAATTTTTGAAACCAAAAAAAATATAGTAGGTTGAAACTCATTGGAAAATGAAGAGAATACAACAACTATAAAATGAAAAATAATTTACGGGTGATCTGAGGTCGGGAAAGGGGAAGAGGTGGAGTTTTAAGGTTATAAAAAATTACCTTGATTTCCGGCAAAACTACAAGTCCTATGGAAAAAAGTTAAATGGCAAAGGTGTAAATAAAAAATTTATCTACAACTTTTGTAGTTACATTTTTGTCACATACCCTCAAAATTTATGTGAAAAAATCAAAAGAAATGTTTTTGGTTTTTTATTTTATCTTTTCCAAAAAATTTGCTATTTTCACGAAATTGGGTGAAAACTTACCTTTTTATGTCCCAAATACCAAATAATTTTTTTGATTGAAAATATTTATTTATTCACCTTGCTTTGATTTCGAACAAGCTCCCTAATTTTCAAACGAAATATCTCACGTCAATATATCTGCTTTTTTATAAAAGTGGTAGGTTTTTTGTTCATTGAAATCTCTACTTTCGGGGTGAAATATATATATATATATATATATATATATATATATATATATATATATTATAAAGTTAAATGTTCTCAGAAAATGCAATGAAACGAAAGAAACTCGAATCTGAAAATTAAGTAGAGAGACCCAGACCCTTCTAGCCCCTTTCTCAGTTGTTGAAATACCTTTTGATGGGCTAAAATTTTCCGTAGGTCACTCAGGTATGTAAGTAAAATCTTAAAATAGTAATAAATAGGCATCTACGCATATGATTTAAAGAAGATTCTATAACTTTCTCAAAATAATATAAATGTCTTACTAAATATTAACTTTATTAACTTAATTTTCTGAAAACATTTAGCATAGTAATGTATATCAAAAAGTAAAGATTTCAAGAAACAAAAAGCCTACGGATTTTTTTTAAAAAGCAGATATTTTGACGTAAGAATTTTCGATTGAAAATTAGGGTTCTTTTTCAATAGTCAAAATAAACTGAAATAATAAATATTTTAAATCAAAAAAATTACAGTGTGTTTAAGACATAAAAAGGTAAGTTTTCACCAAATTTCGCGATTTTTTTTTATTAAACATAAAAATAAAAAACAAAACTTGCCTTTTTGAATTTTTTACATAAATTTTGATGTTATGTGAACAAAATGTAAACACAAAAGTTGTAGATATTTGTATTACCTACAACTTTGCCATTTAACTTTTTTTTATAGGACTTGTAGTTTTGCCTGAAATCGAGATAAACCTTTTTTACCCTTAAAACCTCTCCCTTCAAGGCTGCAGATCGCCCCTAAATTATTTTTCCTTTCATTTTTGTAGTCTTCTCTGCCTTTTTAAATGGGTTTCATCCTACTATTATTTTTTTTACCTTTTACAATTTTCCATGTCTTCAGCCCTGGTCTATAGAACCTACCCTTAAAATATGACTGGTAACGTTTCTAATAAATTCTGAACTAACTTATTTTTGCATTTTTTTCAGGTAAGGACATGTTTTTTGCATACACTAGTTTAGTGCTGGTAAGTTCAACTTATTTAATTCCTATATAATATACTTTAACGAAATTCGTATTGAGAAAGCAATAGTATTGTTGAGTTTAAAATTTGTCAATAGCTTCTAAAATATATTAAAACAACTTCTTTGTGAGAGAATTGTTACAAATTTATAACAACAGTAGGGACAAAAATGTGCCTTCTACAGTTTTTAAATAATAGTAAACTAATAAAGAAATTATTTTTAAATTACCACAATTTTGCCTGTGTTTTAGGATCAGGGCAGTTCTCTATAGACATTCAAACAGAATACATTATAGGAAATAAAGATTTCGATATTTAAAAACATTTTTATCTCAATAAATTTTAGTGAAGAATATGGTAAATGTCTATATATTTACAACAAATTGTCAGTAACTATGTAAATATATACATATTTAAAACTACCAATAAATTATCAACAACCATAATAAAAAAACATAAATTAAGTAATGCCATATCTTTCAAGAAATTATTAGGCATGAGTGTTAGTTATAAATAAGAATTTTAAGAAGTTAAAAGTTTTGAACATGAATAACTTTAGTAATAGTTAATCAATTCGACGTCTTATTAGAAATTTGATGATATAATGAAGGACTTAAATACGATAATATAAAAGGAAAAAAAAAGGAAATGGAACCGGGAAGGTACACCTACATTTATGACCACTATTTCGATTATTATCGTAATTGCTCGGTTAATGTATACCTACTATATAAAAGTTGCAATGTCTGAGTCTGAGAGATATGGAGTATAAACTAACCAGAGTAGAAGACATATTTGGTATTTGGTTCAGTTTAAAACGGGTAGAAGAGAGTAGGGAATAATCAAAATAAAGAAGGTCCTGCACGGGGTATAATCAAGTATGAGAAATGAAAAAGTTACTATCAACAAGATGATTCATTAACTGATACGGATGAAATTCTAAATTTCAATACATAATGTATGTCACTTGATATGATTAATGTATATTTTTAGAATGTATAGAAGTTTGATTTCATTACAGAATTGAAGGAAAAGGTTAAGGTAATAATATAATATAACGTGCCAAGATTAATAAATACATTATGTAAAGTATGAACGTAATTTGGTATATGACTGTCAATACGTTAGATGTACTTGTGAGAGAAAGGTTTTTTTTTGTCGTGTGTATACTGATGATGTCAAATGTGATTATTGCAAAGGTAATACGAAATTTTTGGAAAAAGATTTTGATTTCTCTCCATACTCTAATTAAAGATGTATACAGTTTTTCATGTAATGTTGTAAAGTTCAATCTCCAAACTTCTCAAAATAGTTAGTGACCCTAGATTTCACTTTCCCATTGTTGACGAACCTTTTACCACTTTTTTTCAAAATTGGTCCAGCGAGCATAAATCTATAGACGAGGTGGGTGAGTTGGAACTCATTGAGTTTTTAGGATCGCAAAAAAATGTATGAATAAGTGCTTTACATTTTTTTGATTTCATCACTCAAAGTCTGCAGTAAGTTGGCATAATTCTCGCAGTTGATTGTCTTTACTTTCTGAACATAGTCAGTGAAAATTATCCTATGGACATCCCAATAATTAATGCCGTAACCTTTTCTACTTATGTACTATCTTTGCCCTCTTTGGAGCCGACTCTCCCCTTTAAGTATTTTTCTATTTTTTACTGTTCCTCTGTCATAGGTGTGAAATAGTGAAATACATCACTCATTTGTACGCCATACTCCCTCGGGGCTAATTTCTAACATTTTGGTTAATCTTTCCTCTGTCATTCTGTTCTTCACAAGCGGAAACATGTCAGTATAAAGATCTCTTCAATAATTTAGGCTCAACACATTTTTTGTTTGCTTTTTTGAGAGCCAGATAGGTGAATTCTTTTTGTGGGAAACACTGTTGGAGTAATTTTGATGACAGCTCTTGGGCGTCCATGGCCGATGGTTGGTCCAACATGAGGTGAGAAACAAAACATAATTTTTACAGATAGTTTCCTATTGGTAATGAAAATGCTGTGGAACCTTTGGTGTGTAACAAATGTAACAACACAGGTTTGCACCCTAACACCAAACCTTTATGATAACAACTTAGAGTAGTTGAAACGGTGTTGAGTGTTTAAATAGAGGTTTGGTGTTAGGGTGCTTAACTGTGTTTTTACAATCTCTATTGCTGTTTTAAAATACTCAAAACGGCAAAAAGGCCGGTTTTCCTGTTCTCTAACAATACTTTTGCATTTCCCTCCACGTAGGCAGAGAAATTTATTTTGATATTTGATAAACCGGCTGTTTGTAAATAAGTTAAGTATCAAAATTCGTTGTTTTCAGAACAAACGTTGTATTATTTCGGCTTGGGATTTTTATGGCCATTAGGAACGGGGTCTGATGTAGAACCTGGGACATTTGGAAGATTTGTAATATACACACTTTCGCAAATGTGACTTTTTTCCATAAAAATCATAGATATCTAAAATCATTTCATAAAAAAAACTGTTGTTTTTCATTATACACTTTATACATGCAACGTCTTATGTAAATTCTCTCCTGTAAAGGTACAAACATTCACTGAAAATTGCTACGGCTTAATAATTTGTTTAGTAGATACCCACCTGCGTTTATATTTTGGCGTTGTTTCAGATTGAATTCAAGATGGAGTTCAAAATTTCAAAGCCTCAAGGACCAGAGGTCCTGGTAGAGCAGCTCTCTCCTTTTCTCAGTCCGTGACTGGCTCCCAAACAAATACTAAATAACACAGTGTCTTCAAACTTAAGTTGAAGCTTTATAAGGCTCCAACTTCAAAAATATTAATTTTAACCAAGCGCCATCTATGACAAGGCCGTTACTTTTAGGACTGTCCTCGTACGAAGTCCTAAAGAATATTAATGTCTTTCGAATTTTTTTTTAAATGAGCTTCACTTCTTTTTTATGTTTGTTTGTGATTGTTAATTCTTTTTTGATTGGACTGAGTTTCCTGATACACATAAATGCTAATAAATAGTTGAAGTTACACCTATCTATTTAGCTTAATTGTAGTATCTTTAAGACATTTTTTATTACATCTGTATTTAAGAAGCTTGAAATTACATTTCTTTAAAACGAAGTTACATGTTACCAAACGTTTATTTAGTAAAATGAGTTATAAAGAGATATGCGGTATTAGTAATGATTATGAACCATCTACGGTTGTTCTGGAAAAAACCTGGTTTGTGAACATTCCTGTGTTTCCTATTACTCACTAATCTTCTTGTAAAGGATCCCTTTAATTCTGTTTTGAAACAGTGCAATTATAACTACTGCTAACAGTAAGAAGTGGTGAGAAAGCCAGAAAATTTTGAAATTAAACCGAAATGATGCCAAAAATAATAGCTGTCAAATAAATAACCGATTACTGTCCGGATTTGCATATATTAACTGTGAATCTTGTAATGTTGTTGAGGAAAATATTTTGACTGAGATTTTATAATGCTAAATAATCAGTATTTATTTCAATTTTACATATTTTTTTGCACATTAAATCCGTTCATGTAGATTAATCCGCTTAACTTTGAAAATATAAGAGCAAAATTAGTACCACTTTCATCTTTTTTTTTGTGAGGAATGTTGATGATTATTTTCGGGTCGACTGAAAGAATACAAATGGCCAATCTAAATGCATGCCATTGGAATAATTCTACTTGTAATATGCTCACGAATGTTCCGAACACCACTGAGTTTGATGAGGCCGAAGATAAGCTACGGCTTTCATTGAAGGAAGAGATGAGCATCGACAGTCAGTAGGTGGGCACTAGAGGCCCACCCGTGGACTCCATTCACACCCCGAGTTCACCTTTAGTTTCATGTCGTTTACCTTACCTACTTGTTGACCCATACCGTTTCTCTGCAAACAAGTGACTCTTAGTTGGTGTTGATGCTTTAGATTATGCAGTTTGTTTTAGAAGCCTTCGAAGTGTACTGAAGTAATTCTTTGTAACAATAGACAAAAGACTTTTTATGACTGAAGTTCGACATACGATTGTGTTGTAGGAATTATGTCTTATAATTGTTATATCAAACGTCAAACATTGTAAAATTGTTATCAGATTTTTACCATAAAACTTTTATTACCTTATATTTTGCTTTCGTTTGTAAATAATACTAAGGTCAAAGAATTTGTTAAAAAAATAATGGACTTTTTTCTTACTCTGTATACGGAATTTTATAATAAAATACGCCAATATGTTTTTATAATTACCGGCAAAGATTAGCTTGCCCATGGTGCTGGGAATATATTTTCAGCAGTAGTTTCTTCCCATTCAAATTTCGATAAATGGGATGCTCAGAGTGTAATTCTTGTCCAGCCTGACCTCAATGAAAATGGAAATGGCATTCTTTGAGATATAGCATCCCCAAAATGGGTAATATTGTTGGTTGTACGCTTGTGGGTGTGTCTGGCCGTATGTATTTTATTCGTTCCACAGGTTTCGCTTAAATTTTGCATGTCGGTAGAGGGGACCAAAATAAGCCAATCCCATTACAGAAAATGTGGGTTTAGAGCTATATCAGAAAAAATCAGTCTCATCCATCAAAGTCTACACAATCATAGTTCACTCTAGCCTGCCGGAATCAGAATAACTATTTCGGTTCTTTCAAATCAATAGCAGTTTAAATTGAACGAAATTATTTATTGATGCAACACAATATACAAGGTGTTTCAAAAGTAAAGTAAAATATTTAAGAGGGTGATTCTGGGGTTCATTTTATGAAAGAAACTTCAAATGCATATATGTCCTTAATATGTTAAATTTTCAGATATTAGGTGTTACAGTTTCCAATTCATTTTTGTAATATCTATGAAACCACTTTAGACATTTTAATTAATTTTTGTACGCAGCGACTATGCAGTAAGAAAAATTTTCTGTTGTAAAACATTTCTTTTTATTTCTTCCAATAGCACTCATGCGGGGTTGGAAATAAATATTTGTAAAGAGACTTATAACGAAAATTAATTATTTTTGCAATTCTCATTTACTTTTGAGTAAATTTGTCCCGTAATTTTCTTTCGTCCAACGCAAGGTTTTCGCTTAAAAATATAAGCTATATTTCCCCTGATAAATATCTGAAATTAAATGAGCGACTCCATGTATAGTTTTTAAACAAAGTTAACTTAAAATATGTTTAAGAAGAGTTTCGGAAAGCTAAAATGAACTTTAATTATTTCATTTAATTGCAGTTTAATTCATATTCTTTTTACATGTACATGTATAACCATACGACCACTTTGTTACGGACGAAAGAATATCAAGACATCAAAGTTGCTCAGAAATAAATGAGAAGTACAAAAATGTACCATATTTTTCTTTTGAAATACTTAGATCAAAAAATAAATGTTGCACATCAAAAAATGCACCTTAATACATAGTCAGTCGATCTATACCAAATTTCATCAAAATATCTAAAGTGGTTTCGTAGATAGTATAAAAACAAAATCATTTTTTAAACTCAGTGTCTAAACATTTAACGCATTTGTGACATAAGAGCATTTAAAGGTTCTTTTCATAAAATGAACCCATAGCCATAATATGGCAATAAATAAACAAAAGTGGTTAGTTACTCTGGACTACAAATGACATACGATATGGGTTAGTTGCAATGAATTTTTTTCACCAGAAACCGTTAGTTTACTCATGATGCAAATCCTTTATTAGGTACTTCTAAAAAAGATATTCGGACGCTATACCTATAGGAACAGTTTAAACTGCATTTTATTTTTGGCAGATCCTCAGAGGTTCAATATAATTTTCATTGCCTGAAATTTTCCAAAAATCGGAATATCTATAAATTACTTAAGATATTTTTATGGTGGATGGGTGTCTGCGAATACGGCGGTAGGCGGGTGTTTGAAATGGATGTAACGTAAAATGATTTAAATATTAGTTTTTCATTACCTTATGACATCTTTGCGTACATTAATATCTATACAAAATTTAAATTCTACTTGATAAACATATTTAAATATAAATATGGTTTTAACATGAACTACATTTAATTAAGGATATAATAATCAAACCCTAATTTATTATATACATTTATTTAGAATAACGTAAAAATATTTTGAACAGTAATATTTTCAAAAATTTTACTGGTAAATATATTAAGTCTAATACTCTTGAAGTCAGTTTCTTTGGAAACCCTCATTATATTAAAAATATGTTATATTAATACAAAATGTAGTGTCAATAATACAAGTATGTTACATTAATATTATGAGACTTTAATTCATTCGATTAAAAGGGATATATTACAAACTTAAATGAACAATTTTGAAAAAAGAATATCTTAAGTCTGGAATGTTGTGTGGGTGTGTAATGAAATTGTATCTGACGGTTTCTTACATGGGGGTGGTTGGAACACAGATAAACGACAAAATTAGTCTTAATTAATTTATGGATGCTCCCTAAACCAATAAATTACAAACGTCAATGAAGTGTTAAATACATTTGTTTCATAAATACCTACATTTAAACGTCAGTGAATAACTAGATATTTCTGAAAACATATATACGAGGTGTATTCAAAAGTTATTTACTAAATAACTACAATTACCTAACTAGATTATAATTTTTTATTTAATTCAATAGATTTTGAAGTATTTCAGAACAGAACTTTTGGTATTGGGTTGACCACAGATTTTAGTTTGACCTTGATGTGATTTTTCGGGTGCAAAATTATGTTGATTATTTTTATGTTTCTTTGGGGAATAACACCACAATAGAAATTAAACTACGTATATTGCAGGAATACCAAACGTTTCAAAGTCTATTCTGACTTCGTTGTCAATGGCTTTATATTTATTGATGTAATTGCAATTACTTCATAAAAATAATCAAGAACATGCCACAAACAACGTTTAGAAGACAAAATTATGTTATCGTACAAAATCACCTAACGCCACACTATGGGTCAGATGGCAATTTTTTGAAAGAAAACCTAATATCTTGAGAAAAAAATACAGATATCGAAACATTTTTTAAAATTTAACCATAGGTTATGTAGATTAAGGGAAAATAATTTAGAATGTCATCATTCACTACTATAGGGGTGGAAATGAGGGGCGCAATGGTGGACATTTCAAAATTAGATCCTCTTTTCTTTTGTTTATGGTAATCTCAAAAACAAATACAGATATTTATACACTTGTTTTTTTAAATTGTACAGTTATTAATATAATTTAGAAAAATATTTATTGCAACACAATCCTCTCAAAAATGTAGGTGAAAAAAAGAGGTGAGCCGGTGAAAATGTAAAAATTTGAGAAAAAATTGTGTATATTGGGCGCTGAACACCGTTCTAAAAACCATTTTGTTACCATTTCTCACTGTGGAGATTGTTTACCGTTATCATTTTCCCCCACAGGTATCAAAAATGGTTGAATAATTCATTCTTATCTCTCATAAAATGCAATACTATAATTTTCTATCACGAAAACAATAGTTCTATACGTTTTTGTTAATATGTACCCAAAGAATGCCGGATCATAAAAAAAGAGTAAATGTAAAAAGTATGAGACTGATGCATTACCTCCAATTATTTAGCGCATACTTCGAAAACAAACCAAATAAAAAATATTCATGTAACTAAACATTGTCGAAAAATATTCAAAGTAATTGACTGAAAACTCACTGACGGGATTCATGAACGATTATTTTTTTGTTTTTTCACTCTCATACCCCCGAATTTATTCCTATAGTGAGAAATGATAACGATAAACAATCTCCACGGTGCGAAATGATAACGAACTGGTTTTTAGAATCGTGGTCAGCGTCCAATGAATCACTAAACGTTGACGTTTATTCATGTTTTACCCGCTTCCCCCCGTTTTCACCTATTCTTTTGCGAGGAGAGAATTGCAAAAATATTTTTTTATCTATGTTAATAACTCTACAATTAAAAAAAAACATATGTATACATATCTCTATTTTTTTCAAGATATTAGGTTTCCGTAAAAAAATGCCTTTTGACCCTGAATTTGTGATATCATTTTTTGATGATGCTTTTCATCATGGATTCTTTATCTGTATTAATGCAGGGTGTTTCTTGATTCCATTGTCGAAGGGGTACGAAAGTGACCATATTACCAATATTAATTAAGCGGGTTCAACGATTTTTATTGCGTGGAAAAAAATGCAATCACTATATTGGCACATCTGCAGTTACGATGTTACTGTTCCATGAACATAGATTCATTATAGAGTTTTTAGTTCATATTTTACATACATGAAACAATAATAGTTGTTTGTAACATCACAAACACGTATTCGATTACTGTGCTGAAGCGTTTTTTTTAAATGTAATACTTATGAATAGCAGCTCAAGTAATGGATCTAAGACACCTGAACGCCAAAATTGTGTTGTTCTTTCAAATTATAATTGATTTATCAATTTCAGGAAAGGTAGTATAATTTAGAGTTTTTAACACATGGCTACTTCACATTTATTGTTAAATATTGTTACATAAGATAAAATACCCATATATTTTATAGAATTTGTTAACATCAGAGAAAAGTAAAATGAAATCGACTCTTATTTTCACCAGAGTTATGCCCGTGAGGTGTTACACTGCTTGTAAAACATAAATTCCATATGATAGGCCATATATCTATAAATTCTTCAATGATTTGCACAGTCATGCACGTGAAGACTCGTCTATAAACGCACAAGCCGCTATTTTGAAGTAAAACTTTTTCGGTATATTACTCCAGGCACACTCACTTAACAAATAAAGGGAAAAATATGATCTTTACTTAGATGACGTTGGAAATACTTGTATCCTGAAGATGCAAACAAAAGGACTAGAAGTAAGCTACAAGATTATAAATTATGCTATAAGAATGGCGTGATATAATTTACCAAAACGAAATGAATTGTATGGGTTTATTTTAATTTACATGTACACGAAACTAAGCCTTAACGTAAAATCAAAAGAATTTGAAGTCGAGGACACTGTTATAAATAAGACTATAATATGGTTTTCTGTATCAGCACCATATGAATTGTAGGGATATTTACAATCACAAACACAAAGAAAAGCCTTCTTAAAAATATTGCGGGGAATTCCTTCAGGTGCGTCCTCATTGGAATTGGGCGAAGTTTGTTAAGTCAGCATTATAGCTTTCAGAAGGCTGTGGGGAAATAAAATACCCACAGTGAATAAAATCTGGAGCCTAGGAGTTACGGGTAACAGCAATTACATGGAACGGCTCCAGATTCGGAACCTCTATGTGCTAGTTTCCCCGAAAATCCTAAATATCGTTCTTTACATCTCGCGTTTTCAAATATTGATAATCACCTTATTTCATGCAAAATTTCTTAGTAATTTCTGTTATATTTTAGATCCTAAAATGCAATCTATTTTCCTGTGTAGAGTAGGTTTAGGTGTATATTGGTTAAAATTTGTCTTGTTTAGAACCATTTTTTGGTACATACGTAATATAGTGAATTACTTCGGTCTATACAATTGCAAATATTGACCTATGCAAAAAAGAGATATCAAAAAATGTATGTATATAAATGAAGAATTGAAGATAAACAATCACATTTTTATCAAGTAACTAGTCTGAATGCTCACACGTGTTGTTACACAACAATTCTGCAAAACAAAATCTTAGGCATTATAACAAAAAAAGTACTTGATTATTGAAATACACGCTATATAATTCGTTGGCATGCTGTTATGACATTACGGCAATGCATATCTAAATGGCAGTAAAAATGTGCATTAATTGCGTAATTAATACGAACGTACTATAATTAATCGAAATAATACATACAAACAAATTTAATGTACAAACGTTTTCAATTAAACCAAATGGAAATAATTGAAATTTCCCAAATGTTTCCGCAATACCGTCGTAATTCTTTCAATAGACGTTATTAAATGAATCAGAGGATTGATTTACAACGTGGATAGTAAGAAATTTCAAAACAAAATCGTATACAGACAGGGTAGAGTTCAAACGAAGCACGTACCCTCCCTCATTTAACTAAATATTCAAAAGCAGCAACGAGGTAAAACAGAAATGCAGACAAATCAAGCACCAACATAGGCTCTTGTAAATAACCCTCTTGAAAAACGCATCTCTAATGATAAACACGCACGCCATGCCTGCATGTCATCAGACTCAATAATTTACACCCACCCACTCCAATATTTTATGTTTTGATAAACAAACATCGCTTAGAAATCACCTGGCTAAAAAGGAAGAAATATAATGCCGTTTTATGATTACTATGAATAAAAAATTTTGCGTAGACGCAAAAGATGTAAAAGTTTATCATTTCTGGCACTTTTCATCTCTTAAGATGTGATTTATGTTGGCATAAAAAATCAGACTTATATGATAAATTGTTTACAGCTTTAACCTTTTCATCAAATTACTGGTAGGTATTTACAAAAAAACTCCGATTCCTATGAGATATTGTTGCCTAGTCTTTCAGTTTATAAAAGAATGGTCTTTACAGTGGTGGCTCACACACATAACTGCAAGTCCTTAATATATATTAAACTTGCTAAATCATATTATAATTAACCAATATACTGAATTTTATACTAATTTAGTACCTGAGTGTATAGCGAAATTTGAATTAAGACTAGTTAAGTGTTACTTTTAAGTCTTTTAAACACGTCCTTTTAGGTAAAAGTATTTAGCTTAATACATATATTGTTGTGTTCTCACGCTAATTGTTAAGTTTATTTATTTCTTAATTTTTTGTTGATTGTTCATTTGGATTTTCAGTCCTCATAATGTTTTCTGAAGAATACAGAGATATTAAATAATTGAAAATGAAGGTATTGGTGCTATTTCTGGAAACTGCTCGAAACACTAATTGCCTTCTTATAGAAAAATTATCTCACAAAATTAACAGAGAGAAATTAGGTCTATGGATTTGTCAACTAGTTTTCCTTTATAATATTTCTTGCAGTTGTCAACTGATTGGTTAATTGACTTTGAAGTTCCCTTTTTCATGTTTCTTTGACAGAATCGTTTGCCATAATACTATCTGTCTTAGACTGGTCGTTAAAAATTAAATTTCTTGCGATGCCCCATAAAGAGCTTTTTTTATGAGAAAACCCTAGGATTCTTTTTATTTTTTTTGTTGATTTTTGGGTATAATGGTAGTTTATATTTATCAAAGTATTGTCAATAATAAATCCATCAATTCTGTACAGTACTATTTTGAGACCTAAAATCATCAATTTATTGAGAATATGTTGATGTTGTTGTTTAGAAAAAAAATATGAGACCTTTTTTGTAGAGAATTTAATTTAGTACAAAACTCTTTCCATAAATACTGTAAGAGATATTTAAAAAAAACTACGATTTTATACAATAATCTACTTAAGTCACCTTGAGGAACGTGCTGTTTTAAATTAAAAACAAACCCTAATGTTTTCTCATCAAAGAAATTTTTTTAATGAACAGTTTAATCTCTATAGGTGTTTCAATTTCTTATTTATTACATTTCGATTTCTGTTTTTTTCTTTAATTAAAGTTCTTATGTTCTGTTTTTCTCATTTGGAGAGTTTTCGATGATTCACAGGTGTATGTTTTCGCATTCAATCGGCACACTGTACAGACAATTTTTGGTATTTGAGTAATGTTTATTAGATTTGTTTTTGTCAAATTTGATCTTGAATTCATAATATTAGAATATCCGTCATAAAGTGAACTTTTATAATATTTTATCACATTTCTAAATATTCTATCATAATAAATAAATAAAAGAAGTTTAACCAAATAATTCATAGAAGTAAATGGTTTAAAGATGAAAAACCTTTAAAGAAATATATTTCTTTAATTTGGCTTATAATGTGAAAAGTGATGAAATGGTCATAAACCTGTCAGTGGAAAATTTGTACAGATTTCAAAAAATCTTCAAAATGACTGTTTATAAATTTTGTTCGCAGCATTTTTCACAGAAAAAAGCTGGAAAAACCAGTAAGAGTGATTTTTTTTCATTTCTAACTTTGTTATTAATTGACAGTTAAGTACATCATGCAACATTGTACTTACAAAAAAAATTATACTGTCGAATATCGTATGCCGCCACCATAGAGATAATACTTATATATGTAGATTACATAAAGCCCCGAATAAAACGTAACATATTGCAATGTTTTTTATTTTCACACTCGGGTTCAATTCAGTTCTTGGATTTATTTAAAAACACAGTTCAACTCACTCTAATTTATTTCCACTAGTTTAACACAATTTATATTCACAAGAACTATTTACAATTTATCTTAACTTAACAATAGGACCGTCGAATACTGAATGAATCCCATCGCCAGCTGCTCGTATTTATATATTTCTCTCGGAATTATTCTGTCAAGTCAACGAACTATCGGGAAACTTCTTTCATGTGTTCTGGAAGCTTCAAGGGAATTCCCAGTAAGGGCATCAGTCGGCTTGTTGAGAGACAAAACATTTCGGATTCCCAGAAGTATGGGAATAATGTCCCTTCCACGAATTGGTCGATGGCCGATTGCACCAGCTGTCGGATGAATTCTCTTAACAGTATATTGAGAGAAACAGAAATCCAAATGGAGGTATCTAATTCTCTTTAAGCTCGCTTCTGATTGGTGCTTGTTTGCCTCAGTCATCCGACCTTTAGCGATTGTTCGAAACTCAAGACAGAGTCAGATACATCCACTCGGTTTCCTTTCTCTTTCATCCAACGTTATGATTCCACTTGCACAACCGGCCATTACTTACTCATTCTATGGTTTGTATTTTACTGATTTCTTGGGAATAACACCAGAATTGCTAGAAACTGTATATTTCACATAAAATACTTTATCAAATATTTACTATTCATTTAAATGGAGAATGTACTGTAATTTTATGATTGTGCTGCTGTTGTGTGTTTTTATTGTTACATTTTAAAAAGAATAAGTAATGAGCCCCTAGAAAGGTATACTGTACTAATAGTCGGCATGATAAGCAAAACTTATTAGCAGTTTCACCAAAATGTTAATTCTACAATTGTTATTAGATAAACTATTGGATTATTGCCAAACGGTTCGATTTTGAGTCTAGTTATACTTAACATCATCAGAAGTTTATGAAGTTTTGAATGAAATCCAATTTCTACCAGTTTTTCGGACTTACATCGGTGATAATCTCTGGAATCAGGACTTATCATCGCTTATTGTGAAGAATTTACAACGTTTCCATTGAATTGTATCATTATGATCCATTCAAAACATACATCTTTGCGCCGCTTTTTCTTATTTAAATGATTTATTTATACGACTTTGCTATTAGAAGCTTATCAATTATTCCCTATTAACTAGTACTGAAGGGGTGGTATAGCGTATATGTGAACACGACTATATTTTAGTTCATTTTTCCATAAGAGCAAGAAGCTTCTCCATTCTTGATTTTCTTTTGATATCTGGGCTCAGCTTCAAAAAAATCTACGACTTGTTTCTTGTCACGCATTATACTTCATTAGATTCGTTTTAATTGCTAAAACTTAATTCATTTTTAAAACATATTGTAAATGACTTATTTTAAGCTTGATTCAAAAATAATTCTAAGATATTCAATCAAAACAGTTTGCCTGAAGTAAGATTCAACTCGTAATAGAGGTTGGGCTGTCATAGTCAACGAGAATAATAATAATTATGTCGGAATAAGTAATGAGCAACTCACGTTAGACATGAGAAATCCATAGAAAAGAAAGAGGTTACATACAACTGACGTAAGATTGATAAATGAGTGTTTATTAAAGTTAGAAATCAATGATACGGTTTTCGTGAAATTATCTTTTATTATTGATTGATGAAATTTAAATACCGACAGATCGTATATTTCTTCCGTATCTTATTATTGGCAGTCAGTATTCAGAACCAATGGGAATGCCAGAGGGTATTGTTTGTTATTGGCTGGTCTCTTAGGTGCCATAGGTCAGCTTTACAATATATTGTTGACAAAGCCGATGAAACTGTTGTTGAAATTTCCGTATGAGAAATGGTTCTAGGAAAGTACTAGGCAGTGAAGAATACTTAATTATAGGTGGTTAAGACTAGACTCAAAAATATTTCCCACCGAAAGAGCTTTATATACATTAGATATTAACATGCTAAACTAAGCGGTAAAAATATAAATATTTACTTATATGTTCACCCATTTAGCTAAAGACAGCAGTTTATACTGGTAAAACATAGTTTAGAAAACGATATAATTAGGAAAGCAATTTGTAAATATGGAAGATAAGTTTACATGCGATAATTAATAGAAAAATAGCAATGTAACAGGAAGAACGGCAATTCCCGTTACATATTTTAATTTTACATTTTCGAATTGTGCCTTTTTTCATAGTTTTTTGCCATTGACAACGGGGTCTGACATAGACCCCCAAAACTAATGAAAATATACAATAATTTCGTGCACTGAGGTGTTATTTCCCAAAAAGTGCTTAAACATAGATGAGTATGGTAATGAAATGCGAAAATAGATATTGCATTTGTTTCGACAGTTCATTCCGACACATTGAAATACTCATACAACTTATAGAAAATGAACAAATTATAGTAAATAAACAAATATAACATTCAATTAATATATAGAACCACCACAAATTTTGCTCTTTGGTCTAGTAGAGATTCCAATTTTCTGTTTGGCCCTATTTAAAATTCGAGATTTGACATCTGTCAGAATAGCACAAAAAATGGTTTATGCATGGTAGAGTCAAGAATGACTAGCCTATATGGGGATTAAATTGAACTAGCTGAAAACATTAAGTAACAAGTTCAAGAAGTGACAAGAATGGTGCCTGTGTAGAAAGAGGATATTATGTGAATTGCTAAATATAAAATAATATTAATGCTAAGCCTCCGGTTTTTTCTTTTTTTAACCAGAGTATATTTTTTCCTTAAATATGTATGAGATATTCTAACACTTTTGGCGTCCTGAGTAAAATCCACCCTCTTGCTACATCAGCACCACCCTAATAATGTTACCATAATTTAGTCTGTGATTATTAAACTGACTTCGATATATATTGTCAGTTTATTAAATAGGTGAAGACTGTGAAATAGTATTATTAAACAAATTGTAATATTTTAATTAAAAATTAACTTAAAGGGCATATGTTCCTTTGCAGTTATATATAAATGAAGAATAAAATTACACATTAGCATGAATACTTGCGTCTTAACAAATAAAACAATTATTTTCATTTTTCTGAAATTCATATCCATTACTAAGAATAACACAAAGAAATAGAAACAGAGACAGGGAGATAACGAGAAAGGTGAAGTATATTTCGTAAGAAGCTTTCGCTTCAATTGTTCAGTCTCAAATGACTGCCGCTCTTTTTTTAAGATTTATTAACCGACTTCCAAAAAGGAGGTTATCAATTCGTCGCGTATTTTTTTTCACTTTTTTTTGTATGTATGTTACCTGATTTCTTCTCCTGTGGTGCACCGTTTTGAATGAATATGGTCTTGTTTAATAGAGTATATATCCGGATTGGTGATACTTCAAATTTTGGAAAAGAATTCTATTGGTAAAATTGTGATAAAATTTGTGAATGAACACATGCGTGCATGGAAATCGACCAATATTCCTAATATTTTAGTCGATTTTTCGATAACTCCTTATGGATGTGTATAGTTTTTTAACGTTTAGTCTATTAAGGAAGATCCTTAGGTGATCTCATATACTTTTCTGCCACGTGCAACTTGCAGTTTTGCAGAAAATGGCCGAAATTTCCAAAATACTTATCAAAAATTTCATTGAAATGACATAACGGACATTTCCTCATAAATATTTTTAATTCCAACGTAATAGTGCAGTAATTTTAGGCACTGGAAGTTTTAATTCCGAATTTGTAAATTTTCTATGTACATCTCAAGCGTATATGTAGTAAAGCATAGTAATTTCGGCTCCTTAAATCAATTAGTACCAAGCTGGTTTTGTTTGTATACCAGGCAAATTCCTATTTAAATGCAAATTTTTCCATTTTGCGAAGACAATGCTTTTGGTTGTCACATTCACAGTTAAGTGATAGAATGAGTTGCATTTATATGAAGATTGAAATATAGGATGGACTAGAATGATAGTGGTCCGTAGGCAGCCGTATATACAGGATGGTTGGAATATAGGGTGGACTGGACGTTTGGTGGTATAAAAATGTTGGAAAAAATGTGAAATTAAAATTATATAGGGTGATTAAGAAACGTTATATGATGTGGACATAAGCAAATCATATACAGGATAGTTGAAATATATGCTGCAGTTGAATTGTATTTATACAGTGTGATTAAAAAAATATTTTTTTTATAGCCCATAAGAAGTTGCATAAAGTGTGGAGAGGAATTAATGTTACACAGGACGATAATATAAAATGTAAAAAATTAACTAATTACAACAAGGAGTTATATACTATGTTTAAAATATAGGACGGATTTGACTCCGTAAATATGGGATGGATTCTACTCCGTCCTATAGAAGGCAGCTAACAAATTTATGCTTGTCCGTGGGCAGTCGTATGTACAGGATGGTTGGTACATAGGTTGCAGTGGAATTATCTATAGTTATACAGCGTTGTCAAAAAAGTTGAAAAAAAGTTACATGGCATAGTCCATAAGGCATAAATACATTTTGGGCTTATTAAGTCAACGCGTACTAGTACATTTTGTTCGTACAGATTTACCGTCAATTTAAATTAGAAAGTATCATTGTGAAATGTTGAGGCTTTCAATGTTACCTGCTTCTGTCTATTAAGGTTATACATACCAAATAAAAAATAAGGAATGAAAACTACCTGAGTTCATAAAAAAACTAAAAAGTTGAAAATAAAACATTGAATATATATATATATATATATATATATATATATATATATATATATATATATAACCGACTTCTACCTATAACTAAAAAGTTAAAAATAATTATAACAAAATGCAACTCTAGCAAATAAATAACACATTCAATGTTGTTAGGTACCTACCCAGGAAGTAAAAAATGTAAACATTAAAAGGTGCTCATTTTGTACAAATTAATTATCTACCAATCTAGTATATTTTTTTAAGTCGGTGCCAATCAACAATCAAGTTTGATGAATTAGTAGATAAGTACGCAATGAAGGATTTTAGATTTGCTTGGCACCGGCTTCAAAATATACTAGATTGGTTGGTAATTAATTTGTACAGAATGAGCACCTTTTAATGTTTATATTTTTTACTTCCTGGGTAGGTACCTAACAACATTGATTGTGTTATTTATTTGCTAGAGTTGTATTTTGTTATAATTATTTTTAGCTTTTTAGTTATAGGTAGAAGTCGGTTATATATTTTTTAAAAATGTTTTATTCACATAAGAAATGCACTTTTACAATGATACCAAAAATGCATGTGCTAATTTTATAGGGAATAAAAGTACATTATTCAGTACTTTTAACACAATAATCTTAGAAAAAAAATTGTCGGCATGCAGTTGTTTCACACAGAAACATATTGAATATAGATTTAAATAAAAAAATAGTGTGGCTGCGTATTTCTTTGCTCTCTTAAATGTATCTACATTATATACATATACTACATCTTCCGTTATATTTCAAAACTAAAATAAGTTCATGAAATATTAATTATGCTTAATGCTTACTGACTTTAAATATTTTTAGTAATGTCTTTTTATGTTCGTTTTTTTAACATTGATAAATTGATTAATTTAAATATATATGTAATCCAAATTTTTTCCTTGTATATTTTAGAATACTTTAGATACAAAACAATAACATTATAGTGACAAAGAATAAGAGCACAAAACAGAAATATTTTAAGACTGTAAATATAATAAACGTAGTCGTAATTTGCTGCTTAACAAGAACAGCTCCGGTATTTAGATACAAGCAGTTCCACTCAAATTAGTTGAAAAAACATTGAGCTTATTACAATGTAAATACGAGCGAGGCTTATACTATTGACTCAAGTGTGCCCTTAGAAACTTAATTCAAGCACGTTGTGTTGACTCAACTGGGTTTCGATTTTCTTATACGTTTTTTTCTTCATCCCTCTTCCGCTCAGACAAATTATGACGTATATTTATTTGGTGTTGCATAACTAATATTTGTATTATGTCACTAACCCTTTGCTGGATTTTTGTTTCATAGGACAACTGCCCATTCACTTTTTTTACATTGGAAGCTCTAAAGTATTTAGTTATAGGATAGTAACACAAGTTTCTGAAAATATTTGTTGTAAAGGATTGCAACCTATTCTAATGTTGCCCAAACGCTTTCTGGGGTAAATACTTTTTTTTTTGTTAATATTCGAGAATAAAAAAATACCATAAGCAACACAATATTTTACATATTTCCACGAGTTTATATTAATAATAAATTTCAAAATTCACTGATAAAAATCATTTCTTCTTTATCATGTCATATTTCTTGGAATTGAAACCACCAAACTTGCTTATTCATAGCTTTAAAACAGAGTCGGCGTTACTGGAAATGTGAAATACGTGAAACTTAATCTGGCGTTCGAAAAATGTTACAACAATGCCTACCTTTTTTTTAAATTTTATCTCTCTCCGTAACCAGATCCCAATGTTTTTGAAAACTGTGGTGAAGCGTTCAACTTGTTCATCGCTCACGTCTCCTAAATTTTACCATAAAAATTCCAGAACTATTTATCTCTATATTTATTTACCACGGTTGTCAATACCATAGTTTCATAAGTTTTTTTATAAAATAAATGCATAAGCCAATTCTTATGAAGTAGCACTGCTTCCTACGTGGTTTCATTGAAATCTTAGAGGGGTTATGGTGTGTACCTAGCCACATTGTTACTCTGGAGCTGGTAGATAATGTAAATCGAGCCTCGAAGTTTTGAAATGATTGATCTCACAAGGTTTCACTAGCTTTGGATCTGCTATCGTCATCAGGTGAATGATGTTAGTAAATTATCAGCCAATTGACAGTTGAATTCTGCCTGTCAAAATACTTAGCAAATTATCTAGTACAGGAACAGTTTTCTCGAAAAAACTGATTCTACAATGTTTCGACCCCAAAAATTCAGGTAGCAGTTATTGAAATTTCAATCCGAGAACCAACTCCTTCAATCCCTTCTCATTGGAGACCTCAGGGAATCAGAATGAGGCTGTAGTCTTGTACTTGACCAGCACCTTTTGATTTTCTTAACTTTGGTTATGGTGTTGTTACCTACAAGTTATCAGCAGCAACAGACATCCATTTGTTAAGAGACGCAGGCAAATATACTCAAGCTACAGTTATATACATTAATTAAAACAGTTATTGGCACCACATCCGCATTCTCGGTTTAACCTTTATGTTAAAGTAGTAGGTATTACAGATTATTCAGGCAAAAAAATAGTCTTGGTCACCAAGGGGAGAATCGAGGTGCAAATTGTATTCCTTCTTGTTTAAATTGATGATTGCTTTTGGGGATAATTTAGATAACAACGCTGTCTGACTTCTGATACTACTATACTATATCGACATCTTCATCACAGCTGCCGTCTAAGAGTAGGGGTATTGTGTAAAGTTATCTGTGTTGAAGACGTTTCTACTCCTAGACTGGAGTCGTTCCAAATAACTGTGTGCATTACTTCTGCATTTTTTCTTGAATATTCGCTGAGATGAACGCGTATACAACATATTTGACTGGGACAGTTAATATAATTCTTCCATCAGTTCATACTAACTATCCTGCTATTATACTCGTCTAGTAATAAGTGTTTACATGACGGATCTAGCTCTAGAGGCGATACTCAAGTTTCAGTATTATTAATTATTATCAAGTAAGCTTCCTAAAGTATGCTGTTCTTGCATGAAGATCTTACTATTGTCTCACTATACTTTAGGGCTACCAGTGATGCTTAATACGTGAGTTTAATTTGGCTACGTGTCTCTTCGTGAAGTGTTCCTTCTTCGTTAGTTCTAGAGGTTTTGAAGTCTACTTTTATGTTTTTTTGGGGAATAACACCACAATAGAAATAAAACTACGTATATTGCAGTAATACCAAACGTTTCAAAGTCTATTCTGACTTCGTTGTCAATGGCTTTATATTTATTGATGTGATTGCAAAATGAAAATTTGATTTATGATATTTAAAATTGACATTAGAAAATTTGTTGTTTTTAGAAATACAGGTAGCACAAAAATTCTAAAGATCATGAATTATAGTTAACCAGCTTTCAAATTAGAAGAATTTGAAAGAGTTGTCTTTAGAATTTATAAGTGGCGTTCCTAGGTACGACTTTGTTATAAGATAGCGCATTCGCCAAAAATGCGATCAAAGAATTCTTTGATCGCCACTTATAAATTCTAAAGACAACTCTTTCAAATTCTTCTAATTTGAAAGCTGGTTAACTACAATTCATGATCTTTAGAATTTTTTGTGCTACCTGTATTTCTAAAAACAACAAATTTTCTAATGTCAATTTTAAATGTCATAAATTAAATTTTCATTTTGCAATCACATCAATAAATATAAAGCCATTGACAACGAAGTCAGAATAGACTTTGAAACGTTTGCTATTCCTGCAATATACGTAGTTTTATTTCTATTGTGGTGTTATTCCCCAAAAAAACATAAAAGTAATCAAGAATATGCCACAAACAACGTTTAGAAAACAGTTTTGAAGTCTTACTCGCTTATGTATGAACACAAACATAAGGTACATTGTACACGCAATTCTGGGACTTTTCGGTCAAGTATGCATGACAATAGATTGTAGCGTATTATTTGTATCAAAAACTCAAAATATGGGATTATACTCATAACTAACAATAAACAAGTACAAACACCAAAAAAAATTATGAGTATAGAAAATTGTCGGTTCGGTATTTTTTTCAGAACCTATAGAAGAAAAAATTTGAAAATCGGTGTCGGGCCTGTGTAATAGAGAGCACAGCAAGAAACGGAAATGCTAGAGGTGTTCCCACTTTTTTTTTTTCACCAACACGTCAAGATGATCATGACCAGATACCAAAATTTTTAGCTGGTGTACAGCTAGCTACATCATTTCCCTCAATTTGCTAATATGCGCTGGTGATAGCAAAAATAAATTTATGTGGTTTGCAAAGACGAACACGGTTCCATTGTAGTTCTTCGGAAATAATTTTATGCATTCAGCTACAACCTCAATGCCTCAATTCTTGACGTGATTCGTTATTCTATAAGATTTTTTAAATGTAAATGTATCCTTATGGAAATATCCTTTGGCATTGAGGTTATTTTAATTCCGAACTGAAGCACACTTTCAACCAGCTAGGCCCAGTTATTAGAAAATGAAACACAATGTGTTAAAAAATATATAAAAGCTACGCAACATTGTTTTAAACATTTTAACTAAAAGACCGAATATGTTAAGTGTCGATTCTAAGATAATACGACAGAAACGATTCGTGATCTTCAGGAGAGTTGTTTACGTGCACATAGCATTTGCAGTGTGTCTTTTTAAAATAATGTTACTGGAAAATTAATGTAGCTATCACTTTTTCAATTTCAGATTACTATTTAATGTATAGCTTATTGCCTAATAAAGCTTATAATTGTTTTATTTATATTTTTATTATTAAAATTCTCTTATAATTTCCAGATGACACACTTGTTAATAATAATATAATATGGGTAACAGAATTAGCACGCCACTGTACCAATAGCAGCAACGGGATCCATAAATCATATAGATGCTAATATTAATTATTCCCATTTGTCGAACATATCACCGGAGCGAAAATTTGACAGGACAGATGTCTCGAGTTCCCTTCAGCTTTAGATAAACATGTGCTGTTACTCTCAATAGAATCACTACGTCGTGTTTCCACTTGTTAACCATCCAGAATTGCTGTTAGTTACTCTTAATAACGATATTAAATCCCATTAGCTGTCAACATATTCGAGGTTAATTACGGGTTTTTGGCGGTGTGGATTCAAAGGCGGCTTTGAATGATATGAATCTGTAATTAGCGGTGAAAGTTATGTTTTCTCAATTTTGTTATCCGTGAGCTTACATTTTTTTGTTTTATGAATAAAATGATATTTTTATGCAAGGCATGGCTGTCAGGAATAATTTAATATATGCGAATATAGTGAGACGAAAAGCAAATACTTCTCTGAATTAGACTGGGGTCCATAAAATAGAGATTGGAATAAATTTCCTCTAGTTAAGAATGTATATCCATGATTAACCGATCTCAATTAAGGGCCCTCTTCAATTCTTAGGGTTTAGGATGCCTGGTCTCTCCTGATAATATAGATATAAAACTGTAAAATTATTTTAGTGTCCACCATTAATATAGCTCTAACGCTAATCGTAGCAAACTAATATTAGGAAATAAAATTTTGCTTTTAGTAGGATGGTTTCACATCAAATGGGAAAGCACAAATAAAAATCCACTAAGGAGGGACTAATAAAATTTTTGTATTCTAAATATTATTAAGAATTCTCCTAAAATTCTCTAACATAAATAGATTATTTAAATGCGATGTGAAAATATTAATCTAATACATGCACATAATTTTTCGAGATATCATCTTGTGAAAATAGCGCAACCGATAACTGGTCTCACCGGGAAACTCTATATACTCTTGCGTTGTGAAGGCTGTGTACTCTCGAAAAACTGTTAACATAAATGTTATGGAAGGGTCACCTAAACATCTAAGTAAAATAGTTTTATACTGGATAATATTAGCTGGTAATAATTATATTGATAAAGCCAACTCCCCATATTTATTAAAAATTACTTTGTTTCAATGTGTGTGTACTTATTCAGATCGAACGAGTACAATAAGACAGAAAAGTTTGGATTTTTTTAACATACGGGCTATTTTTCAGATTTGGTGTTATTTTCCAATAAAACCATTAACCGAACCAACACGATTGAGGAAAACTGCAAACAAAAAACAGAAGAGCTATAATCTGTGCATGTAAGCTACAACTTGTATTGAATTACTGAAATGTTACACAATATGACTAAAACATATTTAACCCGACTATCCTTGGTTAGTACGCATCGCAGAAATTAAATAATAAGGAAAAAAAGTTAGGTTTTGCACTTCCAGTCTGATGGTGACCTTGGATTTAACCTTGACTTTGCAGGTCATTTCAAAATTAACAGGATTTTTTCATCCAATATTTTTGACCCGGAAAATAGAAAGAGCGGAAAATCCTTGACCATAACCTTAACGTTGACGCAAGGTTAGGTGTTTCACTAAGAAAAGAACAAAACTAGTACTGCAGAACTTAGTTTCGACCTTAGTTAAATTAGACCTTGAAGGTTATTTCAAGACAAAATCTACGCGAACTTCTTAGTTGGATTCTGATATTTGTGACTCTGAAAATTGAGAGAACGGAAAATTGTAAGTTTGAATATGACTTTGACCACGCTCTTAAAGTCACCAATGTGGGGTAATTTTTTCTACGTCTAGTATTACAAAACGATTATTCAATTATCAGACAGATAATCAGACAAAAGTGGTCTAGTGAGGTTAAATAAGATCTTCAAATAGCCAGAGAAATTTCCTAAGTTTCTTCTGTCAAAGTCTTTCCCTGTCACTCGTATATTTAAAGTTAGGTGCCTCGCTTTATTTCGACCTTGCAAGGACCTTCAAAGTCAAGGTCAAATTGAAGGTCAGCATCAGATTAAGCGCGCGAAATTAGTAAGTATGGATTTGTTACATAATTAGAAACCGTTGCAAGACTCTTTTTTTGTACTTTAATTCCTTTATACCCTAGATATTGTGTATTATGTGTTGCGTCAATGTGACAGCGGCAAACTGTTAAAGAAGTAAAATTATTCGTTGTGTCCTTTAGCGATTTTATGATGTCGCAACTCTCATTTGGAACTGACATGCAAGCGTTGTTATTGTTTAGTGGTAAAATAGTCAATGTAGTAGATCAGTATTGATTTTTCGGACCCGTTGTAGTAACTTTCATATTAAATATTCTGTTTTTAATGTGAATTTAATTAGTTGATTACTATATTATTATCACAACCCCAAAGGTGTTTTGGAAAAAATTGTCAGACAGCGGACAATAGAGAATGTATTAAATATTTAAGTTCTCCTAGGGTTGTTGGTCCTCTTATTTCTTTAATATTCCTGAACTTGATTGAAACCGCAAATGACGAAAACTTTTAGGTTGCAAAGAACAATGTTCCAATTATTATATCGGATATTTCGCCAGGAGCGGTTCCAGTCAAAAATTTGGGGGCTTATTCATTTGTCAAAAATATTTCGATTACCGATATTTGATTACATTTTTATTTCTTTTTATTTCAATAGATTTGTCAATATGAGTGAACAATTTTGGTCATTACATCTACTTCTCCGATTTCTCCACAACTCTGTTTCTTATAAAAAAATAATTTTTACAATTTCATGAAGTAGGTTCGAATTTCGACCACTGGGCGACCACTAGTATCCATTAAATTCGAGGTAAACCAGCAGGAACACTGAAATTTTATGAAAATCACACTCTGATAAAGTCTGTTATAGAGTCCAATGTAAATCCTTATAACCTATTTTCACAGAAGGAGATATATTTTTTTAATATTAAATGGCAGCAACCTCTATGTATAGTTTATTCAATAGAAGTGAGCTTGAAATCAAATTGATAACCATCCCTTTTTTGAAGTTTGTTCAATATTATAAATTTTATAACCCACTTTCGAATATGCTTCTGCATTAAAACGTATGTATTTAAGTTATTGGAAGCTTCTCAGAAATCTTTTATGGTTTAGGTTTCCCATATTGCAGGCGAAGGAAAGAGTTATTGATACATGTAGTGCAGGTACTGCTCTAAACATGAATCATTTGTATTAAATACAGTGAGAAGTATACTGGTAGCACTGATCCTTTACATTCTACTCTTATGCATGCTTCTCCGTTACAAATTGTGAAACAAAAGTTATGAGTTTTTCGAGAGGAAACTAATGGTTTGCTTTGTGTGGTAAATTATTATATTGACTTCTGGTAGTTTGCAAGTTTCTCTTAAATTATATTGTTTTACCCGGATAAAAATAAGTAGTCTGGCTGTGAACATTGAGCTGTAAACAAATTTACTATACAGCAAATGAAATGTTAATAAACAAAGTTTCAAAGTAGCAATTGCATTGTCATAAGTAGATTTGACCCATGGCACGTACAATTTATCGGATGCATAATTTTTATAATTGTAAAAAATAATTTTATCAAGTTTTTTTGTTTGTTGTTTGGGAATACGCTTGTTTATATCAATATTTTTTATTTAATGTTTGTACGCTTGGTACAAATAACGCATTTCCACTGAATAAACAATCTCTATATCAAAAGCAAAACGTTTGTTTTTTGGATAACTTACTGACTAAAATACTGCATTAATTTTTATCCACAGTAGTTGGATCACGTAGACATTGCAAAAATGTATTACCTTGGAAATTGCATAGGAAATCAGTTTAGCTTTCGATGCTTTGAGTTTTGTCTGCTACACAGACTTTAAAGAAATTTAGTTAAAGTGGACAAATGAACCCGTTGATATTAGTAATTATGAAAGTACTAATAAAATTAATGATTCAGTTTTGGATGTAGGGGTAGATAGTAAAGGTGAAACTAAAGGCACGTTGACATTATGCCAATTCACTAGCGCTAGTAGACTAGCACCAGTCGACTAGCTTGTTAAAAGCATAATATAGACAGGGACTAGCGCTAGTATCGTGCTTATTTTACTAGCGCTAGTAAAGTTCGAGACCTTTGAACTTTTGTTTACCAGTAGTGTGATTAAAAATGGCGGCAACTAACAGGTGAAAGGAGAATGACACAGAAAAATTTGTAAAATTGTACATAGATACATTAAACTTTTCATATGACTTTTAAAACTGGTACCAGAAACTTAGAAACTGTACTCTTTCATACTCTATAAATATGTTGAAAAGTACTGAAGAAGTGTCCTTTAGCCAAATAACTTAATGTGATATGAAGTTTTATTTCAAATTATAATACTTCCATAAAACAAGTGTCCTAATTAAGGGAGTTACAAGTAGCATAAGCCCTTCGGAACTTTTTAGGGCTCAACCTTCAATGGTTATAATAAGTTTGTGGATCTGATAATTTAATTCCTTACAATACATTTTCCCACACACCAAATTTTAGCCATCTATTCTTGAGTTCATCATCTCCGTGAACGACCTTTCCTTTTACAAGAATATTTCAGTTCACGTTACTATCAATATGTAAACAGATTAACAACTACCAGTCGACTGGCGCTAGTCTACTAGTACTAGTGAATTGGCATAATGTCAACGCGCCTTTAGTGTAGCGTGAAAAATGAGTATTATAGTAAACTTCAAATCAACGTAAACACATCATATTCTGGAACCTACTTTTTTCGAAAGTTGACGACTTGGGCGTTGGCTTGTTATTTAATTACTAATCATCAAAAAATTGAGGGCATCTTTGTCACATATGGTAATGTGTTCGAATTTTTTTTACTGCACAAACACAATTTCGAACTTGCTTATAGCGTAGCACTTTTATTGTCCTAAAGATTTGTTAAAAATAATTTACTAGCGAACATTTGCATAGGAAGGTATTTTAGAAATTGGCATACTTAGTTTGGTATTTACCTTTCTGAAAAAACTTCGAATGTATCAATAGGAAAATGTGAGGTACTGATCTGAATTTAAAACTGTGAAACATGTTTAAAAACTGATGGATTAGAAAGAGGTTCAGATAAATTAAATAGTTGGACTTAAAAATATATATATACCCCTTCTGCAAATATTTCGATTAATAATATGCTGATTTATTTCAGTGCAAAATGCAAATCCAATTGTATAGACTAATTAAAACATTTGTATAACTTATGAAAATAACCTACACAACTGAAAAATGAACACTGTTATTACCAAAATATATGTCTCTACAGTGGAAATGATTTTAATTGAATTGGACCTACAATGAAGAAAGAATATTGAGAATCTACGTACTATATTTTGAGACGAAAAAATCTATTAAAATCACAAATAGTTGAACTCGGGGAAAGCCAAATGGAAGGGACATGAAGTACTACAGAATCAGACTACGAGAAAATGATAAAAGATTTTACCTAATTTCTTATGCAGAAAAAAAATATGCTAAATACTCATATTGGCAATGCACAAACTAAACCCAAGAATTTAACCTATGAAGGTATGTAGGCCTTCAAGGAATTGTAGCAAAGATCTTTTTTCTTATCTTGAGAATAGAGCAGACATTTATCGAAGTAAGGGTGAATTGGAGGTCACCATGTGAGACGTTTTAGCTATCCCTGAGGAAATTTGGGAAATTAAAATGTACGAATCATCAGCGACCGAAACTAAAGAAGGAAAAAACTGAGAATCTGAAGGTACATATCTATTTACTTCAATTCAATTCTCGGCTCTTTTGTATTCCTTTTTAATCTTCAATAGTTCAGACAGCCTGTACCGAAATAATGCTTCAATATAACTACCTAACGATAATTGTTAATACGGTTTAAAGTCAAAAGACAGCTTTTATAAATAATTTCTGTATGGTCTGATTTTATAAAGAGATTTCTTTAATAAATTCAAGATGGGTATCATATTTCCAATATTAAAAGTCCAGCAAATTCTTGAGGCTGTCAACAAAATTTTTTTTTCATTTTTTAATAAGTTCTGAAAGTCAAGGCGGCACAAATTAATAAAACGTCTAATTCTTATTTTACTATAGTTTCAGAGAGTCGTGATAATTCTTCATTCTTTTAAATACTTCTTTTTGTTAGCTTACGTTCATTTACTTCTCAAGATTAATATTTCCTTACATAATTAATACAAACATGTCGGAAGAAAAATTTCTAAGGCGAAAAGCTCTTTGAGTTATGAAAGATGCTTTACCGAGAGAAAATCTTAATTACTTTAGTCAATAAATCGATAATATAATCACTCATTAAAAGCGTTGAATGGATAATGAAATTAATTATGTTCGAGTTATTATCTTCAATATTACAAAAAAACATCTACGTTTAAATAACTTTTTAATAAACCTGTAAGTTGTTTGTCTGTATTGAAATTTACGTAATTGTTGTTTTACTATCAAACATAATTAGTCTGTTAGTGAGTAGCCGGTAAAAGTTAATAAGATACCGACTTCTTATTGTAATATAGAAGACAATAGCCAAAAACTTGTTTTATGCCATTGTACAGTGCATCCCATTTTGGTTGAGTTTGCCAGGTTACTCGGTTGTTATTGAAGATAGAGTTTTGTGGTTTTCACATACCTGTTCTACTTTTTTGTGAAACTCAGGATGGCCATATCAGATTTTGCATAAGTGTTTCCATTTATAAGATACAGGGCGATTTTGATAATTTATACTTTTTGTACCCCTTCTATATCTACGAAGTTATTAGAAATACTTTTGCGCTAAGAACTACGTCTAATAGAAAATTTTGCATAGAATCCAGTGGAGTACTCAATTTTTTTTCCGAGTATGTTTTTGAAGATACTACACAACATTATATATTTTTAAATGGAACACCCTGTATTTTATTATTTCATTGAATTCGTTATTTTTTTCCATTTAAAATAATGTATAATACAATACACATGGTATTATTAGAAATGCTAAAAAACACTAAAAAGCTGAGTATTTTGCTAGTAGGCCATTTAAAAGGAGAATCAAACAAATAATTCCATTTGAGATTTTTTATAGGAGTTTATCAGCAAAGAATAATAATGTTAACAATAATTCAATAACATGAAACACGAAATTTAGGTACCTAAAAGCAACTAATAAATAGTTCATTATGTATAACAAACAAACAAGTATTACAAATCAAATATCTATCTTAAAAAAAATTTTGGACATTATTTATTACCTTATTGATTTAACTGTTCAAATTGTTGTCCATTTTCCCTAACACATAATTGGCAAACCTTTCCATCTCGCATGAATCCATTTAAAATTATTATAGAATTCCGCCTTTCGGAACAATATTTTATCTAGTGAGCGCTGGAGAGAAAAACGCAAATCTGATCAAGCTGTCATTGTTAGTAACTATTGTGTTTTATCGTGTTTGAGTTTACAAGATCATTATATAAATAATTATTCGTGAGTTTGCTGGTTGATAATTGATAATGGCTGGAAGAGAATTCGTTTTTCAAAATAACGAAAAATACGATATGATACAATGTTTAAATCAATGTTATGAGAATGTTGAAGAAGCTTTAGAACTATATTTCCACAGGTATAAAGTACGAGTATTTTACCATAAGATATTTCATGGAATCGCGTTTTTAAAACTTTCAGATATCCAGAGAGGCATCAACCTAGTCGAGCAACTATATTTAGACTAAAGAATAATTTACTAAGTTTTGGTGCATATTCTAAACCTCGATCAAAGGTGTATAACAAAGAAAATCGAGAAATGAATGAAATAAATGTGTTAGCTAGCGTTCATGCCTATCCCCAGACTTCTTGTGCGAAATTAGAAAATTACACTGGTGTTTCTCAATCACGAGTCCAAAGAATTTTAAAAAAATATAAATATTGCCCAGAACTTATATCCTGGTGATGCAGCAAGACGGTTAAATTTTTGCAATTGGTTTTTAGACCAAACCCGAAGATACAATGATTTTGTAAGGAAAGTTATTTGGTCAGACGAATCTCATATAAGCAGTGCCGGTATATTTAACAGGCAGAATACAAGATACTGGTGTGATGAGAACCCGTACTTAATTTTTGAGCGACAACAGCAGGGTCGATTTGGTTTTAATGTAGCCTGTTTCATAATGGGGACAAAAATAAAGTACCGCTTTTTTGAAGGAATCCTTACCGCCAATAGGTACTTGACAATCCTAGAAGACTTATTACCCGAAATATTGGAAGATGTTCCCCTCGCCTTTCGCAATTCTATACACTTTCAACAAGATGGCGCCCCTGCCCACAGTTCTAGATTAATTGGGCGCTTTTTAGAAAATAATTTTCAAGGATGTTAGATAGGAACACATGGACCAATTAGGTGGCCTCCAAGATCACCCGATTTATCTATATTGGACTTTTTTTGTGGGGTTATTTGAAAAATAAAATATATACCAACAGACACAACAGTCGCGAACAACTTCGTGCCGCAACGGAGGCAGCTTTTCGGGATTTACAAAGGCGACCTGTTATAATTTTAAATGCACTCAGGCGTATTGAAAAGGTTTGCCAATTATGTGTTAGGGAAAATGGACAACAATTTGAACAGTTAAATCAATAAGGTAATAAATAATGTCCAAAATTAATTTTAAGATAGATATTTGATTTGTAATACTTGTTCTGTTTGTTATACATAATGAACGATGTATAACTATTTATTAGTTGCTTTTAGGTACCTAAATTTCGTATTTCATGTTATTGAATTATTGTTCACATTATTTTTCTTTGCTGATAAACTCCTATAAAAAATCATGGAATTATTTGTTTGATTCTCCTTTTAAATGGAAAATACATGGCCTACTAGCAAAAAACTCAGCTCTTTAGTGTTTTTTAGCATTTCTAATAATACCATGTGTATTGTATTATACATTATTTTAAAGGGAAAAAAATAACGAATTCAATGAAATAATGAAATACAGGGTGTTCCATTTAAAAATATATAATGTTGTGTAGTATATTCAAAACCATACTCGGAAAAAAAAATTGAGTACTCCACTGGATTCTATGCAAAATTTTCTATTAGACGTAGTTCTTAGCGCAAGAGTATTTCTAATAACTTCGTAGATATAGAAGGGGTCCAAAAAGTATAAATTAGCAAAATCGCCCTGTATCTTATAAATGGAAACACTTATGCAAAATCTGATATGGCCATCCTGAGTTTCACAAAAAAGTAGAAGGTATGTGAAAACCGCAAGACTCTATCTTCAATAACAACCGAGTAACCTGGCAATCTCAACCAAAATGGGATGCACTGTACAGTATTTCAGTCAAATTTCCTGGCGGCGACCCATAATACTAGCGGTTTTCGCGGCAGTTCATTCTAGATTTCTGTGACAAGGCAGCGTCCGTTAGTAGCTAAGAAAGGGGAGGTTCCCGGCCCTCTATCGTTACTTGTTAAACCTTTACACAAGTAGTTCGCTCGACGTACTTTCCTTCTGGATTGCGTGAAAAGAAGGGCGTTCACTTGTTGAACCTTAACACAAGTAATCGTCGGGATTAAAGTGAAGAGACGACCTTGCGGTAATAGTGGGTCCGTCGTTATCAGGTTATCCTATATTCTTAATACTAATATACTGCTATCGCCCATAAGTGGAAGGGTCACGGACTAAGAGAGAGCAGATTACATCGTTTCACCGTACTTGATCCGTTGTGCGCAAGCGTTACGACTTTGTTGAGAGAATGTAAATGTGATGGGAAACCACTACCCTCAGATCAAACAGAGAGAAAACATAACCCCAACGACAGATGTGAAAAATGACGCATTTTCGAACATGCGTATAAGACTCGAAGTACAGTAAAAAGATGTTTGCTTTTTCTAGACTCTCCTAGCAGTATATTAGTATTAAGTGTATGAGTTATCCCCAAGTACGGGGTGCCACCTAGTATACGAAACGAGAACCATTTGCCGACCTGTCACCTGCTAATCCTACACCTAGTTGAAAGCGGATGTAAATCTCGTACAGAAAGGTAAGGGAGAGAGACTTATTTGTGAGTCGAACGTGTCACCCATCGGCGTGGTCATCTTAAATAAATAGGGGTGTGCTTAAGATCCCAAAATCTGTACTGCGGGTGGTGCTACCAGTGTCTCAGTTTCTCTCTACTTTCTTGTGTTGGTCCCGTTGTGGTGTCGGCATGGGGTTCCCTTTCCTGACGGGTTCCACCGGTGTAGAATTTAAGGTAAATCCCACCTTAATCCACCTGCATGTCTAAGTTCTGTACTACACGACGAGTTGTAAGTCAGCTAATAGATACTATACTAGACCTACAACAGACGTAATCTTCAATGCTGTGCGTTTAGAAATTGCAGTTACAGTGTCTAACAATGTAGTATTTGCACTCGAGCTTTGCGGACCGACTCGCATCCAGTGATAGTCAGCATCTGAGGCCGTCGTTTGAAGTTTCGGATCAGCTGCTTCTAAGAAGGTTAAAGCTGACACTGGAATCCGAGTCGCTTACAACACGATGAACTCCGCAACCTTCTTAAATTTGGTTATCTTAAGGTTCTTAAAAGTCGATCTCTTATTGCTATATAGACAATAGCTAAAAACCTGTTTTATGTCATTACAAGGTATTTCAGAAGCTTCAAAAGCCTATTGAATAAAGGTCTGAGAATTTTTAGAAAGTTCATCGGGAATATAGTGATTGTTGCCAACGAAACGCATGATATTCTCGATGTCGAGAAAGCTTCTAGTGTGTAATACCCAGATAACTTTAAAACAAGACGTTAATAGCTATGAGGGTTGATTCTGATTCGTGTACTTACTGTTTTGACATATTAACTGTAGATTATCAGATTTAAATTTTTTGCAGTTCAAGAGTTTAAGCTATGTTTGTGAAGTACTATTATTGCACCTCGCGAAATTAGGATACTATTAATGACACTACTTATTTTCTAAATAATTCATTCACTTGTGCAAAGACCTGTTATCATAAAGATATGACGTCAACATTGCGTAAAATGTAATTAAGAGCAGATTCACCTTATGACAGTTGTATATTCTGTCAAGTTCGACACGTATTCTGTGACTCAATTAATTACTGTTTTTTGAAAGATAGTTGTGGCATCTCTGAGTTTTTTTGTGAATAAAACCACATAAACTTGAAAGTCTGTATACTTCAAATAGTGCAAACGTTTCAATTAATTAATTATTGTACTAATATTTCCAAAGTAAATTGTGATATTTATACCTATATCATTGGCAGCTCCAATAACTACGTATGTCTGTAAATTGACTTACAGGCAAACTTTCCATTACTTTTATGTTTCTTTTGCTGTCGGTCACTTTCAAATGGGCCACTCTATTCCATCCATTCATGATGTGTTGAAAGAAAACGTGCTTGTAATGTCATAGGTAGAACATTTTTCCTGAAAAAACTTGTAAATGACCATGAACTTATATTAGGAGAAAAGGAGTGATTTCCAGACATCGGTAAAATTTTCATCCAAGACTATGAAAAAACTACAGCGCTACCAAAACAACTGAATAAGGATTAAGGGAGACACTACGTCAACAAATAACCTTTTTTTTTCTAATCGTAAGTACTTCAAGATGTGGCATAGAGAGAAAGCGTGCTTGAGTCTAAAGTAGCTAGTCACTTGGTTTAAGGACATGTGAATCATAGTATCTCCATGAGTTGTCAGAATAGAATAAGCTTTATTATTTACTTAATTTCCGTAATTGATTTAAAAAAAGTCAAATATTTTTTTGTATACTAATGTTTCCTCTGTTTTTTTCCTGCAACAGACAACTATTTAATATTTGTAAATAGGAAAAAGTAAGATACGGTCATTTCGAAATCTTACCCAGATCCCAACAAAAATTCTTCCTCTCAGATATTTTGACAGATAGAAATGTCTCCAATATGATCAATCAGTATTCTTGTATATAAATAAGTGTTTTGTTATGTGATACATATTTGTATTTGTAGAAGTTTCAACTACTAATATCTGCAGTCCATATTAGTTTTTATTATGCTCCATAATATTTTTTGGTTCCGATAAAAAATATACTTAAATAATACATATGCCCTGAGAGTAAGTGAGGTTTAGAATACGTACCCATTATTCTTTTATCCCTAGTATATCTTGGTTTTGAGATTGTTTAGTAAAACATTTATCTAATCTATTTTAGCCGTACTACTTAAGAAACTTGTAATTCATTTATAAAATGTAGTTTATTACTTTAAGAAATTTCTACAATCTTAAATTTTTATAATTGTTTTAGTGCAATATCATGATTGAATTCAATTCATTCAATTTCGGATACAAAAAGCTTGGACACCAAAAATTTCATTATTGTACCCAGTCATGTTATAGTGGTATACTAATAAGGTAGTCTAGAGATCTTATTTTACTATTGTATGGAATTTGGCTTTTCTTTGACCAAGCTGCTTTATGAAGGCTTTTCGCTCCAGGATCCCAGCTAAATGCTGTTTGCTTCATATCCCCGTAAAATTAGAAAAAAATCCTTAATTCGCCACTACTATATTTTAATGAAGAACATGAATTGTATAAGTAAATATTAAATTTATTCTAGTAATTTGTTACAAACAATTATTAGTATCCTTTAAACTTTTTAAATTTAAATATATGTTCATTTATTTCCATTATGTGTAAAAATAAGAAAGTATGCTTTTGGGTTATATGATTTTGGTTTATTTACATTATATCAAAGTTGAGTAAATTTGTAAAATAAGATTTTACTTGTATATACTAAACATACACACAGGAACTTCTCCAGGTAGTGAAATCAATCTATAGCTAAACAACAGAAATATACCTTTTTAGTATAACCAGTGCATACTGAAGTGACAAAATAAGTAATCATAGGGCATTGTATGTTTTATATTTAATGTTTTAAAGAACTTTTCGATTGTTTCATCTTTTTTAGTACTTTTCAGCGAGTATCATGTCTCGTCAAATTTGGCATTTTCCAATTCAATGTACGACGCCTTCACAGTTTTAGCGGTAGTAAACTAATACATTATAATTAATTTGAGGTAACTTTTTTAAATGTGAACAAACTTTATTTCAAATTTAGTAAACCTCAATATGTATTATCAAACTTACATTTGAGTTATAATAATTTTAAAGTGCCCGTTTTTAATTTTCATCTACCTGATTATCAGTTGTCCACCGATGTTCAGTTTTCTATAGCAAATGTATTCGTACAAACATATTGACTGTGTGAAACTTGATTATTAGTCGAGATCTTACAAGTTATTTTAATTAAACAATTCACAGGAAATCATTAACACTTAAATCTATTATGATTTCGTAACAAGTGTCATGTTTGACTCCTTATAAATTACCTTTCTATCGTAAATTCGACAAAGCACGAATATAACGATCATAACGACACAACAGCTATACAGTGTGCCACAATAAAACACCTTTCTGTCTCATGAGGCCCAAATGAACCATAAATTATATTCATTCACGAGCCTTGGTGGCCTGTAGGTATAATACAAACGAGAACAGACCAAACTCAAGGCTGGCTGTATAAATTATACATACCAAATTCTACTTCAGTGATTAAAACCTATTATACGTATTCATAAATATATAATTAAAATTTAATGAACGCAATTAACGACAGAGTCTCCTCTATTCCCATTTTTTATGTCGTATAAAGTCTCCATTAAATATCACTTATGGACACTTGGGCGAAGCTTATGGTAGTTTTGTTCCTTTTGAAAAATTAACGCCGAGAGACTGAAATAATGAGTTGGCATCTCGTAAAGGAATGAAAGTGAATGTGGAGAAGAACTTGTAAGGAATTGTTGAAATATAATTTTGTCGAGATTTCGTTTGAAGGTTTGTAAAAAGTTTCTTTCTTGATGTGTTAATCAACAGGAACAGGTATAGTTTTAAAGAATTTCAAACATACTAGAAAAAATGTATTATGATAAATAAAATTTTCAAAATATATTGTTGTGTGAGAACCCACAATAATTTTTCTACGTTCAGCTGTTAATAAGTGGAAACGCAATTTTAAGAGATTACTAATAGTTAGATACGTTTTTTTTTGTGGTTTGCCTGTGAGAATGAGTAATTAATTTTAGTTAATTTTGCAATCATTCTTTAACAGATTTTTTAAATTATTTTTTTTTATGAGAGTGATCTGATTTCGGCTGTATCTCAGCTGTATGTCACTGCAGTTTGACAAGTACAAAATAAGTTAAAATCTTCCAACTTGTTCGAATGAGTTCTGATTTCTGTGAAAATTTTGAATTAAGTGTCTAAGTGCTTCTTGGGAAATAACACCACAGTTTAAAGAAAATTGCTGTATATTCCAAACGTTTCGGGGTCTAGATCAGACCCCGTTGTCAATGGTTAAGAAACTACGGATTAAAAATGTCACAACTCTAAGATGTAAATTAAAATATTTGACAATGTGTATTATTTTGATTTTTGACGTAACTAAGAGAATTTTATTTGTAATATACAGGGTAGCACAGAAATTTCTAAAGATCATATTTTGACATTGTGAATCTATACAATAATGTTCCTGTCACCAAAACACTTCCCATAGTAAAAGAACGATTAGAACAAGATTCTTTACTAAATCAACGTACTCAATTGTCCATTAATACAAAAATGGAACTACTAACATTTTGTACAAAGACAACATATTTTCAACTTAATGATGACTTCTACCAACAAGATTTTGGCATGGCAATGGGTTCCTGTTTGTCTCCCGCTTTATGCAACATTTTTATGGAAAAATTTGAAGAACAAACAATTTTCTCAAAACAGATTAAACCTTTGGTTTGGTGGCGTTATGTTGATGACATATTCGTTATTTGGGAACATAATCTTGAGGATTTACATGCATTACTTAACGACATAAACAACACAGAACCAACTATTCAGTTTACACTAGAGCTTGAACAGAATAACAAATTACCATTCTTAGACATTTTAATAACCAAAACATAATCGACATTTGAAACAGAAGTTTACAGAAAACCAACTCATACTAACAGGTATCTCAACTTTAACTCTAATCATCCAAGTTCAGTAAAAAGAGGTATGATTAAATCTCTATATGACAGAGCAAAAACCAACTGTTCTAATATCAATAAATTCAATGAAGAAACAACGTTTATAAAAACTGTACTTTCTGCCAATCATTACCCAAAATGGAATACCAAACAATCCCTAACAACCAACATCAAACTTCACCAAGCAACACTGACTCCCAACATAATCACATTAATACAATAACTATACCATACATACAGGGTCTATCAGAAAGACTAAAAAGAGTGGGAAACAGATATAATATCAAAACATCATTTAAAACAAGAAATACACTAAAATCAATTATATCAAAAACCAAACTAAATAGCACAACTCAAAATACAAAAATTTGCATTTATAAAATCCCGTGTGAATGTAATAAATTCTATATTGGAGAAACCTCTAGACCTCTGAATGTTCGAATAAACGAACACAAAAATTACATAAAAGAACTGAATATGCTTGGGACCTTGATCATAAAATACAGTTTCAAAATTCAGTTATATTACACAAAGAAGAACACAACACCAAAGAAAAACTAAAATAGTCTGCTTTAATTTTGTTAAATGAAAACGATTGTATCGCTACTACCTCCGTAGAATTCAGTCGTTCCTGGTTGCCGATGATTAAGGAAGAAATTGTTAATGGTCATGTCCTTGTGAACAACCCAATATCGGGATAGTTCATAAGGTTTTTCCTAGGTTTTCCCTTATGATTTTAATGGGATCACTGAATCACCAAAGTTCTTTGGTTGCATTTTTGGCGAATGCACTATCTTATAACAAAGTCGCACCTAGGAGCGCCACATAAAGTTCTGAAGATCTCCCTTTCAAATTCTTCCAATTTGAAAGGAACTTTATGATTATATGAGCTTTAGAATTTTCTGTGCTATCCTGTATATTACAAATAAAATTCTCTTAGTTACGTCAAAAATCAAAATAATACACATTGTCAAATATTTTAATTTACATCTTAGAATTGTGCCCTTTTTAATCCGTAGTTTCTTAACCATTGACAACGGGGTCTGATCTAGACCCCGAAACGTTTGGAATATACAGCAATTTTCTTTAAACTGTTGTGTTATTTCCCAAGAAGCACTTAGAAATTGAAAAATATACCACACGTATCAGTCAGAAAACATTAAGCTTACCTTCTAGATCATAAGTTATGATTATGTTCCTGATCAAAACGTTTATTATTTAGTGGGAAATAACTACCTCTTGTAATAAAACATTTAAAAACTTGATTATATGTTTCAGTGTCACACTTGACACTGTAAGTAAATATTAAAATAGCAGAGCAGTCTAAAGTTTTCGTGAAAGAAACTGACACTGACGTATTCTTAGGTGTAGTACACAATTTGCCCTAATTAACTCATTTGGTATAATTTGTACGAATTTATTAATGATATTACGTCCATGATATTTGATAAAAAATATACACTACGACAAAATTAATGAAAAAGTAATGAAAAATATTAAAGGGTTCTACTCAACGCATATTCCACCATATTGGAAATTTTTAAAGCAAACATTGTTGTGGGCGAATTTTGTTAATATCATGTGTCAAAATGCCGCGGAAAATAATAGATGGATGTTAGATAGTTTTCTAAAAGTTGAGGATGTGCTCTACGAGTTGGTAAGTGAATTATTCTGAAAATGAAGAAGATGCCATTGATAGCTATCGGAATCGTTTTCTTTTGTTAATTTCATTTGTTGATAATATCAAATAAAATGTTGTTTTATTTATATCAATATCATACATGTAAATATTATATCGAACATTCAAACATATTTTTATACTGTCTTTACTTTATTATTGAATAATAATTAGTCAAATTTTACGTGCCCTGGAATAGTAGCATTTTTGAAAATTACTTGCATAATTTTTTATCACATAAATAGCCAATGTTTTTCTTTTTAATAAAAACTCATGTTTTGTTGCAATTATAAAAAAACAACATAAAAATTTTAATTATACTCTTATTTACCTCAGTGGGTTACATTTCAAATAATTCGAAATCGTCAATGACTGGACCAGTATTGTTTATCTAAAAATGTGTTTATTTGAAACTAATGACCCGAACAGCTTCAACCAGTACTTGTCAAACTGCGGTTGGGATACAACTTGTTTTACAGCTGGGGGTAGAGCCTCTTAGAATTTATCTTTTTGTAACTTTTATCGTCAGCAATCTCTATTTTTGTAGTAACTCTTAAATACGAGATCATGTTTCATCGTATACAGAAAAAATAGCTTTAATTTGACATATGATTCATCAAATCAGATTGTGAATGAAATTTTTTATAACAGAAAATTGAATTAAAAAAGTTAATTGAAAATCAATGTTTGAGGATTCCAACGCAGTTTCCAGTGTTATCAGGTTATCATTGGTTAGGTCTTTGAGGGTAGGCTTTAACATCTGTTTAAACTTGTGAATTCCTTCATTGCCAAGAAGTTTTCACTCTAGCTGTCTAACCTCTCAGGTTACACCAAAACGATAGCCCACCTTTTCCTACGCCCAGATACTGGTGAGTTCAACCCCTTTGGTTATCCCTGGTCGACGTTTTTCAGCCAGTGATTTTGTTCGAAAATAGGGATTACATGGAAAATATTAGAAATTGGTAACTTTATCGATTTCGATGTGCTATTCCCGAATTTCAACTTAGCCATCTGTGCCGCTTATCCAGCCATATTGGAGAAATGCCACCTTAAATAAAATTTTTTGACAACAACTCCTTACCAACTCGTTGTACTATAAAATCACTTATATATAAAAATAAACTAGAGAATATTTCGTAAAATCTATGTATAAGTATTTGTTTTGTAAATGCCACAACAAAACAAATGCCACTGTGCCGAAACGTCGTCTTTCGACTTACGATTCCAAGATGTGTTAATTACTAACGCAGAAGATTACAAATTGAGTACTTACATATAAAACAGAAGATTTCTGGTGTAAGTATGAATTTCACTGTATTTTACGTGAAACGAGTAAAAAAAATTAAGGTAATTATCATATATTGAACCATAAAGAAACTCTTGCTGAATCGTGATATCACCGTACATTTTAATTAAAACAAAACCAGTTTTAGCAGTATATTTCAGTCGATACAAACTGGTCATCGATATAAATGTAAATATATACTTTCATTATAAGGACATTCATACAAAGAACATCTCAGTTTATAAAAATGACACACATACGTTTTGTGTTGATTTTGATTTTTTTAATTTTTGTGCGTCAATTAATAAAAAGCCCCTATTCAAAGGCCAAAAAATTAAGGTTCAACCAAATGCCGTCGGCCTTTGGATAGGGGCATTTTCTTTATTGTTGCACAAAAATCAAAAAAAATCTGATGAAGTTTAAATTGGTTTAGCTTATCGATAAATAGTCCCACATTTTCTTCATATGACAACAACAAACAACATTCGAGGTTGAAAAATTGCTGGACATAATCTTAATTTGGAATTGTGTTAATAATTAAAAATGTAGTTAAAACAGATAAAATGCTAAATATTTTATATAAATTATTCTTTAGTCTTGTTTATTAACTATTTTTATACTAGTAATAATAATAGTGTCTTTTGTCAAACAAGCAGCGCTGTAGCCGCTATGCCGCGTTTAAAATCGTTGTCATCTGTCATCCACCGTTAGCAACTGTTAAGGTATTCCACTACCAAAGTTCACTGGTTTTAACACTCTGTCTTCTAATCTGTTAGTATTTGTACATATACTTTTTTCCAAAACCTCAGAGATTTCAACACCCTGGTATCAACACATGCTAGCATCTGTAAATATGCGCACAGGTCAAACGGACCTCGGAATCATTCAGGGCATCAAAATACTTAAACCTAGATGAGTTTGGTCAAATGCACATATACCACTTTTTTGTGGATCGGGGTAATCAATTACAAACTTGATGAGCCTAGCTGAAGAAAAGTTGCTGAAATGAAAAACTGTAAAATACACAAACTGAGACAAGATACTAATACGAAACAAAAGAAAAAACAACTTTTTAAAGAAGGTAAATATGTGGAATTTAGAGAAATGTTTAAGTAAACTAGGTAAACAAGAAAATAACAAGATGTAAGATATAACAACAAAAGTCCAAGATAGGCATTGACACCAATGGAAAATGGTAGAGTCCCAGGGTAAATTAAAGTGCGATAACTTGTTCGATTTAATATTCTATTTGAATTTTTGGAGTAGAAAGTCTGCCGTTCAATTTTTGTCCAATTAGAATTCAACGCTAATAAATTATTCAATTGCGTATGCAGTTATGTCATTATTAAAGACAAAATCAACACAAAACTTCTGTGTGTCATTTTTATAATTTGAGATGTTCTTTGTATGAATGTCGTTGCAATGAAAGTATACATTTACATTTATATCGATGACATGATAAAACTGGTTCCGTTTTAATTAAAATGTACGGTGATATCACGATTCAGCAAGAGTTTCTTTATGGTTCAATATTTGATAATTACCTTAATTTTTATTTACTGGTTTCACATAAAATACAGTGAAATTCATACTCACATCAGAAATCTTTTGTTTTATATGTAAGTAAACAATTGAAACTTCCGCGTTGGTAATTAACATATCTTGGAATCGTAAGTAGAAAGACGATGTTTCGGCAGTCGCATTTGTTTGTTGAGGCGTTTACAAAACAAATGCTCATACATAAATTTTACGAAATATTCTATAGTTTACTTTTATATATAAGTGATTTTACAGTAAAACAAGTTGGAAAGGAGATGTTGTCAAAAAATTGTATTTAAGGCGGCATTTGTTCAATATGGACAAGCGGCACAGATACGAGATGGCAAAGTTGAAATTCGGAAATACCACATCAAAATTGATAAAATTAGCAATTTCTAATATTTTCCATGTAATTTCTATTTTCTAACCAAATCACTGAACGTCGATCAGAAATATACAAAGGGGCTGAACTCACCAGTATCTGAGCGTAGGGAAAGGGGGCTATCGTTTAGTTGCAACCTGACAATGAGAAGTTGGACAGCTAGAGTGAAAAATTCCTGACATATGAAGGAATTCACAAGTTTAGAGCAGATGTTGAAAGCATACGTCAAAGACCTAACCAATGATAACCTGATAACACTGGAAACTGCTTTGGAATCCTCAATCATTGATTTTGAATAATTTTTTTTATTCATTTTTTAAGACATTTTCTCAATTTTCTGTTATAAAAAATTTCATTAACAATCAGATTTGATGAATCATATATCAAATAAAGAGTTACTACAAAAATGTGACATTAGTTTCAAATATACACATTTTTAGATAAACATTACTAGTCCATTCATTAGACTATTTCGAATTATTTGGAATGTAACCCACTGTGGTATATAAGAGTATAATTAACATTTTGATCTTGTTTTTTTTTATAATTGCAACAAAACATGAGTTTTTATTAAAAAGAAAAACATTGGCTATTTATGTGATAGAAAATTAAGCAAGTAATATTTTAGAATTCATTCGATATTAATTTAGTTTAGATTTGTGGGAGCCCTTGCCAGGTTTTCATGCCGTAGTTGGAGTCGTGGTGGCACTTTTCCCTAAAATTTCCTGACCGTCTGGGCTGTTTCTAACAGGACGGCTTTTGGCATTAGTTGGTAAAGCGGTTCGTCCAGACCGAGGTATTTTAAATTGTTTAATAGATGTTTTGGGACTACTCCTGTTGTTGACATAACAATTGGTACAGTTCGTGTGTTGTTCATGTCCCACTGAGCCTTTATCTGCAATTCCAAATCCCTATATTTGGTTATTTTCTCAGCCTGCTTGATATTTTTATAATTGTTGTTAGTAATTGCTGTCAATTAAAATTGTTTCCTGAGAGAATTTATCTACCAAAACTATATCTGGTCTATTGTGGGCAACAGTCCGATCAGTCAGTACCGTGGGGTCCCAGTACAGCTTGCAGTTGTTATTTTCTAAAAATCTGTATTAATATTACCTTGTTTATTCGTGTCAGTTCAATTATTATGGAAGCCATTGTCAAATTAAATATGATATATGGTGTTATGTTTTTATTGGTTTATGCCCTAGACCACGTTGACTTTCGTTTTTCTACACCTTTGTCATATTGTATGTGACCGGAATTGATTGTTGTACTTTCTTCACCCTTAGGTTTTACTTTCAGTTTGTAGAGACGATCCTTATTTATTAAAATTCGTATGTTCACGGTTTCTATTGCCCATGTCCAACTTGGTGTTTTTTAACACCCTATGTCTACTTAATTTTTTGACAGCTGTTTATGACTGTCGTTTTCGTAAATGATATTTTGACGTCTTCGTTGTGCAATTAATTAATTTTAGGGACACGACTCTTATCCAGTATTAGGAAGTTAGAAAGAGTAGGGGCGCACCTGGACAGGACTGAAACAAGCCTATTCTCATGAAGATTGTGGAGTAGTGGCTATGCGCTACCCTACAACGTCGGAAAATATTCACTGAAAAAGTGATAGAATTTATGTATACATATTCATAGTTACTCAGTGAATTAAATTCTAATGTCACAGAATGAAAAATAGCGTTTAAATGTTTATTGTAATTTTTTTCCGAATAAAAACAGGATTGTTATCATACATAAAATTGTTTAAATGAGATTGTAATTCATTGGCTAATAATTGCATCACATTTAGTCCCACTTTTCACGGTGTTGTACTTTTAATCCCCATAACCTACAACCATGACTGTCTACTATGATATATACAAATAATATATTAAGAATTTTATATGAAAACAGTTACATCATTGATCTCCCAACAGAACAAAATCTCAGGATATCAAACACAAGATGACACGACACACTGTGATTCACATCGTTTGATTTGAGTCGGATACACATAATGGATAGAGGAAGCAATACTTCAAGTTAAAGTTTTATGCGTTCTCTCCTACAGAGGATATTTTACTAGGAATGTATTGTGTAAGAAGTTTGTGATTCCTTGAGTACGAAATATGAAAATAAACAATAAAAATATGTTACTTGTTATTTTTCTTGAGAAAAATAGTACAGTTGCTCACTGAGACGTTAAATTGGGAGTCGCTGTCTGTTAAGTATATCTGGATTACTCTTGAAATACTATATAATGTTTATAAAATTTAAATTTGTTTTTTTTTAGATTTTACAATATTACAATATCAGGATAGGGCTGCCATTTCTGATCTAGAATTCAGCAGGTTGAGAACTGTTAAATAAAATGGGAAATAGTTTTAAGATCCGACTATTCCTGCGTGACTTGAGGTGACCCAGTCTATAGAGATATTGAATTGACATTTTACTTAACAGCAAACTAGTTATGTCGTCACTTTAATAATAAATAGTTCATTGGCTATAATTGAGATGATTTTAATATCAAAATCGTATAAGTAAAATAACTATGGAAACATGCATAATGTTTTTTGTTCATGGCTCATATTATGTGCAGAGATGAGGCGATCGTAATACCGTGCATGGAAATTTGTTCAGACTTTTCTTCAGAATTTAACAGTATAAAGCCTCATTTTTGACATAAAAGAATACTCATTTGAAAGTTTTCTGACTCACTACAAAAATTTCAATGACGGCATTACAATCGTTTTACAACTTTTCATAAAACAAGCAAAATATACATATTTTAGGGGTTTATTATTGAACTAATTTCGTCGAATATAAAAACTATTAGTATAAATTGCCTGTTAACTATATGTCCAAAAATGTCATCACATTTTCACAATTGACTATTAATTAGCACGGTTTGGAACTCTTGAAACCATCACTGACTTTTGGATTTTATATCGTCGGTAGTGAATTCTAATAACTTATGGTATGATAGTGAACAATGTCACTTTGGTCATGCGAAATCGGTGACAATTGTGGACGAAACCAAACCAATCTCAACAAATTTGCAACAGTAACCTTGATATTACAGGCGATTCACCCTACATTTTTTCATTCTTTATATTATACCCTCTATACTGCCACACGATGTCAGTTACCTCGATAAAAAGTGTCCTGTGTGTTAACCCAGATTACAAACTATCTATTCCATTCAAACTTTATATATGCTGTTACCGGGATAATAACTATTGGTGCGTTCCCGCAATTTGTTTAGTGTATTCTTTTCAATTTGATTGAATTACTTCATTGATTTTTAAACTTCTGCACCTTTTCTAAAATATTCCGTCGCGCTAATGCTAATTTTAAGTGTTTTTTTGCGTGTAAAATATAGACTGTATTGACATTCGTGGTTCGCTTCCCTAGCTGTTTAGACGCTTGGGAGTTTTTCGTGTATTATGCTCCGAACTATTCGGTCACGCTTTGATTCCGTCTGAAGAGACGACGCTTATTGTTGTTTTTTGCGTTACGATTTCGCGAGTTAGTAGCTTCGTTCGTAACGACCGCTAAACCGCTTTCAGTTTGTTTCTTTTGTGTTTACAAAAGCGCATCATTTGTTGTTAAACCCGCATTTTTTGTATGCTCAATCAATGAACATTACGTCGCTATTTTTTGTGTAACGTGTTGTCCAGACGAAGCTCTAAGAAACTGTTCCTGCTATTACGGGGCTAGCCTCAGAAGAAAGAGGAACCAAGAAAACACCAGAGCTTCCGGACGTAAAATGTTAGTGATAACTTTTATTTGGTGATTCGTTTATGTGACCGCACGTGTTTATTGATTGTTCCGCTAAAGGTCCTTCGTCAATTATATACTTGCATTGAACCAGCATTGAACTAAAACCGCAACATCTAATTCATACATTTCTTTGAATATTCTCTATGGAATGTGCATCGAAGACATTCCATAATTTGGTCCAAGTACGAGCCGGATGCAATTTGAGTTAATTTAGTGCAAAGATTATCGAATAAATTCCATAATTTGGTCCAACTCCGAGCCGGATGCAATTTGAGTTAATTTCGTGCAAAGTTTATGGAATAAATTACATAATTTTGTCCAACTCCGGGCCGGATACATTTGAATTAATTCGTGCAAAGTTTAATGATCAAAACCATTGATTTTTCGTTGCAATTATTGTTGAAAACCGCATTGAATTTTAGTTTCTTTATTTGTTAGAAGAGAAAGCAAGTTCGGGATATTCACTAATTCCGTTGGAAATAAAACGCAATTTTTTTGCCGCCTTAAAAACTTACAAGAGCTCGTTTTGTTTGTTTTGGTTATTTGCTAAATTGTTTTGAATTTATTTGACATTTGGTCAGATATTTTACTACTTCAACAGTAAAAAATTGTACATTTTTGGAATAGTATTTTGTTTTCGTTCTATCGTGTTAGATTTGTTCAGTGGCGTTACAGTGATTTTAATTTATTGTTAAGATGTCAAAAACCGCTGAAAATTTATGTAAATTTAAAAATCATTGACAATCGGAGTTTAAAAGATTAGAAGATATTTATTTTGCTGCCGAGAAAGCCTTAAGAGGTGACGACGTTGAATTGTTTTTTAGCATGATTGATATGGTTGATTCAATTCATTTAGAATTTTTTAAACAGCACAATTCGATTGTTGGATTAATTTCAGATGCAAACGATGAGTTTGACTTTGAGGATGACATTCGCAATAAATTTGAAAAATTGTTTTATTCAATTAGGTCTATTTTTGCTAAACTGAAATCTGTTCAGAATTCTACGCCACAAAATATAGCTCGGGAAGAGGAAAGTGTTGCTTTGCCGCAAATTGATTTGCCTTCATTTAGTGGAGACATATTGGAATTTGGTACTTTTATTGATTTGTTTGATTCATTAATTCACAATAATGAAAAACTCAGTGCTATGCAGAAGTTCAAATATTTGCAGTTAGCTTTAAAAGGGACTGCTTTTGAGGCTATTAGGAATTTTAAACTAACACAAAACAATTACGTGAGTGCTTATGAAACACTTTTGAAAAAATTCAAGCGAACTCGTTTAATCGCGGAGTCTCATTGGTCAGCTTTAGAACAATTCCCCCAACTAACTTCAGATAGCCCTTCAGAGGTTCGGAAGTTATTGGATGACTTCAGTGATAATTTGGAAGCACTGAAGAATTTGGGTTTACCAGTAAATTAGTGGGATTTTTGTATCGTTCAGATGATGTTGAAACGAGTTCCAAAGAATTTAGCCGCTAAATTTGAACTTTACCATGGTACTGTGACCGCTCAAGATGACTTTCCGATCGGCTCGGAAGTTGTTGATTTTTTGTCGAAGCATTGCGATGCCTTTGAACATGTTGAATTATCCCGCAAGGCAAAGCGAAGTGTTGACAAAAAGTTACCATTGAATTCAAAGCAACATTCTTCCCGGTTCACTACATCTTTGTTTGTCACTAAGAATAGAAATTGTTTAGTTTGGAAATCCGATTATGCGATTTACAAATGTTCTGAATTCTTGAACAAATCAGTATCCGCGCGGTTTAAGTTTGTTAAAGATTTTAGACTTTGTTTTAATTGCTTGAGCGATTCTCATCAGTCGAATCGCTGTAAATCTTTATCCACTTGCCGCAACTGCAAACAACGCCATCACACATTGTTTTATTTTGTAAATCGTGGTGATTCAGGCATTCGGTCTGAATCTAGAGCTCCCCCCGTAAACCTGGCTTCCACATCTGGTGGATCCAGTACCATTAATACTGTTGAAAGTCCCGAAACTTCTCTACCGCAGACTTCTTGTCATAGTTCACTTTTGTCATACAATTCAAATGTGTTGTTATCTACCGCTTTAGTTGAGGTATTAGATAAGCACGGTTCTTATCAAACTTTGCGATGTCTGCTAGATTCTGGTAGCATGACATCATTCATTGCGAGCAAGGCTGTGAAACGCCTTGGCTTCCGACCTATGCCCGCTTCGATACAACTCAACGGGCTAGGTTCTATGCAGAGTCCCTCTGCTGAGGGCTCTCTTACCCTTTCTCTTCGCTCTATAGTAAAGCGTGAGTGCAATTTTGTTGTTGATACTATTGTTTTACCACGCATTTGCAATGATATGCCTGTTGCGCCCATTAACATGGCTAATATGGCATATCTAACCAATTTGAAACTTGCTGATCCTGGTTTCAATAGCCCAGGCGCTATTGACCTTTTGTTAGGTGCCGATATATTTTCTCAAATTTTGTTGAATGGACGTCTTCTGGGAAAGGAAGGTGTTCCTGATGCTATTAACACTGTGTTTGGTTACATCCTTATGGGTAAAGTGTCTTCGAGTTCTATTAACTCTCACTCTCAGTCAGTCATAAACCCAACTTCGCTTTTTTGTCAAATTGAAGATGTAGTATCATTAGATGATTCATTCCAAAGGTTCTGGACAATTGAAGATGTTCCAACCGCACTGGTTCAGTCCCCTGATGATCTTATCTGCGAAAAAATATTTTCCGAGGGATGCAGGAGATTGGATTCAGGTAGATTCGTTGTGCCTCTTCCTTTTCGAAATACACTTCCTACTTTTGATGGAATCTATAATCTCGCCGTACAACGTTTCTACTCTTTAGAAAGACGTCTTCTACAGCAACCAGATCTTTACAAACAATATTGTGATTTTCTCAAAGAGTATTTGGAGCTGGATCATATGGAGTTGGTTCCTGATCCATCTACTGCTTCTGATTGTTACTACATACCGCATCATTGTGTTTTGAAACCTGATAGTAGCACAACCAAACTTCGTGTAGTGTTTAATGCATCCGCTAAGATACCTCATCGGTTATCTTTGAATGATTGTTTATTTATCGGTCCCAAATTGCAGCAAGACATTATCGCTATTTTGTTGAATTTTCGATTTCCTCCTGTAGTGTTCACTGCAGACATCAAAATGATGTATAGACAGATTTTGATTGCCCCAGAACATCAAAATTATCAGCGAATCATTTGGCGTTTTTCTCCGCAAGATCCAGTTGCAGTCTATAGGCTCAAGACTGTCACTTATGGAGTTTCATCCGCACCCTTTTTGGCTATCCGCAGTTTAAATCAGTTGGCTGATGAAGAAGACCGCTCTTTGCCATTAGCAGCCGCTATTGTTCGATCGTCCACATACGTAGATGATATCATTGTTGGAAGTTCATCATTTGAAAAGGCTCAAACATTGCAGTTAGAATTTATTGAACTCTTAAGACGAGGAGAATTTGAGCTTCGCAAGTGGTCCAGTAATGATTCACGATTGTTGCTACACCTCCCTGAGGAATATTTGTCGATGAATCCATACTCTTTTGAATCTGATAATCCCTTAAAAGTTTTAGGTTTGCATTGGAATCCATCCTCTGACTCCTTTTTCTTTACTAGTCTCCCACATGTTGATAGCTCTTGTACGAAACGCATACTTCTGTCCACTTTGGCCAGAATCTTTGATCCATTAGGAATTATCTCATCTTCCCTCCTTATAGAATTTAGTTTTGCGTCGCCTGCTTGCTATAGAAAACTTTTCTAGTTGTGAACTTCACGCATTTGGTGATGCTTCTGAGAAAGGTTATGCCGCTGTTGTTTATTTTGTGTTCGAAACCGCATCTGGATTTCGTCAAAGTTTTTTTGTGTTGTCTAAATCGAAAGTTGCCCCTTTGAAAACTTTGTCACTTCCCAGATTGGAACTGTGTGCTTCTGTTCTTACTGCTAAGTTGGCTCATTATGTTTATGAGCAATTCAATAGTCGTTTGTTGTTCAAGGTGATTTGTTGCTGGTCAGATTCCACGGTAGTCCTTTCATGGCTTAGTTCTTCCCCGCACCGTTGGAAGACATTTGTCAGTAATCGAGTTGCTTACATTCAGGAAAAATTTCCTTCTTCTCATTGGTTTTACATTCAATCTTGTGATAACCCCGCTGACTTGGGTTCCCGCGGCACTTTGCCATCAGAGTTATTAGGCAATACACTTTGGTGGAAAGGCCCACAATTGTTGATTACCGCTTGTTTGCCACATGCTTGCTCAGACTCAAGCATGTCACCGCTAGTTATGACTGAAGCCCGTATAGTGGCGCTTCAAGTCACCGCTTTACCAAATTTATTTGGTACTTTGTTAGAAGAACATTCTTCTATTAATCGCATTACCCGCATTATAGCTCATATTTGTCGCTTTGTTGATAACGCTCGCAATCCAGACCGTAGGGGCTCTGGATCATTTTTGGCTGCTGAGTTATATCAGGCTCAGCTTCGCATTGTTCGCTATGTTCAAGATCAATATTTTTCTTAAGAGATTTCCCTTCTTCGAGCACGAAAACTTTTGCCCAAATCGCTTCGTAAACTTTCGCCGTTTCTTGATGAACAAGGAAGTCTTAGAGTTGGTAGTAGATTGGCTAATGCTCCATTGCCGTTTGACACAAATTTCCCGCACTGCTACCAAGTAAAAGTCGTTTGACTAATTTAATTGTCGAAGATTGTCATGTCACCAATCTTCACGCAGGAATCCAAACCGTTCAATTTCTTTTGCAGCAACGATTTTGGATTCTATCCGCAAAGAAAGTAATTCGTAGTGTCATAGCTTACTTAAGACGTGTCGTTGGAGATCAAATCCTAACCTACGAAGAACTTTCTACTGTATTTGCACAGGTCGAAGCAGTTTTAAACTCGCTACCTATAACCCCTTGTAGCAACGATCCATCGGATCTTACCGCCTTGAGTCCTGGAATGTTTCTTACCATGGAACCTTTAACAGCACCTCCTGAATCTGATTTCTTATTGTCCCATCTAATCGTCTCAACAGATGGCAGTTACTGAGTCGTTTGCATCAGGCATTCTGGAAACGTTGGTCGCAAGAATATTTACATACTCTTCATCAACGGAGCAAATGGACTGATCCTTCAGAGGTTGTTAAGCCAGGTACTCTTGTTATTTTGAAGCAAGACACTTCCCTTCCTTTGAATTGGCCATTAGGCCGCATTATTGGCGTACATCCTGGAGGTGATGGTGTGGTACGCGTTGCTACAGTTAGAACTGCAAGTTGTACTTTGAAGCGACCTCTTGTAAAGCTTTGTCCACTGCCAGTGGACCCTTAGTTTTGAAATAAGTAATTCAAGGCTGGCGGAATAGTGCGTTCCCGCAATTTGTTTAGTGTATTGTTTTCAATTTGATTAAATTACTTCATTGATTTTTAAACTTCTGCACCTTTTCTAAAACATTCCGTCGCGCTAATGCTAATTTTAATTGTTTTTTTGCGTGTAAAATATAGACTGTATTGACATTCGTGGTTCGCTTCCCTAGCTGTTTAGACGCTTGGGAGTTTTTCGTGTATTATGCTCCGAACTATTCGGTCACGCTTTGATTCCGTCTGAAGAGACGACGCTTATTGTTGTTTTTTGCGTTACGATTTCGCGAGTTAGTAGCTTCGTTCGTAACGACCGCTAAACCGCTTTCATTTTGTTTCTTTTGTGTTTACAAAAGCGCATCATTTGTTGTTAAACCCGCATTTTTTTGTATGATCAATCAATGAACATTGCGTCGCTATTTTTTGTGTAACGTGTTGTCCAGACGAAGTTCTAAGAAACTGTTCCTGCTATTACGGGGCTAGCCTCAGAAGAAAGAAGAACCAAGAAAACACCAGAGCTTCCGGACGTAAAAGGTTAGTGATAACTTTTATTTGGTGATTCGTTTATGTGACCGCACGTGTTTATTGATTGTTCCGCTAAAGGTCCTTCGTCAATTATATACTTGCATTAAACCAGCATGGAACTAAAACCGCAACATCTAATTCATACATTTCTTTGAATCTTCTCTATGGAATGTGCATCGAAGACATTCCAACTATCATATATGTTAATTCAGGTTACAAACTATCCGTATACCAATATTCAATCAATTCCCATCTGTAAAAAAGTACCCCATATCTTAATTCAGGTTACAAACTATCTGTGTGCCCACATCTATAAGGCTGGTATATTGTCAAAGATCTTTGACAAAATCTTTTAAAAAACACTGGATCAAATAGTTGATATGAATGTCAGAACAAATTTCATTAAATGGCATGTTACATTATATCAAATATTTTCTACTCAAAATGAGGAATTTATGTAATTTTATGCTTGTTTGTTCTACTGTGGTGTGTTTTTATGGTTACAGTTTCAGTCATTTTATAACGTAAAAGGAATGGGCACCTAGAAAGGTAGGTAGTTTATTAGTAGTGGGACTCTTAAGCCAAACTTCTTATTAGCAGTTTAACCAAAATGTTAATTTTACGATCAGCTGGTAGAACTTTTTCAAACGGGCATAGTGATCCTTCTTAGAAAAATAGAAAAGGGCCGAACTTATTAAAAGTGCTGAGACACGAGGCAAGAATGGCATAAGAATTACTTTTGAATGGATAAGGCCACATTATTGATGTCGAAACGATAATAGTCTATTTTAGTTGCTGAAGAAATACACAAATGAAAAAATGGTATAATATAGATATACAACATTATGTATATAGATCTGTGATATGATTTATAGCTCACTATTTAAAAACACACAAAATTGCTTTAATTTTTTCGGTATATTTATTAACTTTTCTATCCTATTTTCTTTGTAGGCAATTAACCTCTTAGATGCACTATATGTTGTCGGGTTTGAAGCGTATGGCTTCGAGCATCCAACGAGGTATCACCTACGCCCATGCCGCGCTGAAGATGTCTACCGCAGTTGCAGAGGAAACGTTCGGAAGACATTCCAATAGACTACGGCAAAATAGCCTGGAAACATCTAGTGCGTCTATTGGCACCGGCCGTGAAAGCCTACATACTTGGATAATTAATCTCTTGTTTCTATTTTGTATATAAAATTATACAAAATCGTATTCATACTCAAATCATACAATTTTTTCTGTACAATTCACCATAAACGTTGCAGGCCGCAAATTTTCATTTTCACTGACAATTAATATCAAAAATCTTTTATCAAATATAAGACGAAGCGTGATCAAAGATATATGTCAAAGAAATATTTGATCAAAGATTTGGTTGAAGGCCGGTATTACATTGTCAAAGATCTTTGATCAAATCTTTTATAAAACATTTGACCAAATATTTGATAAGAATGTCTGAACAAATTTTATTAAATGACATCAAATATTTGATAAAATATTTTCTATTGAAAATGGGGAATGTATGTAATTTCATGATTGTTTATGCTACTATGATGTATTTTTTGGCAATAATTTCAGAATTAAAAAAGTAATGGGCGCCTAGAAAATAAAAGTTTATCAATAGTGGGCCTAATAAGCAAAACTTCTTATTAGCAGTTTAAGCAAACATTTTAATTCTACGATTGTTATTGGATCAACTGTAGGAATTTTTCCAAAAGGGCGTATCGAGAAAAGAAAATTAAATTCCTGCTTCAGAAAAGGGGCCTATAACCACCAATGGTCAGCAACCCGTCGCAGCAAGCAACTACCCTACACATGAATTTATTAAAAGAGCTGAGACAGTTAGCAAGAATGGCTAAATAATTATTTTTGAATGGATTAGGCTTCATTATATATGTTGAGCCTATAATTGTCTATTGCTAAAGAAATACACAAATGAAGAAATTGTATTATATAGAGGATCCACCTACATCATTTTAGTCGAGTACAACACTGCGTTTCATTATCTACGGAGATCTGTGATAAGATTTATACCTCACTATTTAGCAATACACAAAATTACTTGATATTTTCTGTATGTTTATTAATTTTTCAATCCATCGAGTTTTCCAATGGTACTAACAATTTTCATTGTAGGTAGTTAACCTCTTGTTTTAATTTTATATATAACATTATACAAAATCAACGGTCTTCATACTCAAATAATAAAAATTTTTCTGTATAATTCCATTATAAACTTCGGAGGCGTAAATTTTCATTTTCACTGACAATTACCGTGAAAAATGTTTTATCAAATATAGTACGACGCGTGTATATGTGATCAAAGATATACATGAAGTAAATATTTTGTTAAAGATTAGGTATTACACTATCAGATATCTTTGACAAAGATGTTTTATCAAAGATATTTGATAATGTAATAGCGGCCTTAGAATCACATTTAGTGTATTAATGGGATAAAATCACTACATTGAATATTGAGATCTGCCACCTTTTTGCATTCTCAAAAATTATTATTATTTTTTAGTATAACCGAGATATGCAACTTATTTAATGTGTTACTCATGTCACTAAAGCATTTTATCATAGTACCTGTGAGGTGAATATTCCATTGGCCGTTGTCACCGTATTACGAAGTGGCAGCAGGCAGATAAGAGGAAACTTGAGTAATTAATTATTTCTAAAGCTCAACAAAGACTTTGAACCTTATTATAATGAACAACACTATGTTAGTCGTGAAGAGATTTATACGCAACGCAATCCGCAAACAGGGCATATGCTCCAACATTGAACGGAATTAATCACTGAGCAGGCCTAATTTACTACGAAATGAGGATTATTGTAGCAAAAATAAATCGATGCCAGCAGATTTAGTGGCAGGGGAAATTTGCACATTGTCCATTCAGGAATTAAACAGTCCGCTATAGCGGACCATTCAGCTGGATATACTTTCAAAGGGATTTTACTCGAAAATCCCCTGAACGAACGTGAAGGGATATTTGTAGAAGTAAATCACTTTCTACGAGCCGATGCCGATACCGCCAGGTGGTTGCTGATGCTGACGTCGCATTGGTAATGTTGTATTTTGCTTTGTATTTTATATTATAATTACCATTGAGCTTTTATAGAATATGGGTTTGTTAAAGCATTTTGAGGTTCTTACAGGTATTTATGTGTTAGGAGGGAATTATTAAATATGTTGGACTAAAATTAAGAGATACATGGAGGAATTCGTATTTCCAAATATAAATAAAGTTCAACGGTATTTCGAAATGATTGTTTATTAATCTGTCTGCTCCCTGGAATTGTATCTCTTCACTTCTTCTGTAACGGATAAGTATTTGAAATTTGATTTTTGAAACAAAAAGTAGTAGGAGCAATTTCGAAAAATTGTTTAGATATCTGGTTGGCTCTTTCAGAAAGTCATCCTCAGAGATGAAATGATAGAAGGAAATCTCTACATTTTGAGGAACCATTATTTCTGTGAACATATATGCATTTTGTGTCTACTTATCTATTTTGGTAACATTTCGACCCCAAGTCTGTAGTCATTTTTTAATCACTGTATATGTTATTTAGACGTTATTTCTTGGATTCCTTGACTGGGTTAATTTGTCTTGTCAAATAAATGAGAAAGTGACCTTTTATTTGATAATTCGATCACTTGATATTGAGGTTTCCGTTATGATACTCGGATAGTAGTAGCTGTTTCCAAGAAGAATTAAACTCCAAAGATTTTGGCATATTAATCAGCATGCACTTACGAAAGCTAGCTACTTAGCTTCCTATATAAGGAAATCCTTTTTCACCCTAGTGAAACTGCAGAATTTATGCTAATGATTAAATTTAGTAAATCGAAATGCTCTATATTCATAGAAAAAATTATGAAATCAGACGTGAAAGAACATGTAAATCCAATGATTGTAGCAAAAAAGTGAAATAAAGTAGGCAATCGTTGAGGACTGTCCAAGTGAAAATTTAACATTATGAAATAATTGTCTCATTTCCTCAAATTAATTGTCTTAAATTTATTAATAAAGAATGTGTTTAATATTACTATGAATGTATTTTTTGTTACATTTTGACAAATTCAATATCAATTTTTAAAATGAACAGATTATTATGGCTTTATTACGATATTGGACTTTCGTTATTAGAAGCGGGCTCGTTATTGGCAAGTAACACGATATTGTATGAGTATCATACAATCAATGCCTTGTTTGCAAAATATTGGTTCTATCTCAAAGAATAACCATGTTGGGTGGCTAATAGATAAATATTTTTTATATAAAGTTTAATTTTTTTAAATGTAATTTTTGTGTGAACTACACATTGTATGTCGTATGACCCAATAAAAGTAAATGAAACAACCAGGGCCGTGGGATATACATAATATATTTTAGCGGTTAGTTATCAAACAATGACAAAGGGTGCCCTATAGAAAAACAGGAAATAATCTTTTTTATTTTTTCTGAGTTCTTTGGAAATAACACCACATAAACTTGAAAGTCTGTATATTTCAAAAGTCCAAACGTTTCAAGGTCTAAATCAGACCCCGTTCTCAATGGTATTAACACAAAAGGAAGAAGAAATTAAAAAATTAAGAAAACAAAAGGATTCGCAATGACAAATATCGTAATCACAATTTGAAATTAATTAATGACATTGCTACTGAAATTACAGGAATTATAGAAATTACAAATCCTACTTTACTAGTAGTAAGTTGATACCGCTGAATCTCCCGTTCCATTGTACACGTGAAATTGTATTATCAAAACAGTACATTCAACTTCTTTCAGTAGAATTTGTGCAAAAGTGTGTTACTGAATTTATTAAGAGATATATGACTGAAAAAGAAATTAAATTCTTTAAAATAATTTTTATAATTTGCTGAAAATACAACTTTTAACTTGTAATTTGAAATGTATTAAAAAAATGTGTGTTTCTTATACTAAAATACAATAGAGCACAGCAAATCTTAATAATAAACAATTATATGCCAATGACGTAAAAGCTGTTAAAATATTTCTTACCAGTAACAAACTAGGTTAAGCAAACGACAATGTTTCAATGAATAAATTATAGGCTTGATAATTTAACCAATTACGGACTCAATTAATTTGCGAAATAACAAATGACCATTCTGTCTGTAGTACTTTTGTTCGAAAGACATTGATTATTGGAAAAGAAACAAAAAAAAATAAAAAAATATTCTTCATTTTCCGATTATTATAATAAAATATTTAAAAAAATAACCTACATGCAAACAGAACTAAAAAGTAACATGTATAGTGATTACTCTCTTCGAGGTGTCATTCCTTGAAAATCCTAGATGTCGGTGTTACATCTCGCGTCTTCAAATGTATAGTGATATACAATAAATAGCACATCCAGTGATATAGGTACCTACATTTAAAGTAAATAATGTCATCAATGTAAGGTCCCCATTCTGTACACATTAATTACCTATCAAGTATATTTTTGAAGTCGTTTCCAAGCAAACCTAAAATCCTGCATTGTTTACATATTTACTAATTTACCAAAATTGATTGTTGCTCGGCTTACCGACTTCAATAATATATACATATTAGATTGTATGTACAGAATGAGCACCTTTTATTGTTAACATTTTAACTTTCTGGGTAGGTATCTAACAACAGTGAACGTGCTATTTAATGAGTATGGTATTATGTTTTGTAAATTATTTTCAACTATTTAGTTCTAGTTTAAAGGGAGTTAATATTTTAACATGTTTTATTTCTGTTTCAGTTGTTTTTTTAATTAGGTTATTTTTAATTTTCCGCTTCTTACTTCTATTTTGAACTCGGGCAGTATTCATTCTTTTTTATTATTTTTAAAAACCTTAATAGACCGGGAGCCGGTAACACCGAATGCTCGGTCATTAAGAACGCTTTGACTTAATAATTAAATTAACTATAATTACTATTGCGTTTATCACCGTAGTTTAACTTCGGTTGCTAAGTTGATCGCACCGAATAGCAATTTAGAGCCTGACAATGAATTATCTATTAGGTAAAGAGTCAGTGACACCCTATGCCTGGCCATCGAAGATTTGAAATATTTTTATATAAATCCGTTGGAGACAGGTATACAAACAAAATTAACTTGGTATCGTTGATTTAATGAGCCGAAAATATGTTTAATTAAATTAAAACTTTCATTGTCAGGAGTTCCCATAGTCTAAGATCCGGCTGCAGAATTAGTGCACCCATCGAGTGTTTGCTAAAAACCAATTTTTACGCATATTTATGATTAGGAGAATATATATCTACCAGGTTGCCTATCAAAATGTGGCCGATAGTATTTTTAATTAAATTATTATTAATTGATTTTTCGTAAAAAAATTCTTTGATTTGTTTTTTTCAATAAAATATCGTCCTATTCACGGCAATATATATATATATATATATATATATATATATATATATAATGACTCTGAAAAATTACGGTTGCCGTTGCGCACTTGGCCGTACCTCTTCGCAGCCAGGTGTACACATGTATGACTGTTACATTTATACACTCATAAGCTACATATATTATTTATATATCAGAATAAAGCTATTTTTTTCTGTTTATTATGATTTTATTATGATTACGGTTGACGGTTGCCTAGTTAAATCTAACCGCAAATAAGGGTTGCCGGCTGTTAAAGATGGTAAATATTAAATGTAGAGTGAAAGAGAGCTAGCACGTAACATTACCAGTCAGACGAGGATAGCGATTCCCAGCTGTACGACGGTTTCAAGCGATTGCGCATGCGTCAGATGTTAGTGTTCTCAACCACCGGTTCAAACAATAGTAGGTAGGAGTAAATTTAATAAATACTCCAAAAATATGACTTTCTTTTCAAAATGACAAATTTAAAAATTACAAAAAATGACAAATTTAAAAAAGACAGAAAACACACCTTAATTTTTGTCAATTTTATTTCAGTCCAAAACAGGCTGGTTTTTAACTTAGGCTGTGTCCCACGTAAACGAGATTTGCGCGATGCGTGTGGTACGCTGCATCAAAGTCACAACCACAAACTATGAAACACAAAATATACATTTATGATGTCCTTACTGGGTATTAAATTAGTGCGATTGCCACGATTTTATGATGTCGCATCACTCATTTGGTATGTTTTCGCCCGCAGTTTCAACTTGGTGTTAGCTCTTTTTAACAGCCGGCAACACTTATTTGGAGCCAGATTTAATTAGTCAACCGTATATCATAATAAACAGAGAAAAAAATAACTTTAATTTGATATATAAATATTAAATGTACGTTATGAGTCTATAAATGTCTCAAAATCATACCTGGCTGCGAAGAGGTACGGTCAAGTGCAGCAACGGCAACAGGATCTCATACTACCAGAACAACTCCCGGGCTATTTTATTGGACTTTAAATCTTTATGATGAACGGTCAACTGTCAGTTAAGACACCTCGAAATTTTTTATATATTGACTTTATTGGTAATTTTCGGAAATACTTCATGTTACAAGTCAAAGAAAAATCAATGAGACGACCTCGGGACCTTCCTTAATAGAATGTAATTTAAAAACATATGTTTTGAAAATATTGACCAATATAGCTAAAACCGTGCAGGTATGTGTTCAGTTCCAAATACGAACCCTAAACGAATAAACCGTATTTCCCAAAATCAAATTTTTACCAATCTGACCAAATTGAGAACCTCCCCCTTTTTGAAACTCGGTTGAAAATATGGTTAAGTACTTTTGACGGGATTCACTTGATTGTGTGTCATAGTGTAATTTTACGTTGCAAGTGGTTGCTCAATTTCTTGTTCCAAAACTATCACTGTCATTCGTATTTTATTATTAGTTATTATTTTCAAATAAAATACCGGCAAAGTGTTCTGAAGTGAATACCAACATTGCTCACGTTATAGGTATACGGACTCAACATGACTCAACACCTCAACATGGTACTATGGGGAAGAGCAGAGTGCGAAGAGATGCGCAAAGTTATGCCACGCCAATAACCGGTGTGCCTCCTTACAGTTTCATATCAAAAAGTGTCTACAATTATGTAATTATTTTATGAGTCAGTAATTAAAAAGATTACCAAAAAAAGGTACAAATGGACTAAGAAGTTTTAAACTAGTTACTCTTTATTAATATATTTTTTGTAAATGTGGTTTAATAAGGGTAAACTATTATTGTTTATACAATAAACTAATATCCATATATGGTGGAGGGAATTTGTTTGGTCGTATTGCTTCTTCATACTTTGCGTTTGAAAATTTCTATGTGACTTGGCGTGATTTAAATATGAAGCGTCAAATTCGCTGACTGAATATTTCCTGAGCAAGCGGAGATTGTAGGTACACCTCATATTTGATAATGAAGTGGATACAGCTGCGCCGTCTACATGGTAATGATCATTTCCACTTTTTTGTGTTGACAATAAATGAATCCGTTTTACACTCACCGTTTCCTGTTTAAAGTAGTTTAATAAAATCATGCTGACATTTTTGAGTGATTACAATGATTTTTTTCTGGAGAGCATTTCAAGTTTGAGAAATGTAAAACACAAGACAAATGTGTAGGTACCCTGCACTGTTGTCTATAACCACTTGTATATTATTTTTATATGTTTTTTATATTTAACGCATTGTCAGAAGGCTCACATTTTTTCTCTTAGATGTACACGACTGTTTGCCGACAGAGGTAAAAAGTTATCAACTACATATTGAACATTTATTGCGCCATTTTTCATGTTTGGTTCCCATGTACCTACTATCGTGAGATATCTCATTTTACGAACATTTAACTAATTAAGTAAAACGTTCGGAATATAAATGAAAGGATGAATGACCATACTTCACAGTCAGCGCTGCATGCTTTCAGCGGTACTTGAAATTGTGATTAATTCAATATAACTGTCAATTCTTTATTTACTGACAGATAAAGAAATATGTCTACTTATATATTTACGAACTTCATTTAAAACGTTTTAGGTGTTATGTTCACTACGCTACCAATCTCCAATCTAGTACGTAGTTAAACAGTATATGATAATAATGTAATGCACTTTTTTGTTTGTCGATAAATATTTCTGGAAATCAGTGAGATTGATATAATTTTTGTATTAGTTATCGGAAAACTGAAAAACGTCTGTCTTAGTGTTAATTATTTTAGTTAAACTCAAAAAGCTTAGACCGGGCTTTCTCAACTGCAAGGGCCTTCGAATGATAATTATTGTTTATGGTTTAACACTATAAATAGTTACATTAGCAGCCTGCAATTCATATTAAATATTTCATTCACTTTTATCCACCCCTTTATATACAACAGTTTATCACATTGCTATGAATATACTGGTTAGCATTCATGGAATTTGAGGTCGAATTTCAGAATTAATTAGAAAAATCGACCACGTCACTGAATTATAGATTCTAAAATTATTTTGACTTGTTCAGTGTGATTTACACACTTAAATTAAGAATTTTAAATGTAAATGCTCATATGGAAGCGACTTGACCATAGAATGTATGGTATCACACTCCCTCTAAGGCACACACTTTTTCAGCCTGCTTAATATTTAAATTATTGTTGTTAGGAATTGCTATGCCAATTAAAGTTGTTTTCCGAGAGACTTTATCAACCAAAACTATATCTGGTCTATTGTGAGCAACAGTCCGATCGGTCAATATCGTTCGGTCCCAGTACAGTTTGTAGTTGTTATTTTCTAAAATAGATTCTGGTTTGTATATATAGTAGGGTGTTCTTACCGACTGGGATAGCTCAAGTTTCAGCGGTAGTTCCTGGTGCAGTATTTTTGCCACAGCAGCGTGTCGTTCTTTGTATTCAGTTGCAGCGAACGCTTGGCAACCTCCTGTGATATGCTGGATAGATTCAGATGTTTGGCAACCATATCTGCATCTGTCGTTGTTGATAGAAGGGTCTTTGACGATGTACTTTAGATAGTTCTTAGTTGGAATTACTTGATCTTGGATTGCCAATATAAAGCCTTCCGTTTCAGGAAACATATGACCAGAGATCAACCAGTAGTTCGACGCTGAACTGTCGACATAATCTTGGTTGACGTCATTTATATGTCTTCCATGAAGGGGCTTTTCTTTCCATTTGAGCAGTTTCTGATCAGTTGTCTGGTGGTATACTTGAACTTGTTGTTCTGTCAGTCGCAGAGGTGTTGAGTCATCAACCTGATATAGACTCTGTGTAGATAAGAAAATTCTGCGAGTCTCTGGAAATGATTACGCAAATTAGAAATTTGTCGATCATGTAACTATATCTGTCAATCCTCTTCCTCCTTCACATCGGGGTAATGTTGTACGTTCGACACAGCTCTTTGGATGGTGATTGTGAGGTTTTATTAGTAGTACTCGAACTTTCCGTTGTAATTGTTCAATGTCGGTCTTGCACCAGTTAACTATACCGAAAGAGTAACTAAGCACTGAACACGCGTAGGTATTAATAGGCTGAAACAGATTTTTACTGTTAAGTTTGGTCTTCAGCAGTCGTCTTATCCTTCTATAAAACTCTGTTCTTAGGTCCTTTTTCATGGCTTTATTCCAAGGTATTTGTAAGTATGGCCTTCCTCCATGGATTCAATTGATGTGCCATCTCCCATTTCGTAGGGCCCCTGCTGTATTTTGCCTTTAACTATATTAATAATTCGGCGTTTGTCTAGGCCAAATTGCATATGGACGTCACTAGAGAACCCTTCTATAATTTTAAGCATATCATGCAGCTGTTGTTTCGTAGCTGCAGTCAACTTTAAGTCGTCCATGTATAACAAATGGTTTATCTTTAATGGTTGTACGTTGTTGTGCTGGAGACTGAACCCAAAGTTAGTCGAGTTCAGTTTTTGTGAGAGTGGGTTCATGGCAAGGCTAAGAGAATCTCCCTGGAATATAGGGATAGAGTCGGTTTGTATCGAACAGTCGGCTTCATTCAGAAAGATGTTGGTTTGCCAGGTGGTCATGACATATTCTAAAAAGTAAAACAATATGATTATTTACTTTATAGACTTGTCAAGACTATCATGGACATATTGTCTTTCTATTCTGTTGTTCCTGACCCCTCGTTGGTACTCGGTCAGTCTTCCAATGTCTTTCCGAAGAGAATTAATTTTCCCTTCTAGCCTTCTTTGCCAAGGTAGTATTCGAGGTGTTTGTCTAAATTGGGGAGGGTCTTGCTTTCGTCTTATTGCGACCCCAATTGTTTTGCAGATGGAAATTGCAGCACAGTAGATGATTGTATGTAGCGACTCTAACGTATTAGCACCTAACACATAATATGGCAAGATAAATTTGTTCATAGCCTGCAAGACGATACCCAGTTTCTTAGAAGATCTTAGATTGGGAAGAGTTGGTCTAATCAATGGATCTGTTCCACTATAGTCTATAAGAGCTCTTTCCATTTCCGCTTGGATTTTCTCAAGCAGGTCAGCGTTGGCAGGCTGTTCTTGTTGAATTTCTTGAATCTCATCCGCTCTTTGCGCCAAAGGTGTTTCAAGCTCTAGATCTGTTGTATTTCGACCAAATAATTCGCGCTCAATTTCGCTCTTTATTTCGTCCAGTTGATCAGGCGAAATAAGGCCATTTCTCAAGATGACACGATATTGATCTGCGACTCTCTGTTCGGTAACTTGAAGCTCTGGGTACTCACGACAGAACTCTTGATGCAGTATTTGGCGATATCCAGTCTTGTCCTGGCCAAGGTTAGTCACTCTGTAGAACGTGCGCATTATAAATTTATTCATGGCGCTAGTCCATTTGATGCGCTGTCTTATCGGTCCCGCTTGGGTGAGCGCTGGCTGTTGATCCTGCGCAACACTTTCTGCGGGTGGAGTTGTCGTTCTCGTTTGACTCCGTTGGTGATGGTCACGTTGTTGCTGTGACTGTATTTATGAGTGTTGTTGCGATTCTTCTGGTTCTTGGGCTGTAGCTCTTTGGACGACGTCCCGCATGCTGTCATGTCCAGCGCCGGCTCCAGAAATGCCCTGGCGATTCCCAGGCCGCGGCTCTTTTCTGAGGCATCTACTCCGTAGCTCCATTTTCATGGGTGGTGTCACCAATTGACCCTGGTGACCCGGAACCGTGGGGTTGTCACTTTCCAGATGAAATGATTTAAACCAGATCATCCCGTCCGGTTTTTTGGGGAAGGGAGAAAGGCTAGGTAGTAGGTTAGCGGACAACTGCCCCTTTAGTCCCCTCATACGACAGGCGGTAGATACCATGGTGCTATTCTAACCCAGACACCACACGGGAAAATGCTAATTATTATTATTATTTTTATTTTGGAATGAAATGAACACCTAACTGATATTTACTATTTTACTAAATGTAATGGGCGGATCCAGGGGGGGGGCGATGGGGGCGATCGCCCCCACCGAGAGCCTCAAATTTAGTATTATTATTAATATTAATATAATAACTTCAAGAAATATGGGTTTAAAATTATATTTTGAAAAATTTAGTACAGGATCGCCCCCTGTGAAGCATGAAATCTCCCCCTCCCCGATAGCACGTGCCTGGATATATTTCTTGAAAACTAATATGTATCAATATCGATTTTATATTTGGTTCACCGAAACCAAACACATCAATCTATTAATTCACATTTAGACAAATAATTATAAATACTTCATAGTGTTTTCTTCAATTTTCAAATGGGACTGTTTAGCTCAGAAAAAAAAAAAACAGAATTCTTTCCTAGTGTATATAATATTCTCTCCAAATTACTTTCCTAAACTTACAACTTATTTTAGTCGGCGGTTGACTAAAAATTTTTGACAGTTAGCTGCCAATCTAGTTATAACTGCATCTTTCGATCAGACTATTACTATCTTTAAGATTATTATAAATATATTGTATATCATCATCATGTGCAGCTATATACTACCATAATGGTTTCGCCTCTCTCAAAAGTGAAAGTGGCAATTGAAAAGATAAGAAATTGGGACCCTGTTGTGCTGAGAGAACGTATGAAGCGTTTGAAATATTGAGAACAGAAGAATTATACTTAAGAGAGCTAAACCGAAAATGGCAAGAGGAGAAGCTAGAAAATATAAGATCTCAAGAGGAACACAAGAACATATTAAGGTCTCCTATAAGAAAAATTTTGCTTGATGAAAAAGAACAAACTAATTATTATAATTTAGGTTCAAGCCTCTAAGGAATTCAACTTGTGAATCTTAAGGATCTGAATAATTGTAGAGAAGAAAAAAAGAGGAATAGTTGAAAAGCTAAGAGATCACCTAGTACTTCTTTGTACAAATATGTATATTCACTCTATATATTTATACTTTATCGTTTGTGGAGGCCTAATCCCAAATATTGAGTCGTTTTTAATAACTTTGTGTTTTTTATGCTTTATTTCATTAATGTTAGCTGAGAAACTGAAATAAATAAGTTTGGAAAACACCAAAGTGTGCTTCTCAGTCAAAATCCAAGAAATAACGCATAACAATTTTGGGAAATATTCCAGGTGGCTCGTTTTCGTTGGGACACTCTGTATATAGTGAATGACAACGAATCCAATATTGAAGTTGAAACTCCGTCACAACAAATTCGCATGTCATATTGTAGAGATTTCTTCCTCTAAAAAAATCTGTGAGGAATATTTTCAGTAAGAGTCCACCAGTAATCTCAGACATTTTTCGAAATTGACCCTGCGCATTGTTACAATACAACATTCAAATATTATGTGTTACAGAGAACAAGTGATGACTAAAAGCTTTCTTGAGCAGTCAAAATTATAAAATACTTTTAATATTAAAATGTCTAAATCCATCCACAATAATTCCATTTACAATAAAATCCATGCTTAAGAACGTAATATTTCATTTGGATTAGTCACAAATTTCGAATTAATCCATAACGGCAAGATTTTTCTCATTATCATCTATAATTCCAGTAACAATGGTATATGTTTACTCTCTTCGAGGTGTCATTCTTTTGTACGCAAGACAATATATATAATATACATTGTTTCTGGTTGGGCAACCTTCATCAGTTGCGCTTACCACAATTGAATGTTCTCTCGAACACTTCTTTATGTATTTGATACAATTCGTTAAATTTGAAGACGCGAGATGTAAAGACCGACATCTAAGATTTTTGGAAAAACTAGCACATAGAGGTTCCGAACCTGGAGCCATTCCATGTAATTGCTGTTACCCGTAAACCCGTAATTCCTAGGTTAGAATGTCCAGATGAAATTTTCAGGTTAACTTCACCTGTCAGAAATATTGAATACTCTCTTCGAGGTGTCATTCTTTTGTACGAAAGACAATATATATATATATATATATATATATATATATATATATATATATATATATATATATATATATATATATTTGTTTTTAAGTTTTCGCGGGCACTAAATACTAGTATTCGAGTAACTAGAAGCGAAAGCAGAAGGCTACGAGAATTATGCGAACCGACCTGAAGAGGGCAGATGTGACTCTGCCGAAACGTCGTCATTTTACTATCGATCCCGGCAGGGATCAGTTATCAACTACGCGGATGAATTCTGGTTAGGGATCCTTCATCAGTTGCGCTTCCCACCATTGAATGTCCTCTGGAACACTTCTTTATGTGCTAGTTTCCCCAAAAATCCTAGATGTCGGTCTTTACATCTCGCGTCTTCAAATTTAAGAAAATGTATCAAATACATTACGGTGAACTGTAACCACCGTAACAACGCATTGACAATGCCAAGTGAGACCCTGGCGAAACGTCTGCAGGATTCAAACATGAATCATTATAACGAACGGATCTATTCCCGGATAAATACTTCTTCATATATATATATATATATATATATATATATATATATATATATTTGTTTTTAAGTTTTCGCGGGCACTAAATGTTTTAGGTGGTTTCCGAGAATTCATCCGCGTAGTTGATAACTGATCCCTGCCGGGATCGATGGTAAAATGATGACGTTTCGGCAGAGTCACATCTGCCCTCTTCACGTCGGTTCGCATAATTCTCGTTGCCTTCTGCTTTCGCTTCTAGTTACTCGAATAAAAAAAAACAACATCCATTACGGAACACGCCACCACGATGTCACACCGAATAGACTTTGAGAACACCAGAGTACTGGCAAATATAGAACTCCCGAAATCAAGACTCGTAAGAGAGGCAATTGAAGTAGCGAAGAGACCTCACAGTCTAAACGCACGCAATGAAATTCAGAACTTATCGAATTGTTGGAAAATCCTATTAAACACCGTACCGGCTCGTACCCGTCCAATAACAACTCAACCGGAAATAACAAATCAGCAGGATGGAGCCGTGCCCACTGAGCGCCAAGGGCCAATCACACGCAGCCGTTCACGGTGTCAACCGATAGGCGCCGAGCCGCGACTATATAACAGCGCGCTCGCTTCAGAAAATCTTAGTATTCGAGTAACTAGAAGCGAAAGCAGAAGGCTACGAGAATTATGCGAACCGACCTGAAGAGGGCAGATGTGACTCTGCCGAAACGTCGTCATTTTACCATCGATCCCGGCAGGGATCAGTTATCAACTACGCGGATGAATTCTCGGAAACCACCTAAAACATTTAGTGCCCGCGAAAACTTAAAAACAAATATATATATATATATATATATATATATATATATATATATATATATATATATATATATATATATATATATATATGAAGAAGTATTTTATCCGGGAATAGATCCGTTCGTTATAATGATTCATGTTTGAATCCTGCAGACGTTTCGCCAGGGTCTCACTTGGCATTGTCAATGCGTTGTTACGGTGGTTACAGTTCACCGTAATGTATTTGATACATTTTCTTAAATTTGAAGACGCGAGATGTAAAGACCGACATCTAGGATTTTTGGGGAAACTAGCACATAAAGAAGTGTTCCAGAGGACATTCAATGCTGGGAAGCGCAACTGATGAAGGATCCCTAACCAGAAACAATGTTTAGATATATATATATATATATATATATATATATATATATTTTGATTGATCTTGGGTTTTTGGGACCATTGAAATAATTCTAATTTAGTTTTTCGTGGTAATTATTATATTTCACGTACGTTTCGACCAATTCTTGGTCTTCAAAAATATATATATATATATATATATATATATATATATATATATATGTTTTAGGTGGTTTCTGGGAATTCATCCGCGTAGTTGATAACTGATCCCTGCCGGGATCGATAGTAAAATGACGACGTTTCGGCAGAGTCACATCTGCCCTCTTCAGGTCGGTTCGCATAATTCTCGTAGCCTTCTGCTTTCGCGTCTAGTTACTCGAATACTAGTATTTAGTGCCCGCGAAAACTTAAAAACAAATATATATATATATATATATATATATATATATATATATATATGTCTTTCGTACAAAAGAATGACACCTCGAAGAGAGTATTCAATATTTCTGACAGGTGAAGTTAACCTGAAAATTTCATCTGGACATTCTAACCTAGGAATTACGGGTTTACGGGTAACAGCAATTACATGGAATGGCTCCAGGTTCGGAACCTCTATGTGCTAGTTTTTCCAAAAATCTTAGATGTCGGTCTTTACATCTCGCGTCTTCAAATTTAACGAATTGTATCAAATACATAAAGAAGTGTTCGAGAGATCATTCAATTGTGGTAAGCGCAACTGATGAAGGTTCCCCAACCAGAAAGGTTTCTTTCGAATCAAATATATTTTGGTTATGGAACTGTCAGACAGAAAACGTTTTCTGTCTGACAGTTTTGACTTTACCGACTAACCTTAAAAGAACTTGCTGCCTCAGCTTTTCCTGTTTTCACCTTGCACTGCATGCAAGATGTTACGGTTATGGTTATCATAATACTTGATAGGCTGAAGAAGCTAGAAAACAAACTAGCGAAACGTTCATTATCCAAAATGTATTTGATTCGAAAGTAACCTGGTAATTTTATTGGAGCCAAACCCAACGAAACTATATATATATATATATATATATATATATATATATATATATATATATACAGGGTGTAAATAGTTTGAGTGCATATATTTTAGGTGGAGGTAGTATACACCAAATTAAACAAAAAACTCTTATACCACTATGGTCAGTAGGCCTTAATAACCAAGAAAATCCCTAAAACATATTAAGTAAATTATTGTCAATCCGGCAACGTCGCTCGCGTTCGAAGCAGATTCACTCTTAGCGCGAATAATAAAGGAATGACTACGCCGACAAAAAATAAACACCTGTGTTTTTGTATTGACTGATGATATTGACCTTAGAATTAAATAAAAATGTATGAAATATTTTGTTGAAAATATTTACGTTTTTAATAGGTATTGCAATTAGAATTTGTATTTGGCGGTCTCTTTTATGCAATTATACAAAGTTGGGTAAATATGATATTCAACTCAAGAGATCTGTATATGTGGTTTTTTACCAGTTAAATTATTCGAAGAGTCATTATTACTGATTTAATTAATATTATTTATATTAGACAATTAAATATGTAATCTTACTTACCGAATTTATTATAATGATAGAACTGAGTTGAAACAACGGATTATTCACAGCAAATGTTCAAAATGCCCACCATTACTATCGACACAAGCACGACACCGTTTAATCCAATTTTCACGTATGCGAGAAAAAAATCCTGGAATATTTCGGATTTCGTCAGCAGCGTCAAAAATGCGTTGTCTAAGGTCATTCTCGTCAATAATTGGAGTCGTGTAAACCTTACTTTTCATGTGTCCCCATAAGTAGAAATCTAAAAGATTGAGATCAGGAGATCTTGCTGGCCAACGTATATGTCCGTTTCGACCAATCCAACGACGGGGAAATGTTCTATTTAAGAAGTCGACAACTAGATGACTTGCGTGGGCAGGTGCTCCGTCATGTAAGTACCACATATTGGAACGTGTTTGTAGGTTCACTTCATCTAACAAATCTGGTAGCGTGTTGTTCAAAAAATAAAGGTAATTCTCACCTGTCAAACGTGCAGGCAGTATAAATGGCCCAACCAAGGATTCACCAACTATTCCAGCCCACACGTTAACTGAGAATTGGTGTTGAAATACTGACTGGCGTATTTCGTGCGGATTTAACTCAGGCCACGAATGCGTATTATGAAAATTTATTATACCATTCCTATTAAAACTTGCTTCATCTGTTGTTAAAATATTGTTCACAAAATTAGGTAATTGTCGATGTTTTCTGAGGAACCAACGACAGAAATTGAGTCTTGGTTGAAAATCATCAATTGAAAGCCCTTGAACCCGCTGCATGTGATATGGATAGAGCAATTGTTCCCGTAATGTTCTATGAACAACAGTGTGAGAAATTTGCAGCTCACTTCCAATGCTCCGTGTGCTACGATATGGGTTGATGTCGATAAGGTCTAGTATTTGATCCTCAGCAGCTAAGATACGATTATGTCGCTGTGGTCCGCGATTGTTTATTTGTGGTATTACACTACCTGTTTCCAGAAGCCTCTGCGAAACAGCTACGAATGTCCTAGCATTGGGCAGGCGTCTGTTTGGAAACCTTTCCCTGTCTAACATTCTTGCTATTCTGCAATTACGTCTGCTTTCCCCATAAATTAAGAGCATGTCATGTCTTTCCCTAATTGTATAATCGGCCATTATTTATCACAAATAAATACTGTCGCACTATTCTTAATTTTCGAACTTACACACTAATCACAACCGATTTTATTTATTTAAAAAATATATTAAATGGAAAGCAAACCACAAAGTCTACATCAAATAGATATCATTCAAATCACTTTACCGTTTATCTATTCTTATTTACAAGAATCGAAATCGCAAAAAACAATCGTAACTCTCAGTCGTCGTTAAAGTAAAAAATGTAGTAAATAAGTTGGTCTGTATGCCACGTTGCCATATCTATTCGGAGAAACTTACACTAAATTATAAAAGTATATTTCGAGTTTAAATAATCAATTTTCATTTTTAATGTGGCTATTAAAGATGTATAAGCTATTGAGTATTTACAAATTTAGATTTACCGACATTTTGAAATCGACATTATTGTATTATTCACTGTAGCAAGGGCTACATAAACTCTAAATTTATGTGTCCTTTTTGGCAAAACTATAGTTTATTTTAGAAAATGTTATAAAGCTTTTTGATTTGTCATAATATAGGTTCAAAGAATTAAAATTTAACTAAAAATTGCTAACCAGATATGAAATTTAGGGTATTTGAAATAGCTAGACAAGCATGTTTGTTCACAAGGGAAACATGTCATTTTGATGATGAATATGATTAAATTTATTGTAAAAACCCTAAATATCATTGATCTAGTGGGAAAAATATATAGCATACTTACAATTGAGTGCTAAAGTCCAAAACGATGATCATTATTTCAACATTCAATAGCAACAGGAAAATCAGGGAAAATCTTGCAGGACATAGTCCAAACCGATCTTCATATCAAATTAATAGTAGCTAAAAATACAAAATCATATTAGAATATAAATTAAACAGGAATTAAAGCTAATATTGAGGAACAGAATTGAAATATCTAAATTTGAAATTAAAGTACCATGCATAAAATGTCAAAGTTCAAAACGGAAAATCAATAACATTAATGGGGAAAATATATACAATTTTGAAACTAGGTAACAAATTGAATAGATAAAAAGAGTTATAGTTAAATTGATAAAGATTAAGGGGGTAGAACATGAAAAAGAACATGTTAGAGTAAAACGTTTATCAACTATAAAAAATTGTAACAATATAACAGTAAAGAGTTAGGAAACTAGATAGAAAATACTTGCAGAGATTCAAATAGTACAATGTAAACACTAATAGGTCAAGAACAATTCAATAAACTTAAATTTTGGGGAAAATAAAGAAAGGCATCCAATACCAAAATTTCATTAAAAGTTCAGAACCAAACAAAAATGATTTCAAAAGTTTAAAATTATATCAAAAGGTATAAGAAGACTCAAAGAATACATTTCAAAAAGAAAATAACAAGGTAAATCATTTTTAGAGAAAAATATTCAAGTTCAAAAGAAAATGTCGTAACCTAGAATTTCAATTGCGAAATACGAGACTAAACCTTAATTGTAAGACAAGTTTTTTATATCAATAAAACTAGTTTCTTTCATAGATTTTAATGATATAAAATATAAAGTTTAATTCAAATTTTTATTTCATAAATTATGTCAATTTGAAAATCTAACAGATGGCAGATGTTTTTGTACTTCTTACAAATTACCTGTCAACTTTCGACAATTGTCCAGTCTTAACCTATCGTTGCGGAAGTACACATGGACCCATTTTTGTTTAAATAATCTAGTAAACCATGATATAAACAAAAGTGGATATTGGCATAAATCGCCATGTTGAATAAACTAAAGTGAAAGGGACATTTAAAACCCGAACGAAAACGAAACCGAACTGATTGTGCAACGAATTTCTCAATCGGAAATCTATGAGGAGAGTTTGAAACACAATAAAATAAAGACAAGTTAATTTTGCAAGTGCATATTAAAAATAAAAATTTCATCAGTCAAAAAGATGGAATATGGAACAGACAATGACTACAAATTCTAGACAATTAAAAGCAGCAGATATAAAAAGATCATACTATAAACGATATTTACCAAACATGCAGTAGCAGAGCCGAGGAGTAACAGAAGACGCCCAATGAGAAGAGAGTTCAGCCGGACACATAAAAAAAGTGATACAAGGTATTTAAAACGAAACTGATTTAAAATAAAAACAATGATTAATGTGTTTTAATTGAATTTTGTACATATGTTTATTATTTGATAATGTCTATTGTTGATATTTCATAATTTAGTAATTAGGTGTATATATAATAATGTTTCAATATAAAAATTACCCATATAATTTTTTTATTGAAACCTCCACATTTCTGAACGTTAGCATTGATAAAGTAAAATTTTCATTTAAATAGTTGTTAAAAAAAATGTTTGATTGATTTGATTAGTTTAAAGATTAATAAGATTAGTAATTTAAAAATGTTAATGATTTAAAAATGAATTTTGAAATAAAACACATCATTAAAAGTAGAACCATTTCATTTAAAAACTAATTAATTTCATAATAAAACAAAATAAATTAATATAATAATTATATCATTATAATTGGCACCCAACGTGAAGCTAAAGAAGAACATATTCTAAATTAATTTAAATAACTAAATAATAATAAATTATATCAGAATAATTGGCATACCCAACATGAAGCTATTTAAGAACTATTCAAAATTTAATAATTAAATAACTATAATTTATATCAGTATACTATATATACTTATCTACCTCGTACATGTTCCAATGATTTCATTTTTGCGGAAAAAATTAAACATTTTATAAGAAAATCAGACTATAGCGGTCCTTATTGTAATGACACACATACCGCCAACATACAAATATTTTGTGGAATCTATAAGACCACAAGAATTTAAATAAAAGCAGCTACTTCGAAATTACAAACCGATCATTCAATTTTATATGTACCAGGGTGAATCAAATATGAACCGGACTTTTCTGTTTCTCGCCCTGTAGGTAATTCGAGTGGCGTGACGTCTCGAAATATGTTAGGTAGGGATGTTAAGAAGAGGGGAGTTCGTCGGTTTGGCGAGGCGTAGTCCATGCACTGTTAGTAGCATCATGTCAGAGCAAGAGGTGCATACGTCTGTTGCGCAACGTGTTGTTATCAAATTTTTGGCGCGGGAGGGCGTTAGACCGTCTGAAATTTTGCGTCGACTATCTGCACAGTTCGGCAATGAAACACTTTCAAGGACCCAAGTGTACGACTGGCACAAACAGTTTTCTGATGGCCGAGAGACAGTGGAAAATGAGCCTAATGCACGCCGTCCCACGACGAGCATCAATGAGGCGAATATCTACGCAATTCGTGAGCTGATTGAAGGCGTACTGCTGATCGATCTTCTGCACGAACGCCGTACAATTAATGCTGAGTATTACTGCGAACTACTCCAACAAGTGAAACTTGCCTTGCGGGATATGTCTATCCGAAGTGTGATTTTGTTGCATGACAACGCTCGGCCACATACAGCTGCATTGACTCAAGGAAAATTGAACAAAATGCATTGGGAAACCCTTGAAAACCCGCCTTACAGTCCAGATTTGTCGCCATGTGACACATGTGCCCACATGTTTGGGCCACTTAAAGAAGAACTGGGAGGCCACCACTTTGCGGACAACGAAGGTGTAGAAACGTTTGTGCGCAATTGGCTATCGACACGACCAGTTTCATTCTTTGAGAAAGGTATTAGAAAACTTCCGATTCGGTGGGAAAAATGTATACATAAGAGAGGAGAATATGTATTAAAATTTGTATTGATCGTACCACAAAATTTTTAAAACAAAAGTCCGTTTCATATTTGATTCACCCTCGTATGTATACGTTATAGTTTTAATTAATTTTGAAAATATTGTGGACGATTTTATTTAGCCTGTACATTAGGACTTTCTCTCCTCACATTTTTTCTACAACAGATAATTATTTGAAATTTATAAAGTGTAGTAATACAAATTTGTTTGTTTCCCATTTACAAATTTCATATACTTATCTGCGGAAAAACAGAGGAGATGAAACCCTAATGTACAGGTTTAATATTTTTAATTCCCAAAATGTTTGATTTATGATTGACTTTTTTACTTCAGAAACCAAATTCCATATTAGAGAAATTTTTTCACCGATTTTCTATGTCACATTATCAACACTTTTTCCTTTGCCAAAATTATCCCACTTTCCGTTGGCGTCATTTTCTTGAAATACCTTTGCTTAACCATTAAGTATTTACTACAAACTTCTATGTAACGTATCCTCATAAATTTTACATGTTGTCATTACACTTAATATACTAATGTAAACATACACTCACAAGATTGTATTACTGATGGTTTCCGTAGAGAATAATTTTATCCTGTTCAAGTAAATCGTCTTACTGAGGAATTAGGCAAACTGTATCAAAGAAAGTAATTTATACAATGTCATTAATTAATGAAGTACTAAATGTCGAGTTCATGTAATAAATAATGTATATATCTAGTTAATCATTCACCTGACACATCGAAAAAAATCTTCGAGATCATTAATATTTATCGTGTCGGCTTGTCGCTTTTAATTTATGGTATTTATGTAGAGAAATTTTTGCTTTATTTGTTTTTGTTTTGTTTCAGGTAATTGTCGTTACAGATCGTCGCGTCGCCGTTGAATGGGACTCGTTGATATATCTTTTTTTACAACATGTGTACAGAAAATATCTCAGAAGATTGTGGTAAGAAGCTACACGTTTTTTAAAGACCTATGTGAATCTTTTTAAATATTTTAGTATTGCAGTCTGCTTACAATAGTAAGACCAATGATGATAATTACACAATTATTTCAGATTGAGAATTAATAAATAAATTAAAGAAGTACTTGGCTCCAAGATTGTTCTGTTTACTCGTATTTATATACAGTGTTTATTAACTGATCTTTGGGAATTGCTGGTATTTCTGAGATCTTATGTTAATTTTCAGTAGTGGCTCATGATGGTAATTTCAAATTAAAAAGGGATACTCGTCTTCGGAGTCCTCAACAGAACAACAGGGAGTGTACGAGATTCCATCTGCAGACTGTCATAAAACCTATGTGGGGCAAACTAACAGAAGAATTCAAGCTAGACGTGATGAACACCAGAACGCCATAAGAAAGCAGGAAAAGGCAACATCCATTGTTGATCACGCCACCACGACGTCACACCGAATAGACTTTGAGAACACCGGAGTACTGGCAAATATAGAACACCCGAAATCAAGACTCGTAAGAGGGGCAATTGAAATAGCAAAGAGGCCTCGCAGTCTAAACGCACGCAATGTTTCCAGAACCTATCGAATTGTTGGAAAATTCTATGAAACATCACCGGCCCGGACCCGTCCTATAATAACTCAACCGGAAATAACCAATCAGCAAGCGGGAGGCGTGGCAACAGAGCATCAAGGGCCAATCACACGCAGCCCTTCATGGTGCGAACCGATAGGCGCCGAGCCGCTACTATATAACATCGCGCATGCTCCTGAAAATCTCAGCATTCGAATAACAAGAAGCGAAACCAGAAGGCTACGAGAATTATGTGAACCGAACTGAAGAGGGCAGATGTGACTCTGCCGAAACGACGTCATTCTACCATCGATCCCGGCAGGGATCAGTTATCAACTACGCGGATGAATTCCCAGGGTGTAAACAGTTTGAGTGCAAAGATTTTGAAGATCAATACTTCAGGTCAAAATAAATCAAAAAGCCTTATAACATTTTCAGAAATAATCTATAATTTTGCGAAAAAAAAAATTATTCTGGCTTCAAAATGCTTGTAAAGCTAAACATGTAAATATTCAAAAGCTTATACACCTTTAATAACTCTATTAACAAAGAAAATTAATATTTAAACTCCCAATATTCTATTATAAGTTGCCGTACGTTCCTCCGAACAGATGTGGCAACATATATAAACATGCCTTACTTAGTATATGTTTACTTTAACTACAGCTGACCTCCGTCACGATTGCTTTTTTGCTGCATCGGTTGTTGTGAGAAAATTAATATCTAAGTGAAAGTGATTTGCGTGCTATTCGATGTAGACTTCATGATATGATTTTCATTTTAAAAAATAAATTGAAAAAACAAATAAAATCGGTTGTGAATTATCATTTCGAGTGGACAGTAATTTGTGACATATAGTGGTAGGTTATACAAATAAGGAAAGATGTGCGTTCTTATTAATTTGTGGGGAAAGCAGATGTAATAGCAAGAATGCTGAATTTTGAATATTTGCTATGAAGAATCAGTTTGTTCTCCTGAGCTCTGTTCATGATGACATATCCCGTGGCTACAAGCAAGCGTCACAACATTCTAAAGTTCCAATCAATTTGGGGTCTACATTTTTCAACATGTTTTCCCGTTCTAACCTACGACCTGGACACAATAGTTCTAACAGTGTAATGTGCTAAGAAACTCTGGACAACTTAATGGGCAATAGAAAGACTCATGCTGGAATTCAGCCTCCAGGACCATATAAGAAACGAAGAAATCAGACAGGGAACGAGGGTGGACATAATAACGCGAGCTACATTGAAATGGATTTGGCAGGGAAGTTCCCAGACAATACGATACACGTTGGGCAAGACATATTATGCAGTGGAGACTAAGACTACATAAGAGCAGCGTCGAGTGCCCCCTGAAGATGGATGGACGACATTAGGGAGTCAGTGGATTGAAACTGGTATCAGATAATTAGAGATAAAAGAGAGGACGCCTATTTCCAGGGGTGGATGTCTAAAGGCTGATAAAGAAGAAGATCTATTTCGTTGACTTATTCAAACATCTAATCTCATCTCAATGGAGTAATTCTAACAAAAAAACTTGGTGTCTTGGGCACATTCTCAGATTTTACTCTTTTTAATGGATTTCAAAATTAGGGGAGGTTACCTAATCGTAGAAACCATTTTACGTATGCTTACCGAATCTAAAACGATTTAGTAAATTTTTCTTAAAATTGAAAAAATTAAATGCATTAATTCATAAATATCAACGAAGTGACACATAAACTTCTTCATAATGACATAATATGGATCGCAAAGGGTGTTTATTATTTATTTGAAGATAATTCATTTATAAAAATAAATTGTTATATTTGTGGTATATTGTGTTTGTTTCTTCATAAACTGCATCCTCCTCTGCTTCATTTTTCACAAGAGTGTCTTTGATCATTATTTTTTCACTTGTTAGTGTTCTTTCTGAGGACGGATCTAGTATTCTACTTACAATCTAAAGTTTTTTTCAGTTTCAAGTTCTATCTGTTGAGCTTAAAACATCTTAGTTATCAACAGTAAGTGTTATGTTTGCAACGCCATTCAGTAGTCTATTGGTCGCTTTGCTTGTATGACACATTTCTCAACCAAAGGGAATTCCAATCTTTTGAAATTCAGATTTTAACTAATATGGTGCCATCACGAACGATTGTACCAACTCAGTTCATTATAAAGTGTCCGGGTTTGACCTATATACTGAATCAAACAAGAGTCTGACATTGTTGTAAAACATGTCTACTGATCGACGTGTATGCGGACGTACTATAAGAGAATTACTTCATAGCTCTGTAATATTTTTAACTTCTGGAGCTAAATGGTGTTTATGGTTGTTCATCCTTTTCTTTCGTAGACATAGTTTCTATTACATGGCTTAGAACATCCGCAAAAAATTGTCGGTAATTAAGTAGGTTGAGCAAGGTGTTTATGTTAAGACAGTAGTTTTGTGAATCTTTCTAAAGAAAATCATGTTAAAACCGTCCCTGCAGACTTTATTTAACTTCTTAAATTCTTTAGGATCTAATAGATAGATATGCACACTGAAGTGCATTATATGAAATTTTAAAATATCTTTTAATATATTAGATTACAATTTTTCTGGACCCCATATAAACTTAACATCATAATGTTCGAGTTTTATCAGAAGAAGATTATGAATTTTTGAAAATTAATCCAATTGTGAGCAGTTTCCCGACTTTCATTGGTGAAAAATGCTTATAAACGTTCACTAAGAAGGACTTATCACTATTTATAATACAAGCACAATACAAAAGAAATTCTTATTTTTTCAGGTATCCTATTTTAAATAATTGATTTCTACAATTTATCCCTTAAAAACCGAATCAATAATTGTCTATAAACTGTTTTGGAATGGATCGTATAAACGAATTTCTCCTAAATTCAATATCCCAAAACACCTTCCATTGTTCTATATTGTCTGGTATATACATCTCCATTTGTCGAGCAGAAATGCCTTATAATCCATCGTGAGAGGGCTCTCTGCCATACTGGAATTTTTTTCGACATTGTCGAACACAACACAAAGATTTCTGGCATCATTTCTTTCAACAAAATTGACATAGGTTTTATATAATGTTTTTTGTTTAAGTTCAGACATTCATCTAATTGTTTGCATGCAAAATTAATAGTGATAAATTTAAAATCCCAAAGTCCGCTTACTAACATATTTGGATTTTTCAAAATCGGATTGAAACTTTGAAAGCTCCACGATAAGGAAAACAAACGGATGATTAATATAGTATTGTATAGAGCGCCCTGTGCGGGATTGTTAAATTAATTTGTAATGACGAAAATAAATATTACTCCATGGATCCTGTAACTAGGGCGCTATACATTATAATTTAGTTAATTAAGTTGTATTCTCGTTTATTGACATTTTTGGAAATTGCCTATCAGTTGAAGTTCAAAATTGGTCCATTTTTTTTATGTAACTTCGGTAATAATGCTCTACTATGGTATATAATTGGTTTGATGATGAGCTGGAAGGGAGCAATAGAAACTTCTCAACTACATAACATAACCTTCTCGTGCCTATACTTGTTGTGTTGACAAGTGCTATAGCCGCAGATGGTATCTATGGTTTGGTGATAGAGGCGTAATAAAACTTCTCGATAACAGGACATAGTACTAATGTGATTTTTTTTTGTTTTGTTGAAAGGCACGTTAACCTTGGGTGGTCTTACAAAAGAGCAGGTACTTCTCTGAACTTCTGGATAATGGTAAATGTTATGTTAGCCCGAAATCACTCAAGCTTAAAGTGGGGTACGTTGGGAAATGCTGAATGGTCAGAAGAAGCAAATATATGCGTGCCACTAACGTCCCAAACTGGAATATTTTGAGCATCTAAGTATGTAACAATACGCAACATATCTAAGTCACAACATATTTGTCGAACAGCTAGAGATATTGAAAGAAAGCATAATCAAATTAAAATGATCGAAATTTCTAGACAACGTCAATCAAGAGTTTGGGTTACAAAATTTATCTGTTTAAACTTTTCATTCAGATATTTGGGTGGAATTTTTTAAACCAACCATTTAACACGAGAAATAAAATAAAAGATTCCAATCGTTTAAAACGTTTTCTATACTTTTAATTCGACATTTCCTAAACTTATGTCTTGAATGTTATGTGTTTTCATTTCTTTATTTGGAGAAACCAATTTGTTGAAGTAATTTAATTAGTTATTTTAAACATTTAGATAGGAGGAATTCACTTAAGATTACTTCTGAAGATAATAAAAATATTATGTAAATAAGTTCTGTTCTACGATTTCTTCACATTCATTAACAAGAGGAAAACCATTCCCCATTATTAATGCATCATCGTTTTCCTCGAAGCATGTCTGGTATATGGAACAAGTATAAATATGAAATACTAGAAATGCGTGGAGTGTTGAAAAGCAGTTAACAAGTTTAATAACAAGAAAATATTATCCGGGTATATTTAGCTTGCGCTATTTCCCAGTAATGAATCCGCTGTTTGATCAACCTAAACATCATTTATATCTTGTTTTAATGTCGATCACGGATTTATGTCGTACCCGATGAAATGTGATGATTTCGCGGTTTATGCTGTTTTTTTGTTACAAACATAACATTTCAACTGAAAAGCGTGATTGAGTAATGTATGTGCCATATGCCAAGTTATTCATAACATTTTAAAATGTCATATTATTTTAAAAAATGGCATGAATTTCCAGGAAGGCGAATATTTATCAAGATATTTTGATATGTGAAAGTTTATAGAACTGAGGCGGATTAATACTACTAGATTAAGTCTGGTTGTAAAAAATGTTGAGCATATTTAACAATAGTTAACAAAAGTAATTTTACAGGAATGTTTGACAAAAGAATGCCATTATAATTATAGAAATTTGTTTTTATTTAGAATAAAGATTACTAAAAAAACTAACAAGTAAAAGAAATGCAAGAAAAACTTATGCCTATGTAAGTTTACATCTACCATAGATGTCTACTAGGCCAGTGCAAAAGACTTTTTTTTAATACAAAGTTATTAGTAGGATTGTGTCTATTTGAATGATTCAAATCACAAATAACTCCCAGTAAACTATACCAAAGTGCATGTAGTGAAATGGGGGTGGCAATTAGGAGTGCAAATAGTTTTTCACATTTTATGCTCAAAGTATATGTCCGTCCTAGAGAAAAATGTTTAATACAAAAGTTGTAGACAATTGATTAATATATATTTTTTACCCTAATCTCAAGGTTTTCGAGATAATGCCGAAAAACCCTTTTTTCCCTTTTCATTAGTTTTCAATTTTCATTTTCGTAAAAATGATTTTCAATTAATGACAAAGTCTAGATAAATATGCCTGAAATACGCCTTTTTCAACGGAAATCTCAAAAATGAATATTTGCCGAGATATTCACATTAGAATTTGGTTTTTTATGAAATTTTACTTCTTTTTTTTTTGTTAAAAAAGGGACAAGTGTTCGAGTTTTCAACTTTCCTTTTGTTCTTTAAAATTTACATATAAGATGGAGAAAAAATATTTGCAGCTTTATCTTCAAAAAAAGGTCGAAAATGAAAAAAAACTGATCAAACTTCGATAGATTTTGTTATTCCGGATTTGAAAGTGAACGTCTTATTCGTTTTTAATCGTATAAAATGAGTAGAATCATTATTTTTAGTGAAGGAATTCTAGAAGAATAATTGTTTTGATCTAGACAAATGTACACAAAATATGCCACAACTATTTAAGTATACCTACTGTAACAAACTCATGCAGATAAGAAGTTCTGTAAGTGTTGTTTATTTATATAAGTATTCAAATGATTTTTAAATAGTGTACATTTTAAACCAATCGACAATTCCAACTGTGAGCAATAACTGTGTTTCTTCTTGTATTAAAAATACAAAAGAGATGAGATATAAAAAATATAAATGATTTCATATTCTATGGGCGTTTAGATTTATGAATTCTGTTTTCAGATTTCAACTTTGAAAATGCCAAATGAAATTTTGGCGAAACATAAGTTAAAATCCTCTTTTCAGAGCACAAACCGAGCAATGGATGTACACCGGATACAACAAAGAAAATCACATTGTTCCATCCGTAAAGGACTACAATCTAACATATATATATATATATATATATATATATATATATATATGTATTGGTTTTTAAGTTTTCGCGGGCACTAAATGTTTTAGGTGGTTTCCGGGAATTCATCCGCGTAGTTGATAACTGATCCCTGCCGGGATCGATGGTAAAATGACGACGTTTCGGCAGAGTCACATCTGCCCTCTTCAGGTCGGTTCGCATAATTCTCGTAGCCTTCTGCTTTCGCTTCTAGTTACTCGAATACTAAGATTTTCTGAAGCGAGCGCGCTGTTATATAGTCGCGGCTCGGCGCCTATCGGTTAACACCGTGAACGGCTGCGTGTGATTGGCCCTTGGCGCTCAGTGGGCATGGCTCCATCCTGCTGATTTGTTATTTCCGGTTGAGTTCTTATTGGACGGGTCCGGGCCGGTACGGTGTTTAATAGGATTTTCCATCAATTCGATAAGTTCTGAATTTCATTGCGTGCGTTTAGACTGTGAGGTCTCTTCGCTATTTCAATTGCCTCTCTTACGAGTCTTGATTTGGGGTGTTCTATATTCGCCAGTACTCTGGTGCTCTCAAAGTCTATTCGGTGTGACATCGTGGTGGCGTGTTCCGCAATGGATTTTGTTTTTTCCTGCTTTCTTACAGCGTTCTGGTGTTCATCACGTCTAGTTTGAAATCTTCTATTAGTTTGCCCCACATAGGTTTTATGACAGTCTGCACATGGAATCTCGTACACTCCCTGTTGTTCTAAAGTGATTCTCGTCTTCGGAGTCCTCAACACCGTGCTTATTTTTCTGTCTGTATTGAAAATAGTATCGATATTGTTTCACCGTAGAATTCTTGCAATACTGTCCGTGGTCCCCTTGACATACGGTAAATAAGCCTTGGTTATTGGTGTCTCATGCTCCTCGTCTGTTTGTCTCTGTTTTGACTTTAGGGCTCTTTGTATATTTCGGTCTGTAAATCCGTTTTGTTTCAGAGCTGTTTTTAAACTGTCCATTTCCTGTTTGATGTTATCCTGGTCAGCTAGCCTTTGTGATCTGGTTACTAAAGTCTTGACGACGGCTTGTAGTTGGGCTGGGTGGTGATGAGAATTAGCATGAAGGTATCTGTTGGTGTGAGTTGCTTTCCTATATACTGCATGGCCAAGGGTTCCATCTTGCTTCCTATTTATGAGAACATCAAGGAATGGCAGTTGATTGTTGGCTTCAACCTCCATGGTAAATTTTATTTTGTGATGGATGCCATTAAGGTGATCTAAAAAAGTATTGAGGTGTTCCCTCCCATGAGGCCAAATCACAAATGTATCATCTACATATCGCAACCACAAACTGGATTTAAGAGTTGTTGTTCTTAGTGCCAACTCCTCAAAGTTCTCCATAAATAGGTTCGCTATGACTGGTGAGAGTGGCGATCCCATTGGAGCTCCTTCCACTTGTTTGTATCGTTGGTTCTCGTAAACAAAATAGGTGTTCATCAGACAGTGCCTTGTTAAGTCTACAAGGTGTTGAGGTGGTTTGTATTTTTCTATTATGATATCCAAGGCTTCGTCCACAGGGATGTTGGTGAAAAGGGACACTACGTCAAAACTTACAAGAAGACAGTCTGGTTGTAAGACCGTTTTTCTAAGAATTTCCCGTCCAATAACAACACAACCGGAAATAACAACAAATCAGCAGGATGGAGCCGTGCCCACTGAGCGCCAAGGGCCAATCACACGCAGCCGTTCACGGTCTCAACCGATAGGCGCCGAGCCGCGACTATATAACAGCGCGCTCCCTTCAGAAAATCTTAGTATTCGAGTAACTAGAAGCGAAAGCAGAAGGCTACGAGAATTATGCGAACCGACCTGAAGAGGGCAGATGTGACTCTGCCGAAACGTCGTCATTTTACCACCGATCCCGGCAGGGATCAGTTATCAACTACGCGGATGAATTCCCGGAAACCACCTAAAACATATATATATATATATATATATATATATATATATATATATATATATATCTAGTATCCATTTGTACAAAAATAGGTCAAGTCGTCTTTTTCAAAAAAAATGCCTAAAAGTTTTAATTTGAATTAAATATGCAGGTTGCACCAATCATTGATCCAACTATAGGTCCAGTGTCCTTAAAATAGCAAATATAGCTTTGAAATGATCGTGTTTATGCATGTTTCATTTATGTGATAGCTGTCTTGTGTGTTAAATTGGAATTTACGACAAAAAATTTCGGCAAATAATTATGTTTTGCTATTTTTTTAAGTAATGTCGCAATTGTTTGCCAAAATAGACATATGTTATCGGTAATTAACCTAATTTCAGAGTTTTGTGATAGGTATTTTTCTTTTTATTGAAACGAACGAAAACGAGTAATGTTTCTTATATATTGGACGAATTACCCTTAAATACAGATAAATTTTCTAAATGTCTGTGCTCGAAAAGAAATAAAAAAAATATACTTATCCACATGTACTCGAGCTCGAAAATAGATTCAGTAGAATTTGTCAAGTATCAAGTTCCAACGGAAATATTATCTATTTTCACTGATATGTTTGATGTCCTTGTATTAGGGCAGCAGTCTCGACAAATTCAGTTCACTTCTAACTTTATGTTACGCGAACGAAATTGCTGTAAGGATTTTCTTCAGATAAATGCTTCCGATCAAAATTCAATTTTCTTTTTCCCTTTAAAAGTGTATCCGAATCGAACTTTTCCAATCAAAGAGAAAAGTTAAGTTCATGGAATTTACTTAAAGTGAGTGATGGATTTAGATGGCACCGGAAAAAATGGAGAAAATTATAATTTTGGTAAACTTCAATTCGATTTATTTTAGGGAAAGTGAAAGTTCAATAATAGGAAAGTTAAACAAGAACGATGTAAGTTTACTTCTTTATCCGATTTCAAGAAATGTATAAGTTATCATTTTGTTGGATTTTTTTATTTATGTTCACTGATTGCTCGTAAACGTGTTAACCGATTAAGATAGTTCAAACTGTATACTCAAAATTTGTTCACTTGTTTTTGGAAATGTTGTTTTGAAATTCCTTTACCCTTACTTATAGAGGTCTCGAATTTCCACCAACATTTACACTTAGAAGATTGTCCGTAAACCGGGATAATATTAAAGTTCGCAATGTAAAACAGACTTTGACCTTGATGTGAGCTCGAAGGTCATGGGCAAGGACATACTTGATATAAAATGAAGGGCCTCTTAAAACATTACCTTGCCAAAGGCAAATGCAAAATAACCGTCGGAAAATTGCGGGAAAGTCCTATGACTTTTATTTTAACCACTTTCTCGAAAAAGGCATTCCCGAAGGACTTAAGGGTTCTTCCGGTACTTCTACCACGCCCTGACGAAGTGTAACTAAATCGGCAGTCTGCCTTATACAATTCTACTGTATTAACTATTATATGAATAAGATAATTTTGACAAAACCTCAAAAACGGAGGAGGTTCTCAATGAACAAGTTATAATTCGTGAGTGCTTGTTTAGAATACAAGCTTTTGTAAAATCGCTATAGGTTGGCCCGCATAGAAATAAAACCTCAAAAGAGGTACATGGTGCAAGCATAGAAGGTTTACAAAGTGTCCGTATCTAGTGTATAGAGTGAAGCTCCTGGAGCAGTAGGCAGAGTTTAAGTGTACATGATGTTAGTATGTAGGGTGAACCATTTGTAGCAGTATACGGTGTGTAAGAATATAAAACGCTAGTGTGTTTTCATGGCATGTTTTCCATGTTTGTCTTTATACGTCATTGAGCCTTGTTTTCTATCTCAAAAACTTTTTGAATTATGAAGATCGCTCAAAAATTCAATACAAGTGAGTCTAACCATGCCCGTTGCTATTTGTAGACAATAACCAGGTCCTTAGCCGAAATACGTGTCTCCAGGGTGTTACTAAAGAGAGTGTAAGTATAGAGAGAGCATATACATGTACAAGTTATATATACAGGGTGGTGTATATTCAGCAGTATACAGATTGACAGTATACAGGCTGTAAGTATAGAGATACAGAATACTAGCAACCAGATTTACGCATAAAAGATGTTCCTAGGTAACGCTTCTGTAGTATACTACGTTGGGAATTATAGGTAATGCTAATATATAAGGTATACATTTGCAGGGTGGAGTGCCTGTAGCCGTATGTATACTCATATCAAGTATGCAAGTCGCAGGAATAGTAGTTAATTATAATAATGTAAGTTTTAAAACTTTCATAATTTCGCTCCATAGAAGTAACTAACTAACGAATTTATAGTTCCCTCTCAACCGGATTTCAATACGCAAAGCAGTTAAAACGAAACTGCAAATTCCAACCCGGACAGTTTATCGTTTAATAATAGATTTCAATCGGGTATTAATTTGAACGATAAAAAAATAAAACGAAATGCGAAACTAATATTAAATGCGACTGAAACCAATTTTCTAGTTTGCTGGTGCACCATAATTACAGCTTGAAAAATGTCATTTAGTTCCTTTCAGTTCTATCTATCTCTATGATTTATATCGGCCTTATCGTATTCACGGTGATCTGCACTCTCTGCCTGCCGACCAACCCATCTCCGTTTCATTTCTCGAGCGAGCTGTTGAATGGAAATCTATGTATTGAAAACGAGGAATATTTTCAATTAACCGAATGACGCATCAAATAAGATACCTTCGATTAAAAAGTAACAAAAACAAGTTCTGAGAAATCCATCTCCCGATATATACAAAAGTGCTTCTAGATGGTATCTAACCCGACATAACACCGAGCACATTTCAACATTTATAACCATCATTTATCAATAAAGTGAATTCTGAGACGCGATCAGGATGCGTTTGATTGGCAGCCAGGGCACGTTCTTCGATGTTTAAATAGCTGATGTGAACCGAACAGAATTAACGTGGATTGCCGACCGCGAAGAGATTAGATACAGTTAAGATTAGGAACGGGAATCGTTTATGTATCACCGAGCCCCTCTAAACTCATGTAACTTTCGGTGAAGCTATTCTTAACGTTGCGCTCCGAATACATGGACAGTAAATAACCTAGTCTCTTCGATTTGTGGGAGCTTTGTTTGTTTGGAATTAAACTTTGGGCACTCAAGTGAATTACCATTTATATAGTCTGAAGATAATTGGATTTGCGGATTTTGTTCGCAGCTAGGAACTCACGGAACTGTAGCGAAATATCAATTTGAGAACATTCGATAGAGATAATCAACCGGTATAGACAGAAAAGGTTAAGAATTTTTTTCAGAATAGAGTTTTTTCAAAATGTATCTACTGTCAAATAAGTATTAAGGATGTTGCTATATCGATTGACAGCGCTCTAACCCAGAAAGCTTTTTTTAATTAAGAATTTATATAGAGATCTGAACGTTTAAGTTGGTTAACTGCCGAAAAAGAAACCCTGCTTAAATTGAAAATTTGTCTTACTGAAACAGTACCTATCAATATACATTTTTTTAAATTGGGTATCCCACATGCATTGTAAAAATATTTTTATAAAAATAAATAATTTTGTCAAGTACAAGTTGTACTCGCATACTCGAACCACCTTTGAGATTTGTTATAATGTAGGTAATTCATAGTATTTTTTTCCAATTTATACTTTTACATAAGCAGGGGGCGAGTCGGTTTTCTTATATGGTCCTCCATATCTTTTGTAGTATGTGTTTAAATTTATGAAAATATAAACGTTTACTTCTCATGAGCCTTTGATTTTCCAGCTACATGACGCGCTTGACTTTTTCAAAAATGTTTATTTAATTAGTATTGGTCCAACTTTTGTTTATTGTTCTTAATATCTATTAAACGAATTCATAAAAAAACAAAAGAATTGTGGTTGTTATTTTTCATAACGATACCCTTCATTTGCTATAGTCTTTGATAACATTTTAATTTTTTATTTTTCATTTTCATTTTACAGTTTGCCAGCCCTCTCCCGTCCCCAAAATATTTTTCTTGTAAATTCCATTTATTCAAAAGTTTAATCTTTTAGTTTACTGGTGAAAAGGAGGGTTTGAAAATTAAATAAATTTTCAAGTGTAAATCTTGAAATTTTTATCAAAATTATTGGTCTTATAGTTTCGGAGATCTTTATCTCCGAAACTTTATTCATATATTTTAAACAGAATATTTTAAAACTATTTAAATAATATTTTTATATTCTTCGTATCGAGCTCTTTCATTTGATGAATCATATGATGCATTTGAAAAAAAAATAATAATTAAAAAAGATATTAGGATTTTCGCTTTATTTGGATTTTGGACAACGACCTACATTCACTAATGAACCACCTGGAGTATTTTACAAAATACTCATTATTTTGAAATACGAAGGGAGGCGACCTTGCTGGCCACTCGATGGCATCTCGTCTTCGAATCCATCTATCAGGAAATCGATTATCAGTCTAATGGTAAAAATGATGATATTTTTCTCGCCTTAATATCCTTCCTACTGAACGACGGCTAATTCCATGCATATTGGCGAGGTCGGTAGTGGATAAGTGAGGACTTTCTTCCAAAGATATAGCAAAATTTTGAGCTACACCTTCATTACTTGCACTTTTTAACCGTCCACTTTTTGGTAAATTGCTAACTGTTTCACTTGCGTCGTACCTTCACAAAGTTTTCGTCACTACTGAACGGGATATTTGTGTATTCGGATGAACAATGTTAAAAGGGTCAGAAATGTCTTAATGCGTCCTTTTCCTCTCCCCATACCCAATCATCATTAATATTTCTATTCTTTCTCTTTCACTTAATTCGGCCATTTTACGATCAAATTAAAACAATACAATCTTTTTACGTTCAAATAAAAAAAACTAATAACATATTTTGACAACTACTGTCACTTCTGCAATGAATTTCATGGACTACTAAACTTGATTCAGATTTAATTTGCGCCTGATTTAAACAAACGCACGTGTATTCGACTATGGAACAAGCATTGCTGTTGGCTGTGATGGTATAATGCCACCGATTGGCTAATAGAGATACAAATCCTTAACAAGCGGTTTGTTTATTTCGGGCGTAAAAGAAATCTGAACCGAGTTTAGCTACCATCGAATTTTTCCTTTCCTTAGTTACTTTTCTGTTAATATCTCGATAGGTATTGAAGTAAACAATATCAAACCCGAAATTTTTGTATTCGCAATAAAATGTTTCATCAGAAAATACTATACATGGTGTTTCATTGCAAATTTTAAAATCGACATTACTTCCGGTAAAACAAGAAGTTAACAATTGTAAAAAAAATTGGAAACAAATAGGCAATCTACTGCAGTATCCACCTTCCGAATTTCATTTTGATATATCTAATAATTCCAGATATATTTACTTGGTTTCACACATTTGCCCATCAATGTATATGGTTTTGTCGTTCTCAAATTTTCCTCTAAACTCATGTATGGTCCGTGTCAAAAGCCGAGAAATGTCTCGAAGTTTCTCGAACAGTCATTTACAGATTTCTTTCAAGATCTGTGTCAATTAACTTCTGTATACCAATTATAGTACACAAAGGATTGCTTGATCAATGTTACAAAATTTCGAATAAAACCAGACATCTTGCGACGTATCACCGTGTCGTGCGCCAAACCACGAGTTGTTGTGACGCTTTTTCTGTTGACAGTTGAAGCGTTTTTTTGGTTTTGTTCTTCCGAATTAATGTGATATTTGTATCAACTTAATTAGAAAAGGTTACGGTGCAAATATTAACAGCCAGTTCGTGACGTGTGCTTTCGGAGGAATGTACATGCAACGTGCAATCCTTTATGTAATATCATTGTCTATATACAGAATCTTTCCTAGTGGACAATTATACCTTTCATATATTAACATCTAAACGGGAGCCGACTTTGGTTGCAGGTTCCAATCCCGCCGAATCTCAAGGATGTTGTGTAGTAGTGTGATTGCCAGCTTAAAAAATTAAATAATAGAAATAACTAGAAACATTTTACAAATCGTATATAACTAAAAGTTGTCTGGATGCAAAAACAGTAGGCCCATAAAAAAACAGAAAAAAACATAATATTGGTGGGTTTTTATATTACAACAGGGAAGTGCTTCCATTTAGCTCACTTAAGCCAAGAATTACCACAGTTGGTAAAAGAAAAGCAATTATATTTTGTGAAAAATAAGTATTTTAGTATAATAGGTGTATGAGCCAATTCAGGATAAACTCATGCGAAAACAAAACGTGGATTATTGAAACATTAAGTGTTAAATTATGCACTAATTTTGTTTGTATTTATTTTCGGCGGCCATGTAGGTATGTTTTCTTTTACTTCACACTGCCGATTAGGGATTTCCTCAGAAGATACATTACCTTTCTTTTGCAGTCAATTTCAATTTTACCTTTCAATATCCGAGACGCATTGAAGTGTGTTCAAATGTAATAAATGTGTGCGATGTTCCAACAAAGAAGTTACACGTAAGTAAGCCCGCTGGATCATTTTGACAGTTAGTGAAGCGTTTATTGAATGAACAATTTCCCTCTACAATGCACATCTATTCTGCTAGGAGGGTCAGGCAGGAACAGTTATTAAATACACTCTACTACGACTAGAATTACAAATATAGGAAGACAATTTGGTCGTGTGACGGTAATACCGAGGGTTTATTGACAAATCGCTGGCAAACATTTGGTGTTGATTGAATTAAAAAGATGCCCTCGGCTAGGGAAAGAGCGATCGGTCGATAGTCAGTAAGGATTTCGTTTCGTAATCTGAAAGTTCAATCAGTGTAGCTGAATGAGATAAATCAATATAAAGCAGTCTTATTGAATAGGTCAGAATAATGGCCAATTATTTTTTAAAACCTTTTCCTGCTATTTTAAGGCAAGGCTGTCATCAATATTTAACAAATAGAGTAGAGCGTCTATCATCCGGACGCAGTTATTGGAAATGTTCAACTATCATCTAAACGTGGAGAGTGTTTCGTTAATTACAATTTACCACCAATTATGAAGTACGAATATATGTTTCCAATGTTTATAGCATTTTAGTTGGAACGAATACGTTGAAGTATTTTTTAACGATGAAGCACCAGATACAGCATCACGTACTAAATGAAATTAGACATTCTATCACAATATCTTTAGTCGTACCTACATTAAAGCCTGAAGAACGGGAAAGCTACTCACCCTAATAATATTTATGCCGAAATCAAAGTACTTGCAGATCAAGAAGGATTAGATCTAGATATCTTAAAATTAAACTCTTAACACCATCCACGCCACCTGTCAAATTCTGTTAGGCTAAAACTAACACTTACTAATTTACCAAAGAAGTTAAATACTTTTCAGTGTAACAACTATTCAATGATAAGCTTGATGTCGTACGTACTTAATTTTTTTTTTGTAAATAATACACATAGATATTTATGAAAATGTTATACCCAGGTAGGTGATCCACATGTTTGATTTAGAAAAGACTTCGGGACACGTGAAGCTTGGCTTAATGTTAGCCCTTCAAGTCAACGTTTTCGGCTGAATGCTTTCGACTGCTTAGGTAGCATAAAGTGATAGAAATCCCGAAAGAAACCGGAGTAAACCAATAAGAAAACGTCATCTCCAACCTCTCCTGGCATGAAACTGTAGAAGATTTGGACAATAACATCAATCAGAAGCCATTTTCATAGAAGGGCTATGCACAATAAACAGAGGCAATGTGGCATGCTTTCTCTACTCCTTTTTAACTTGAATTCAGAGGTCATTTTCAGAGAACGGCTATTCACAAAAACGCATCAATATTAATAACATTCGGTATGCGGATGTCCCTGTAATTTTGGCAAATTGAATTGCTGATCACATCGTTTAACATAGTGTTTGTTCAAAAACTCATCTCAGTGCTTATGCGGTAATGAAAGCAAATATAATTAGGAGTCCTCTTTCAAATATTAGGGCAGATCCGCCCGAGGAAAGAGACAAGATCTAGTAGTGAACAAGCACATAAATAAAACTATTTATCACAAGATCAAATCTTAGCCTGAAATTTCGAAATCTCTTAGTCAGATGATATATCTTTTCAGTTTTACTGTACGTTTGCCGGTTTGCGAGAGCTGGAACACTAAACCAAGCCAGGGGGAGATCCTGAACAGCTTGAAATGAATTTTATAGAAGAATTATTCATATATCAAGGATACAAGAGTAACAAATATAGCAGTATTCCGGAGTATGGTAAAACAAAAAGAGTTACTATTAAAAGTAAGACAAGGGAAAACTAGTTACGTATACTATGTAATGAGAGGTGATAACTACGAAATTCCTTAGATTGATAATAATCGAAGGCAAGATATATGGCAAACAGTCAATAGATAGACGGTAAAATACATGATTAAAGGTTCTCAAAAGATGGTTTGGAAGCTCATAAATAGATATCTTTATCGCTGCAGTCACTGGGACTATGTTAACCATTTGGACTGGCTCCCTTCGCGAGGACGACTTTTGGCCGGGGCGACGTAATACCTGGTGAGGGCTCTGATTAAATATAACTTAAAAAATATCTACAAAATATTAAGTTTAAATATATACCATTTTTAAACAATTACCAAACAGTGGATCAGGAAAACGTAAACGAATATTCATGAAAATTTAAAAAAATGATTACAAGGTATTTACCGAGTAAACCGAGTTCTGTTTGACTTCTTTCTCGATATTATTCTATATTATCATCTCAGTTCAGTCATTAAACGCATTAATAAACCAATAAAACTAAAAAATATGTAGCATAATTTCATATAATTAATAATTATTTTAATCAAAGTGACATGTCTAACTAATATTTTGTCTATTTACGTTACCTGTTAAACGCAACAATAGGCAGTAAACACTTTCCTAAGAAAATAACAAACAATTAAATAAAATTGAAAAATGCATGAAAGTGTCAGCAAAAAATAGATACCGCGTCTTCTAGGACTGAAAATTACTTCCAGTTTTTCGGAAGAAGTTACTAACCCTTAACTTGATATATGTTATATGCAAAATATATCAGCACTTAGTTCACACAGTCGAGAAGTCAACGGAATTTAAAGCGTACGTGACTTCTTAGGGATATCAAATTTCATCTTGAATTATATGCAAACAACTTCCCGGAAACCTACACGAGTCCGTTTACCCAGTAAAAACGCTGACTTGCATCAGCACTTTTGTTAATGTTATAAAAGCAACTGGAAACGTTCTCGTGTTGTCATTCAAATAATATCTCTTTTAGTACTAAGTCATTCAAATAATATCTCTTTTAGTACTAAGTCATTCAAATAATATCATTTATAGCATTAAGTTATTCAAGTACTTTAACTATTTTAATTGTTCACTTTTAATATTGTATGTTTCTAAATAAATAATTTTTTTTAAAAAGTGAATTGAATCAAAGTGAATATAAAATTTGCGCAGTCAGTAGGATTGTCCAACACAGTTAGAACACGTGAATACTAACTGACTGTGGAGATTTCTAAATCATTGTGGACAAAACCTACTTGAAAAGGACAACAACTACCAAGTACTAGCAAGGGAACACGCAACCAGGCTAACCAGTGCTAAGTGACGCGGAGAACAGTCCGATGCGAGGAATAATAACGTAAAAATCACATAAAGTAACTATTTTTTATTTTGAATGACCACCAGTTCTTTCATTTATATAATATTTTATTCCTCATAACCTTACCTTCCTAAATAATTTTAAAACTATATATTTCACATAATCATATTATTTTATTTCCATTACTTCGACTCACATATTTCGAAGTATTTGAAACATTATTTCAAGTTTATTATTAATTTACCATTTATACATTCCTATTTCAAATTGTTATTACTCTATTAAACATTGCTCGATATTTGATTTTGATAAACTATATATTTACCATTTACATTTAAAACCTCAACATTTAATTTTTATTTATTGTGCGAATCTATACAATTATAAAAATGGCCACTACTAGACAAGCAGCTACACCAACCGTAGAACCATATAAGTTATCTGAAATATTTGCCATAATTCCCGAATATGATGGTAATCCGATATTTTTGAATACTTTCATATGCTCCTGTAATACTGCTTACAGCATGGCAACGGATAATCAGCAAGTATTGCTAATTCTCCACATCAAAAATAAGTTACGCGGTAGAGCGGCTGAATTAATTAATTCGCGAAACCCTAGTCAATTAGCTGAAATCCAAACCCTCCTAGAAAATCATTTTGGAGATCTTAGAGATCTCTCGGCTCTTATACAGGACTTGCAACGAATGCGGCAAACTCTTAATCAATCCCCTCTCACGTTCTCTGCTAGACTCCAGACTCATCAAGCGAAAATGCTAGCAGCTATAAACAAACAAAATTTAACTATCAAAGAAAAACAAGCACAGATTGACTTAATAGAGTCAATGGCTCTTAATAGCCTCCTCACTGGTTTAGAGCCCAAAATTGGTCAACTCGTTCGCGCTAGTGACCCGTGCAGTATTCTCACTGCCATTTCCAGAATTAAACGAGAACTACAACTATCACATTTAGAAACCCAGAAATTTTCAGGTAATAGAAGTTTCCAACAACCCCCTCGTAAACCAAATAACGGTCCACCTCCAAAACAATGCTCTTTTTGTAAACGCATGGGCCATTTAAGCAACGAATGCTTATTGAGAATGAGACAATTTCAACACAACCCGAATTCTAATCAGAACTATTCGAAGTACCGCCCTCATTTTTCCAATCAACCTGCAAATCAATCTACAAATGTTAATCCCAGTCAACAATTTTCACAGCAACAATTTCGTCCATCTACCAGTAGACAACCCCAAATGTCTGTCAATTACAGACCGAACCCGAGTTTCTTTAAACATCAACAACGCCAACAACCAAAGACTCATCACGTGAACAATCTGCAATTCGGACCATATCACAATGACTATAACTACTCTCAAAACGAAAATCATTACACTTCTTTACCCCATGAGTACGGAAACGTACAAGATTATCACCCTAATGATTTCGAACAAAACAATGAACCAGAATATTTCAATACTGAACAGTTATACGAATTTTATTCTGACGAACCTGATTCTTCTCAAGTAAATTTTCATTTGACCCCCACTCAGTCAGAACCCCCAGACCAAGAAATTTCAGAAATTCAAACCCAAATTCAGACAATGAATCTGAACGACTTCAGCCCCAATGTCAACTTCCCAGAACAGAACTTTCTGTAAGACCCCTTCTTTCCGTCAACTCAAAGAATCTTTATTATATTACTGACTCTTCAAACACCTATAAACTTCTTATCGATACGGGTGCAGGACTTTCAATTTTTAAACCTGAAACCTGCGAACGCTTCAAACAACGATTTCCCGAAAACGTAGTCATCCAAGGAATCACCGATCAGAAAATCTTAATCAACGAATCCACCCTTGTACCTTTCAATGTCGCCGACCCACACAAGGTATATATTTGCAACATCGACATTGAATTTGACGGATTACTGGGTTCAGATTTCCTTGAACACTATAACTGCGTTATAGACTTTAACAGCAAACAACTTGTCACTAATTTTAAAACTTTACCTCTGTACAAAGTTACGGATGATACTGTCATGCGTACTCAGAACCCTCCAACTTTCAATAACTGCATCCCGGTTAATACAATCTGTTTAGAACCCCGAACAGAACAAATATGCAAATTAAAATGTAACCTCACTAATACTGATGCTTTCCTATCATCTGCCGAAATAGAAAAAGTTTATCTTCCCCGTGCCCTTGTTAAAATTAATGAAAAAGGCGAATTCCTTACTTCAGTTTTAAATGCAAATGCTATCCCCAAGACTGTTAATTTCGACAATTTGGAACTCGAACCGATAAACAATTTTTCTGTAAACATTCTTTCTGAAAATTACTCTCAAAACTTGACCCAGCCTGATAGACAAACTACAATTATGGAACAACTTCGGTTAGAACATCTGAACGAGGAGGAAGCCGAACTTATTTCTCAACTTTGCCTCGAATATTCCGACATATTCTATTTAGAAGGTGACCAACTGACCTTTACAAACGAAATCAAACATTCGATAGACACTAATAACGCAAAACCCTCTTTCACAAAGTCATATCGGTACCCCCAAATACACAAACAAGAGGTAAAAAGTCAGATATCAAAGATGCTTGACCAAGGCATTATACGTCCGTCTAATTCGCCATGGTCATCCCCGGTTTGGGTAGTTCCCAAAAAACTAGACGCATCTGGTACCCAAAAATGGCGTGTCGTCGTCGATTATCGTAAATTAAATGAACTTACTGTTGACGACAAATATCCCCTACCGAACATTTCGGAGTTACTTGACCAACTTGGCAAATGCCAATACTTCACCACCCTCGACTTAGCTTCCGGGTTTCACCAAATCGAAATCGATACTATAGACATCCAAAAAACAGCATTCACAGTTGATAATGGCCATTTCGAATTTGTTAGAATGCCCTTCGGTCTTAAAAACGCTCCATCCACCTTCCAAAGGGTAATGGATAATATTCTTTTAGGTGTTCAAAACGAGAGATGTTTAGTCTATATGGACGACATTATCGTTTATTCTCCGACTATACATGAGCACATAGCCCGACTTTCAGAAGTTTTCAAACGATTGCGAAAAGCCAATCTAAAAATCCAACCCGACAAATGCGAGTTTCTTCGCAAAGAGGTCGCGTATCTTGGCCACCTTATAACTCCCGAAGGCGTGAAGCCTAACCCCTCAAAGGTAGATTGTATCTTAAATTTTCCCCAACCAAAAAACCCAAAAGATATCAAGTCCTTCTTAGGGTTAGCTGGTTATTACAGGCGATTCATCCCCAATTTCGCCAAGATTTCAAAACCTTTGACAAGATTACTTCAAAAAGACACACCTTTCCAGTTTGATTCAGAATGTGTCAAATCTTTTGATGAATTAAAAAGAGCCCTTACTTCTACTCCCATACTCATATACCCTAATTTTGAAGAACCATTTATTCTTACAACCGACGCCAGTTCATTTGCTATCGGCGCAGTGCTCTCTCAAGGCCCCGTAGGTAAAGATTTACCCGTAGCCTATGCCTCCAGAACTCTCTGCAAAGCTGAAACTAAGTAATCAACCATAGAACGAGAACTCCTTGCAATAGTGTGGGCGGTTAAACACTTTCGTCCGATAATTTTTGGCCGTAAGTTTTTACTTCTGACCGATCACCGCCCCTTAACTTGGCTGTTTTCTATAAAGGACCCTGGAAGTAGACTTGCAAGATGGCGCCTTAAGCTCGAGGAGTACGACTATCAAATAATTTACAAACCCGGCAAAGTAAATAAAAACGCCGACGCGCTCTCTCGCATTAAAGTTAACAACTTTAATGAATACATATCATTTCAAGCAAACAATCATCTAACACCATTTACAGTACTCCCAACAAACGAAACTGACGATGACTCACAAGAACCCCAGACGAGAAGTCCTATTAATCTCCAACAAATCTCCGAAGAATTTAAAACTTTTGTCGAGCGATATCAAACCGTCTCTCTCATAGATTACGACAAAATTCAATTTTCTAATTGCCAACTCCTAGACCGAGGAAACAAAAACATCCTAGTATTTCCCCAAGGCTCTCTCATGAAAAATTTTCACCATGACATCATCGAAGACATTTTTGAGGAAAATGCTGATTTCCGTACCCCTAGAGTAAATGTCTTTGCAAGCAAAAGTGTCAGAAAAAGACGCTATTACATCGTCCCTCTCCCTACTGACCCAGAAATAGTCAACGAGATTCTTTTCGCATCTCTGTATAATAGTAGAGATGTGTTTACTGAAAATGAAGTATTCTGTGTTGAGAATAACATTGAACTGCCCATTTTAGAAATGCTTTCGTTTATCTTTTCCGAAATCGATATCAAATGGAAAGTTTGCCAAAATATCGTCCAAACGGTTGAGAAAGAGCAAATACCCATCATCCTCGATCAATTCCATAACGGCAAAAATAATATACACCGAGGTATCAATGAAACTATCCGCAGAATAAAAGAAAAATACAATTGGCAAGGACTGACGTTGACAATTTTATCAAAAACTGTCAATCTTGCCAGAGAGCAAAAGTTTACCGGAAAAATCTCGACAGCCCACTTGTCATTACTGAAACCCCACGGACACCCTTTGAACGCGTCAACATTGATATTCTAGAAGTCCCGACAAAAAACTACGCATTAACTATCCGGGACGAACTAACAAAATTCTCTCAGGCCTACCCCATAACCGACAAATCCGCAAAAACCGTTGTTAGTACCTTACTACTCTATTTCCAACACTTCGGTACTCCATTACGGATACATTGTGATTATGGCAGGGAATTTGACAACACACTAATGAGAGACTTGTGTAAGCTATTTGACATCAAACTATCTTATTCTAGTGTGGGACGATTCCACTCGACCTTATTAGAGATGATTAGAATCCATAAACTAGAAAATCCTGACGAACACCCTTTTAACATCCTCCCTTATGCAATCATTGCATATAACAATTCTGTAAACAAAACTCATGGATTCACCCCTTACGAACTTGTTTATGGACATACTTCGAGTAGGACTCCAGAAACTCTCTACAACCAACAAGCCCTGATAACTAAGTACATCAGAGATCTCAATAATCGTATCTCTCACTATTATAAAATTGCTCGCGAAAGAACGAAAATCCAAAAACATAAAGCGAAAGTCAGATTTGATGAACACGTTTCTGAAAATCTCCCTAACTATCAAATAGGCGATAAAGTCTATATTAAACAATCCCAGATCAAGGACAAACTCCAAAATAAATTCAATGGTCCCTTCGAAATCCTGGAGATTCACAGAAACTCCGCAACAGTACTAAACCCTAAAACTAACCAAAAATCAAAAGTAAATTTCGACCGAATGAAACCGTTCTCAGAAAGTTAATTTCTGTTTCAGGTTTTGCCTGCTGTTCGGGTCAGCAGTACCCCAATTTCAAATACAACCAATAAACAATACTTTAGGTATCTACTTCCATAACGAAGCAGAAATAACTGTATCCAATGATAAATGGACACTTTTAGTACACAGAAACATTTCTACACTAGAACAAGTATTTACAACAAATAACAGAATATTACAAACTCTTGTAAAAACTGTTAACTTCAATTCTTTTGCTATGAACTACTTTCGCGCAGACGTACAAACCCACATTAACCTTCTCAATCAAATTTCTAACTCAATCAAACAGAAATTTACTGACATTCACATGGACACTAAAAGACACAAACGAGGTATACTTGATGGGGCAGGTACCCTTTTTAAGGCAATCACCGGCAATTTAGACGCCGCCGACGGAAAATACTTTACCGAAAGCATAAATCGCTTAAATCAAGGCCAACTTCAAATTGAGAACTTACAAAAAAACCAAATAAGTGTCACCACATCCGTAATTAAAAACTTCAACGAAACTATCCAAAATCTTAGAATTGACGAGAAACTTTTTAACGATAACATGATAAAGCTGGAAAACACTATCGGAAAAATTAATGATAAGGTCGCCTACGTCGAATCAAAACTCGCACTACTTGAAATGTGTGAAAAACTTATGGAGAATTATCTCTACTTAGAAGATAATTTAAATGATGTTTTAAATTCTATCACATTCGCGCGTCTGAAAATAATTCACTCTTCAATTTTAACACCAGAACATCTTATTACCTCATTACAGGAAGTATCGCAAAATTTAGTCAAAAGTAACCTTCCATTGGCTGTAAAGTACTCGAGCATCGCACAATATCTAGAAATCATTGAACTAGAGGCATTTCAAACATATACCGATCTTATATTTGTGTTAAGAATCCCTTTAGTCGAACAACATCCTTACACAGTCTTTCATTTATATCCTATCCCTATATACGATGAAAGAACAGGTTTACATCATATGCTATCCTTCACTCAAAAATATCTTGCAAAGAATGATGATTCTTTAATGTTTATTCCGATCAAAGACTTAAGTGCGTGTAAACCGTTATCCACTCGTAAGAAACTGTGTTCTGAACTTTACGCATATCTTATTGACACAAACGCGTTATGTGAAGCTCAACTTCTAAAGAATGTCCAGAAGGTACCCGACAACTGTAAAAGGTCACTAATATTCACTCAAGGATACAACGTTCAAAAACTAGAACCCAATACATGGCTCATAATTACTTCTGAACCCATAAGTGTTACAGTGAATTGCGCTCAAACAAACCCAAAAACTCTTACAATCTCCCTCAACTCCATATTGACTCTTCAATCAGAGTGTAGTGCGTTTATAGGAATTACAAAAGTTCAAGCCGAATCTGGTAAACAAACCGATGTTCTAGAAACCTTCCAACCAGTAACAGTGCCGTTCAACTGTTGCGACGCAGTGCCAGAAAAAATTAAAATTCCTGAACTTCAGCCCCTGAAGCTAAACACGCTTAACGTAGAAGAATTAGACGTAGCAAATCACAAATTGGAACAATATTCCAGAGACCTCGATGGTCTCATAAACCAGCCGTTTGTAACCAAAAATATCTCTTGGTTTACCTATACAACCATAGCTGCTCTCATGATCATAGCAGCACTCATCACCTTCCAAGCTGTCAAAAAGAGGATGGTAAAACCTCCAAAGGACTGCAATCCTGACCAGACTTCAGTGCCTCAGCCAAGACTCAAATTCTTCCCCAAGCTTAGGCCTGTTTTGAAAACAGAACAAAGCTTAGAGACGCAAGTTTAGGTATACCCTTTATGTTCTCTAAAAACACCATTTTTAATATTGATTTATATCATTAACCTTTTTATTTTTCTACACATTATTTTTATTCACATTTGCTTTTACTTTATATTTTATTTTGATATGTTTAGGTTAAGCATTTAATTATTACTCGTATTACTTTATTGCTCATATTTTGATTATATTTTACAAATATCAATTTGATTTTTACCTATTATTTTATTCATATTTTACACACTTATTACTTATTATTCTTCATACCATTCACACATCATTTTATATATTTTATGTTTCTGTTCCTAAAAGTTGATGTTATAGCATCATCTTTTGATATGTAAGGGGAGTTGTTATATGCAAAATATATCAGCACTTAGTTCACACAGTCGAGAAGTCAACGGAATTTAAAGCGTACGTGACTTCTCAGGGATATCAAATTTCATCTTGAATTATATGCAAACAACTTCCCGGAAACCTACACGAGTCCGTTTACCCAGTAAAAACGCTGACTTGCATCAGCACTTTTGTTAATGTTATAAAAGCAACTGGAAACGTTCTCGTGTTGTCATTCAAATAATATCTCTTTTAGTACTAAGTCATTCAAATAATATCTCTTTTAGTACTAAGTCATTCAAATAATATCATTTATAGCATTAAGTTATTCAAGTACTTTAACTATTTTAATTGTTCACTTTTAATATTGTATGTTTCTAAATAAATATATTTTTTTAAAAAGTGAATTGAATCAAAGTGAATATAAAATATATATTCTGTTTCTTTTGGCCGAAAAGGCTACTACACGGTCTTAATTCTTAAGTTTCCAAATCTTCTGAAACGCTTACTGCGTGTTTCCTGAGTTTCCACAATGAGCTAAGCTCACTGGCAAATGTAGATGAATTTATATCATATCTTCATCACATCTAGTTCTATGGACACTCAGATCTGAGTCGTCACTGTTTATAATTTTTCTTTGTACTTGATATGATGGAAACTTTCTCCAGAAACATATTTTCAAAAAGGGTCAATCATGAACTCGAAAACATAATAACGAGAACTTTTTGGTATACAGATACCAAATGTTAACTAGTTTTTAATGGATTGATTTTATTTTATTTTCATCTGACGGAATGCTTGCTTAAAATACCCCTTTTTTGTTGTCACTTTTCTCGGATTAACTTGATCATCGACTCGTCTTCTTTGAGTTTTTGTGCGTGATTTAGTGAGTTTCTTACATGCTCATCTAGGAGTAGTGGCTATTAGATATGGATGGCTGTGAATGATTAACAACTATTAATCATCCACATTTCCCAGAAAATATCGATATAGATTTATGGACTGATCTCAACGACTGTTCGGATATGCTGAACAACTATTTTTTTATAAAAGACTTAATAAGCTTGTTATCACGGTCTACATTTAGATAATCCTTCTATTCTTCCAACAATTATGGAGTAGAGATACTTTGAAATAGTTGCCACATATATTATATCTATACCAGAATAAAACAGGAACATATCATTTTTGTTTTAAAAGCATTAAAATTTGCAGAAAAATCTTATAAATTATCTAACACAAATACTGATTCAGAAAAGAGCTTCCAGAGGGGTAGACGCCTACATCGCACCCCCTTGGATGGACCCCTGAACTAACAAAACGGAATGTTCTGCCAAAGCTTTCGTAATGTTCTCTACCAAATGACTGTACAAAGCTATAGTACAGGGTGTCCCACCGAAAACGAGCTACCTGGAATATTTCGCAAAATACTCATTATTTTGAAAATCGCAAATACACGTCACAAGGCTAACAAATGGCGACATATTTGGGCATACTAACCATTAATTAAATAGCATCACCCTAGCGATAGTTACCCTTTTTTTTAATGGAACACTATCATAAGTGAAACCTCATTTTAAAGCCTGTTTGCAAAGGGATTGTCGTTTACGTTATAGGAAAACTTATTATTTTTCAAAAATCTGTGATCACTACTTCGTGCAAAACCTAATGTTAACGCAATTTGTCTTGAAGACTTTTTCAGTTCCATTACAACATGTCCTAATACCGGAACTTCAAGGTCATCGATTCCTCTTGGCGCGCATTTGTTGTTAACCACGGACCCAGTTTCGTCGAATTTACTGCAGAGTTCAGTAATGTATTTATGCCTCTCGTGTCTTTCTGGATCCCTCTCATTGAAATTAAGAGCAGTTTCTCTAGCACAATTATTAAAGATAAAGAACAAACATTTCAATTTTTTCTTCTAATGTTTAAACTAGTTTCTCGAGATAAATTATGAAGTAAGACAGCTGAACTCAAGCGACTATGGGAAATAAAATAAAATTTTCTTTTTTTATCGAAAGAAATGATTCCTATTTTTATTATATGAGAAAGTGATACACAGTGGCGCACCTTAAAAATTATACGTCAAAATATTACTTTTCGTAGAGAAATTTTTAATTATTTGTTGTCCGGTACAAAATATCTATTTATTTTATCGTGAAATGACATCCAGGAGTTTCAGGAAAATCTAGCTTACAGAGACTTCAAATCAGGAGTCGTACAGAGTGTAACGCCGTTTCCATGTGATTCCTAGGATAGAAATCACATCAAAGAGTTCGTAGATTCACTAAAAGCTGTCAATGAAATTACGATATTAAATTTTCACGATTGAAAAATCTCGAAAAATTAGTAACAAAATATCTAATTGGTGACGTAGGTATGTATCTATGTATTTACGTACTCATTTGTCGAAATATTACATTTATACTGAGATCATTTTGGACAAATACTAACTTACCACAACTATAAACCAAATTTAATTATTTTGTGTGGTTATTACGAGAATTACCCTGCATGTTTCTCTCACATCTTTATCATGGTAAATGAGCTTTGTTCCACATTTTAAGAAGTCACTACTGATTACTATTTTAGCGACAGATTCTAGTGAGTTTCTACTTTCACTTTAAATTTACGTTTCTTCTGTTCGCTATTTAGCTTATACTCTTTAAATTATTTTAATGGTGATAGCTTATCTAGACAAGCATCATATCTTAAGAATTATATCTTGAATCTTGTGGACAACATATTCTCTATAAATGATGAGTCATATTATTAATTCTCATATCCATTACAATAGAGCAAACACATTATCGTTAGTACATTGAATTTATTATTTTTATCATCAGCACAGATTATTTTAAGGCCCGTAACGAGTTACGAACTAGTACTAAGGGTTATCAAATACAAAAGTCATAATCACTATATAAAAAACGTTATATAACATGTCAGCATATTTGCTATTCATTACTCCATCCTGTATTTGTATATGTTGCTAGTCAAATCGATTTTTATTCATTCTTTCAACATAAAATCTATCTGTCTGCTTTATAAGGATAGATTTAATCAACTTCAACTAAGTCCATACATAATTGGTTATGTTATCTAATTATACTGTCAAAATTTGATGGAATATTCAATAAATAATCTTTGACTTGATCTCTTTTTTGTCGTGTTTTGAATATTGTATAGTAAGTTACAATAAGTGGAGGTTAGAAGCTACAAAAGTGTAATTAATAAAGAATTACAATGTCGTAAATCGGAAACATAAGAAAAAGGATGGGTATATTATCTCGAATCTCTCTGGGCTTGTTTCCCTGGAAATCTTAGATAAACTTCAATAGAGAAGTATTTGTTCGATTTAAATTCAATTTATGTGTTGTACTTAAAATGATGTGTGGCTTTAACTGTGCGGACCCATTAAAACATGTAATTAGTGTTAGTACAAAATGTGCTTCATTGTCTCAAAGAGCAGTTACATTGATACATGGTCCGTCTTCTGTAACGTAATTTCTGGACAATGAAAAACTTTAAAAGTTTACATGACCTATACGTATTAACTATTGTCGATTGTAATATTCGGCAACTTATTCTGTTACATTACGTTGAGCAATACGTTTAAGAAGACCACCAATAACAAATAAGTAAAGTATAACATTTGCATACCACGTGAGTAAATTCAGACCATTTTAGATTTCGTAATTTATTGTGGTGGAATCGGTACTTGGACTTTACTAATATTCTACTATATTGATTTGCCAAATGTGTTCATGTAAAATCAGGAATCCGTTAGAAAAAAACTCCTTTATATAATTTATATTCTTTTGTATTACAGCAGGACAATTTTGAAAAATTGCTAGTTGTCGTCTGCTAAAGTAAAGCAATAGAGCTAAATAAAAAATTTCGCCAAATGTGGATTGTTTATATTTTTTAACCGACTCTCAAAAAGGAGGAGGTTATCAATTCGTCTGCAAGTTTCTTTTATCTATGCTCAGTGATTATCCAAAAACTTTCAAATCTGCCGTACAAGTAATGTATGAAAGGAGATACTCCTTGTTCATGTTAAGGTGTAAATCTTTTCTATAATTTCGATTAGCTCCGAGTTGACAGCACTCATCCAGAAGTCCACGTATGTATCTATTTAACTTTCCCTCGAACAAAAATAGTCCTAATATCTGTTCAAACGAATGACGGTCCTGACCGCGAAGTTTCCTTGGACTTCCATCGTCTTGAAATGGTTGATCTCACGTATTTGCTATTATTAAAAGGTAGTTGGGATTAATTATAATTACTTCGAACAATATTTCACAAAAATGTAAACGCAAGTCATTCTCATCTTCATTGAGTTGTTGGTGCACTGTAATTTTACAAGGCCAGTTGCTAATATGGTATGCAAAAATTAATAAAACACTAAATTTGTAAAGTCTGATTTTTCCTATCTTAAACCCTGTGTTCAGGACTGCATAATATTACTCACTAGGCTAAGGTTTACTGCATAAGCACTTGGTTATAGTGGATAAAAATTCGTAAGAAAATTTATTCATGGTTACATTGAAGGCAAAAAAGTGGCACTGCGTAGTGCACATACTTTCTAAATTTGCAATAGATCAGCAGCAGTCGCTTTTGCGTATATCATTATTTTTCATCTAGAACTGAAAACTGAAAACGAATGGATTAGGACGACTGATATATTAGAATGATATAATCTACGTTTAGTTACACACCACATATATGCAAGTCTATTATTATTTTTTAGCTCCCACAACCTTCTTAATTTATAGGAATATTGACCGAAAACATTGAATATAATAACCTTACTTCTCAAGTGTAGTGCTATTTCCCAATCAAACCACCAAATGAAATCAGTTCAGTAATTCAGAGATTGGGACCCAACATACAGTCAAACAAGTTTTAATTATTGATAATATTTCTACATTTGTGTAAACTCCAATGAAGTAAAACTCATATATCAAACTTTATGTATGTCCGTTTTCACATGACATACGCTCTTCGTCGAGTGGTAGAGCCGTCGAATGGTGTTAAGAATCCCAGCCCAGTAAACCACCATGTTTATTTGGAGTCCCAAATGTACACAAAAGTGTCTTTACGACTCCACAGGTTCACCGTTATAGAATGTTATGTTATAATAATAATTATAAAACCATACAAACTCAACAACAACTACAACTACAACATATTATAATTTATATTTAAAAAAGAACCGACTTCAACTGGCTTAATATAAAAACCGTTTAGAAAATGTGTGCAATCAATAACTATTTTTTTATCTGATTTAAGGTACAATTCTATTGACTATTTTAGCGTAGTCTTATCTCTCCTTCTCTAATTTGTTTTTTTTTTCTATATTATTCACATATTTTTTACTTTTTTATTAGTTTTATGGTTTGGATCACTTTTTATAGGTGTAACTCTAATTCACCCTATATTGCAACCACCCTGTATATGCTTCACTCAAAATAAATTATTTGTCTATCATTATCTGAATCACCCTATACAACTATAATTCAACTTTTCACAATGTTGCTACCGCCCTGTACAAGTATTAATCCTCTCCACCCTATTGACGGCTCCTATTTTTCTTTTGTTTAAATCACCCTGTATACCTAAAATTTTATTTCCCCCAATATGCCAAGTATAAGCAACTACTTATGTTTTTTAACCAACCTGTATAAATATAATTCCACTCCACCTTATATTTCAATCATCATATATATGCAACTTTTTTACTTGAATCTTATTTCAACCACCATATATAAGAAACTACTTATGTGTCACCCAATACAACATTTTTTGAACCACCCTATCTAACTTTAAGTCTATTTCAACCATCCTATATATGGAACTGCTTATGTACCACCCAATATCACATTAATTTGTAAGATTTCTTTAACTTCAATTTTACTTCGCCCAATATTTCAACTGCTCACATTATTTGCTGCTTGAATTTCGATGCACGCACACACCTACCACCTTTTCGATACACTAATGGAATATTTTTCATTGCAGTCGAGTAAAAGACTTAATTATTGTTTTGTCTGATTTTCTGCAAAACCGTACATCTCACGTTATAGAAAATTATATGGGACCTTTCTGTAATATTCTTTAAAACAAAGTCGGTTAATCATCAAATTTGCCCAAGCCGTTTGTGAATAATCACTGTGCATACATAAAAAAAAACGTGACGACAAATTGATAACCTCCTCCTTTTTAACCGACTTCCACAAAGGGGAAGGTTATCAATTCATCTGCAGTTTTTTTATGTATGACGAGCGATTATTCAAAAACGGCTTGGGCAATTTTGACAATTTAAACTGCATTATATTAAGGAACATTTGAAAAAGGTCCCATATAATTATTTATAAAACGAGATTTTACGGTTTTCTAGAAAATCAGAAACAAAAGTAAATAAGGGACTTTTAATGAATCTTCACTGTTTGCTCTAAAACTGCTCACGCAATTTGAATATTACAAACTGTATTATACAAACATATGTTCCAGCTTGATTCCGTACATTTTTCTATAACGTAAAACATACCATTTATCTGAATATCGGGAAAAAAAATGCACAAAAATTGTAAACATCATGGTAAATGTCAAATTTTCATAATAAATATGTAGTTTAAATGTCAAGATATGCCATGAAAGTATGTCGTACAGGGTGTTTCTAATAATTTTCATTTTGATGCTTTTGAAGTCAGTTTATTTTAGAAACGAAGTTAAGTTTAAGTAAGGGTGCTTATAGTTGCGTGAAATGGCAGAAAATATTCCGTTAGTTGATCGAAACGAAAATTTGTTGTCCGCGAAATCTTCTATATGGTATAGGGTTGTAGGTGAGTGCGTGTGTGTAATATTAGGTGGTAAATAAGTTGTACACATAGGATGGTTGAAATAAGAATGAAGCAAAACTATAGTTATATAGAGTGGATATTTGCGTTAAAAGACGGATAATAATTACAGTTATACAAAAGGCTATAAAAATTGTCAATAGCAGTTGAATATACAGAATGGTTGAAATATAAAGTTGAGTATAATTACAGTTATACAGGGCGGTTTACAAAAGTTATATAGTTTGGAACATACATAGTTCGTTAGACAAGGTGTTTGAAGTAAGGGTGGGGTAAAATTATTGTTATTCAGGGTGTATCAAAAATTTGTTATATAAGCATAAGGATATTTGAGTTATCGGACAAAGGACGGCGTATAATTATAGACATGGGTTAAAAAAATTGCATATACCGGGTAGTTGAAATAAATGGTAGAGTAAAATTATAGTCATAAAATGTGGTTCGAAAAGTTGAATTTTGTTATATAGGGCAGACCATGAGCAGTTGCATAAATAGAATACTAGACTTATGGGGCGAAGTATAATCATTGGTATACAGGAATAATTTAAACAATAGAAAAATAGAAAGAGTCAATAGTCTGGGTGATTCAGAAAACGATAGACAAATAAGTTATATAGGGCTGACCAATACACAGAAGCATATACAATGCAATATAAAAAGTGGTCCAAATAATAAAACAAATAAAAAGGTTAAAATATATTTGGAAAATATAGATAAAGAATAAAAATTAGATAGGGAGAAAAAAAGAGAGAGATAAGAATACGCTAAAATTTTCAATTGAATTGTACCGTAAATCAGATAAAAAGAAGATATGTCTGAAAATAGTAGTGATTGATTGCATACGGTTTCTAAACGGTTTTTATTTTAAGTCAGCTGAAGTCGGTTCTTTTTAAAATATAAATTATTGGAAGTCGGTTAAAAAGATACAGAAAACCATAAAGCTTATCGAACTTTGTTTGAAAACAACATATTTTCAATATTAAAAAGGTTTCTACAGACAAGATTTTGGAATGAGTATATGTTCTTCTTTGTCACCCATAGTAAGTAACATAATTCGGAAATACTTTGCAGATACCTTTATCTTTAATTAAAACAAAATCTAAAGTATGGTTGCGCTTGGCTGATGATATTTTTAAAATACTAGAACATAGCATAGGCGTTTACACACCTTTTTAGACTTCAGTAATAGTAAAGAATACACAATTAAATCTACTCTTAAAATAGAGACCGGAATTAAATGTCCATTTTTGAACGTGTTGATTGGGCGAACAAACAAACCCATGTCAATAGATACTTAAACTTCTATTCAAATCACTATTTTAAAGTCAAAAAGGCGTCATTAAATCTTTATACGGCAAAGCAAAAGCAGTTTCATCAATAAAATAATTTATTTGGGCAAGAGTTACTTTTCTTACAGGAAGTATTAGAACTAAACGACAAACCAAGAAAAACTTTGTTGGACAATAATTCTTAGTCAAATCGATACGTTACCCTAGCGTGCCTATAAGAAGAGTGTTGCCAAGGTATAGGCTGAATGCTGATTGGTTCAGCCATTTTTTACACTCATTTCTGGTTTACTATAGCAACAAGAGAACAGATAATTTTTGGTATTCTTAATTAAATTTTATTAAATTTAAGCCGAAAAAATACAAACCACCTTAATTCAGAAATATGACAACAGTATTCAATAGTTATCAGAAGATTGCAAACCTAATTTTAATTGACAAATTGCTTATTACAAAGTAGTGAGAGTTGTTGTTTGTGTACCTACGATAGTTGGGGAATTTAATTTAAAAATGAAACAACATAATTGGTAGGTACATGAAATTGTTTATTACTTATTGTTTTTTACTTTGTAGGTAATTATTTTTAATATTAACTTGATCAATGGCTGATCTCTTACATTATATTTTTCGTTGAGTCGAATGCGTAAAAGATATTATTGATTTTTTAGGAATTTTCTTTTCCAGCAATCTTGCAATCCTGCTTGGTTTTTAAAAATCTACTCCGGTCTGTACGGTTGCATATCACATAAGACATCTTATTGGTAGAAAATGAGCGGAAAATGGTACCACTCTCATCATATGCACTCTGCGTTACACACCACAGATAAGTGTCCTACAATATAGATTCGAACAAATTTTAATGGAAAACTAGTTCACTCAATTAATTCTACGAGAGATTTTTTTTGTATCAACGCAACTAGTGATCGGGGCAATTTCCACAAATTGTCCCAACTGGGCTTTGGTTTTCAATTACTTAAATGATTTCCAGAAATCATTGTTAGAAGAAAAAAAACTTAATGACTAATCAACACAGTTCTTTGCACCAATCTGTTGCTTCGAAAAGTGTTGCAAATTAGACCATTCGATAGGTAGATTTGCAAAAAATACTGTGCTATTTTCATTCTTCAAGACTACTCAGGAAGTATCATGTATATGAAAATTCAGAAGTGTTGATAATGCAATAAATGAAACGAAAGAAAGCGCTTCTCATTCTCGAAGATCATTAATATTAAAATTCACTACTCGGTATATTAATGTGATAAATAATTCATATGCAGACTACCCACTTAATTTAATTTCGTACCTGATTTTTATGGTGGCACCACTGGCAGCCATGACAGGGTCATTAAATTCATCCATGCTTATAACTTGTTAATTTAAATCTCAAATAAGCGGCCGGTGTTAGTTTTATACGTCACTGTCATCTCGAATATTGAGCACTATAAATTCGATATTAACAACGTTAATCAAATTTGATACGATTTGTCAAGTAGTCGCATACGTAGTGGTGAATTACGAAAATTGGGTTACGGCCCAGCTGATTACAGGTTTCTATCAATAAATCCAACAAATGTTATATGCACTTATTATATAGATTGATCATGGAATCAGTCTACTGAGACGGAATTCTAACGGTTTTATCTTTGCTATATCCTTTTATATATTTAGTTGTTCTCGCTATATCTGACGTCCATTAATAATCATAATCTATAACTCATTATTTATTGAAGAAGTTAGAATTGTTGGGCTAATAGTCTGCGTTCTACAAATAACCAAGACGCTTGATTTGGTGGGATCCACTAGTAGCAGCTCTTGAAAAGTATTAGGTTTCTTCCTTCTCCTATTTTTTCATGTGTGTATTCTACATAAATTGAGTGGTATCTCGTTGATAAGTTATGCATCTGCTGAGGTTAGCTTCCAATATTCTTTCCAACTTTTTGGTCGTTTTGCTGGTGGTCCTCTAGATTCGACTTTAACTTCCTGGCGCATTTGACGATCTTGAATGATTTTTCTATGTGTATGCTTTTTTCAGTATTTTCTTATCGTTTTTATCAATTATGGGACGTGTTCTGTTCTCCGAGCAACTATCCATATATATTCCAAAGGGTGAGCATTTCTACATTTTTGTCGCCTTGGTCCTCTATATTTTTTGTATGTTATTATTTTTCCCATAGTATGCTACTTATACCTACTGCCTGTATTGTTTATTGTCTGTCTTTAAACACGAGTGTTTTTCTATGACTTTTTAGTTTTCATTTTTGCCTTAATGCAACCATTCACTTCGTTCTTCTTGTATTTACATTCATATTAAGAATTTTGGCTATTATATTACATTTGTGGAGTAATCGTTGTATGATATTCTTAGAGATAGTGCAATAAAGCAATAGTTGCCCATCTTGTAACATCTATTCATGGAGAAGTTAGGTAGGGAAAGTAGGGCAAGAGTATTTAACTGTATAAAATTTTCTGCATTCCCATGAAACCTGTTCAGCTGAGAGTCACGCTGCTAATGGTCTTAAGTAGCAAACGGGGTCATACGGCACCTCCTTTGACATGTTAGGAAAATATGATTTTAAAATGTAGTGGTAGACAACACAACGTCTTATTTATTAATAAATTTATAATTAATATTAAAACACATTTTTTTAAATATTAAACCACAGATATTTGAATTGGAACTCCAACCACCCCTTGATTGTAAGGAAATGTGTTTTAAAGTGCTTATAAGATGACGGCTGTTGATGAGCAAAAATCAACATTATCAAAGCTTTACTACTATCTACATCAAAATATCCAGAAAGTTTTATTAATAAAACTATAAATGAACTAGAATCGAAGTCGCAATAAAAAAAACATAACAACAACCAAGCCACCACTAATACCAACCAACACACACAAGACCAAATTATGAACATAATTCCATATGCTCCGTGTGTATCGGGAAGAAATATGCATTTAGGAAATTAATGTAATGTTAAGACTGTTTAAAACAAGTAAGGTATTGTGCTTCATCTTTAAACATACCAAACCATTTAACGCAGCTTAGAATACCAAAAATAGTGTGTGCAGTGTCGTTTTATGATTGTGGCCATATTTTAAGACCCTAAGGAGTACGGAAAAAGGAACCTCAACATTTCTAGAAGACATGTGAACAAATCAAATGTGACTTATCATGAATTAAGCAGCAGCGGCAACCATAGGATTGACTGGGATAAAATACAGATGTTGTTAAAAAAATGGGACTCCGGATTTGGAATGGAGAAATCTATTGCTAGAACACTAAAAAATGGCACCCTCAGTATGAAGTGATGTTATCATCAACCGCGAAATTTCTCAATGTCAAATTTTTTTTTGAAAAACAAGAAATCATAGCGAAAATCTGAAAGTTTGATTTGAAACGTCTCCAAACACAAGTAAGCATATCACAATATACAAAACACTATTTAAATACAGGAATACTGATTGATTATATTTTAGACATCTTTCTAACATAATAAATCTCGTGAAGAATTTCTATACAGTTTTGAAATACTTATCTGTTTCAGGAAAAATCTGAAGAGTGAAACCCCAACAATCTTTTCGGCACTATTATTTGTTGAAAAATCTTGAATTAAATTGAACATAAAAATTTGGTGGCGTTTTATCCAAATTATTCATTTTCTTCTCAGAGACACAGATTCTTTTTAATGTGATAAACTATTATTATTTAAAAGCCACACATTATAGTTCTGTTTTAATTTTCTAACGGTACCTTAAAAAATGTTAAAATTCATTAAATAAATTTAATTCGGTAATAACTTCTGAAGATTATCGTTTGCAACCGGTTTTACCGTATTTGCATATAAAAAGAAATATTGAGGAATCCATGTCCCTATCAGAGAATAAAAGAATTCCGACTATTATTTATAGCGTGAGCAATAAATAAGTTTAAATTTAGCACGAGATTTATCCTAACCGCTGCTGTTTTACTCCACTTGCTTATAAATTTATTGCATATAATATATTACAGCACATTCGAATATCCAAACATAGAAATGGTTAAATGCAATACCGTAACGAAACTAGTGGGATTATGCAATTTCAATGCGAACACTTGTTCGCGAATAATTACAAATTGCCTTTTATACAAACATGACATAGAAATGTTGAAAAACTCACAATAATTTACTCACAGGTCATATCAAACGGAATAAACTGCGAAAAGTTATCAAGCCATCTAACAAGTACATTACGCGGTCTTAGAGAAACTGTTGTATGGTACAGCAGGAGAAATATGTATACATATGTTAGACAAACATGGAATATAGATGTTAAATCCTTTCACAGTATAACATCAATTATGGGAAACTATAAGACTGAATGATATTTACTAGTAGGCTCTTGCTCTAGGACAGCTTCATTCCACTAAATTTAACTAGGAATACCATTTTTTACATTAGTTGCTTCTTTGAAATATTTATGTGAAAACCAAGTAATGCGACTGGAGTTTTTTTAATATTATTTCTCTAGCAATTATGAGAGTAAAACTAGAAAAAAATCGACTTTTGTTTCTTCTTGTACTAGAAAAGTTGGGACTAAAGACCAAACTTTTATGTTTAATACACAACGGCGTTTCAACAGCCAAGCTGACCTCTTCGAAGAGTAAACAAAAACTGCTTCATTAAGATAACAACTTGGCCCTTGGAATGGAGTTGAGTCTAAGAAATAAAGAAATGGTATTAGGATACGATACTTCAATTTCATATCATACATACGTTTCTGAAATACAAACAGTTTTGAGAAACGAGTTGATGTGTATTCCTACTAGGTTGTTTTTCATCTCCAGTAAACTAAAATAATAGTATCAAATAAAGTGTCTGTTCGGAATCTGTGGTGTAGTATATTGCAAGTAGGTTAAATTAAATCAAAATAAGTGTTAGTTAATCAACTTCATGATGAAAGCACTCAATTAGTCTCTAATATGCAGTGTGTCTTCATAAGTTCCAATTAAATGGAATATTCTTGTGAATAATATTTAGAGAAAACGTATAATTTTCTATAACGAAAACATACCGTTTTACTGAATATCGGAAAAATATGTGCAAAAAGCAGTAAACATAAAGGAGATGTCAATTTTCCATAATAAATATATAGCTTAAATGCCGAGATATGCCATAAAAGTATATTGTACAGGTTCTTTCAAACGGGTTTCATTTTGATTCATTTGAAGGCAGTTTCATTTTGAAACGAAGTTAATAAATAGTACGAGAAGTAGCAACTTCTGGAAAACAAGAATTTCAGGTTGGCCAGTTTTTAATTATGCTATCTCTCTTCTGGACGTCATACGGGATGCCAGGCTGGCGGTAGTGCTTGCATTCAGGTAAAATATCATTTTTTCAAATATTTTTTATTATTAATTTAGTTGAACTTCTTGATACGTGAATCTATTTTTATCAGATATTTTTATTGTTGTTTAATCTGGACCAGAGGCTAATTTTGAATAAAAAAAATCAAATTATTTTACAAATTTTTATATGATGCTCTTTAAGTATCTAAACAGTCAACCTCAAGTAGATTTTTTAAACCATAATTGTATCACAAAAAACGGAGGAATCTTGATAATCGTCATCATCGTCATCATCTTCATCATTGCTGTCATTTTCATTGCCATCATGTTAGGTGGTTTCCGGGAATTCATTAGCGTAGTTCTTAACTGGATCCTGCCGGGATCGATGGTAAAATGACGACATTTCGGCAGAATCAGATCTGCTCTCTTCAGGCCGGTTCGCATAATTCTCATAACCTTCTGTTTACGCTTCTAGTTACTCGAATACTAGAAGCGTAAGCAGAAGGCTTACAATTTTTTAGTGTATCTTCTACAAAAATTTTTTTTTTCATTTTTGTCCTTATAAAAACACATTTTAATTTTTGTAACACAATTTCGTTAAAAATATTACAAATAACATCAACGAACACAGGAATATGACTAAATTGCTGTCTGTACTGTTCCAACAGGCCCAATCACCTTTCACTCTTATATCGGTCTGGTTGAAGGTTTAACAATTGAATTGTTGTGTGGTAAATTAATTAATTAATTAAACTTTTACTTTTTAGATACTTAAATAACATCATATAAAAATTTCAGCCATACTAAAATATTTTGATTTTTCTTTTAGTGCAAAATTAACATCTGGCACAGTTTAAACAACAATATAAATATCTGGCAATAATAGATTCGTGTGACAAAAATTTCAGTTAAAATAATAATAAAAACAGAAACCTTGTTAAAATTACTTGAAAAATTTATGTTTTACCTAAACGCAACCACTACCGCCAGCCAGGCAGTCCGTATGTTGTGCGGGAAATTATTATTATATTATATTATTCTTAACCAGAAAATGCTTGCACTGGCAAATCTGACAATGACGACGATGATTCGTACATAAAGTCCGTTTTTTCTCCACAGGTGGTCCATTTTGCTTCGTTATAAAGGCAGAACGGACTAAACTGGCCATAATAGAAATCTCCTGACATCTTTAGAACATATGATTTTTCAAGTTAGAATTAATGTGTAATGTCGAGTAAAAACGTGTGTATTAAACTCGACTACTGAATGAGTAACCAAAAATCTTATTATATGAGTAATCTTTTACTAATTTGTATACAAATCCCCCACACCCTGAAAGCACTGACTCATTTATAAAACTGTTTTAGCAACAACTTCATTAAGCTTTTTATCATATTCTCTGTAGATTTTTTTTCAAAATAACTCAAGAAATATAGAAGCGTTTTCACTTATTGCAAAATGTGTTAGAATTAAAATTAATGTAGAGATACTTAGCATATTTGGCCTGAACTTAAACTGCAAATAAAAAATGCCACAGGTAATTATTCAGAATGTAGTGAAACGCATTACCCAAAATGGTATGAACGGTATAATATGCGTATTTCATTAAAACTGTAATTTATGACTTCATTTCCAAGAACATTGCAGATATCAATAAGTTATAATAAATATCATTTCCACCATATGGAGCACAGAATTAATAGCTTCTGTGTAGATTTCTATATCTCATAAAAATGACAACGTGATCCGAGTTTATAATCGTGATCCCACAGAATACACGAATTCACCATTTCTTGTTCCGACGATGATATCATATTGTTTATTCATTTGTTTTATTCATAGATAAGCATCTCGAAAATAATGTCGTATAACTTTTAAGTTATATCGAATTGTTAACCTGAACTACATCACAGGTGGCCCAATATCCTGTAATGTCTTTGGTATTCTTTGAGCTTTTCTTCCCAGTCGTAATCCTGTTATGTTTTGAAATGACCAATTGTTGGTTATAATTTATTTGATTTATTTGTTTTCACTGGCTCAACATTATTGATTTTTTACAGGGTGTATAAAAAATACGTGCCAATGCTCGGTTCATATAAACGTCCATCAATACGCTTTGGAGACGATTAACACAATATATTTTCATGAGCATTTATTTTTTGTTACTATTAATACTGTCTACTATTACTTTTATGACGTAAGGATTTTAGTATTCGGTTACATATTTTTTTAGTTCTTCATGTATTACTTGCATTCGTTCTTCTGTTGTATCAACAGGTGTTTTATAAATAATATCGTTCAAATGCACGGGAAAGATGAAAAAGTGGATTTTGTGATATTTTCCTCAATGTCTTTTAAATCATGTATTTCAAGATAATACAAATTATTAAATTTTATTTGATCCGCTACATGATGCCCAGGATTTTTATGAAAACATTTATTTATTTTTCTAATTAGGACCCGAAATTAAGACTATAATTTTCCCTTTATTTTATCTATAAATTTTTCTAATATTGTGCCCAGCAGTTTCAGAGATAAAGGAAAGAATGGATCAACATTATTATGTTTTATTTTTCATTTATTTTTATAATTTAACCTCCCACTTTAGTATAAATTTTGGGTTTACTTTTCTTGAGAGAGGGTCTAAATTTTAAATTTTTCCAAAAATTAGACTCAGTAGTTTTGGAGATAAAGGACGGAATGTATCAATTTTGTACATTTTTCTTAATATTTTTTTTCGTTTATTTTTATAATTCACCCCCAAAATTAACATCAAGATTTCCGCTTAATTTTTGCTGTAAACTTTGAATGAGGCCTATATTTTGTTTCTAAATTTTTGTATTGGGGGGTGATAGGGGGAAATGTGTCGAGTATTGTTTATTTTCGGTAATAATTTTTAAACAATTTTTTCTATGAATATTAATATAATATATGTGCATTCCTCGTTAAAGCCTTTTCATCTCAAATATTACATAATGACTTTGAAATAAATTAAGTGTTTTATTTTTCATTACATTTTATGATTTGTCTTTTAAAATAAATGCTAAGAATTACACTTTTTCCATAAATCTCAAATTATTATTATTATTTTTTCAAAATGTTACGCTTAATGGTTCACAAGATAAGGGAGGAGGGGAAGTTGAAAAAAATGACAAAAATGTTGCTCACTTGTGTTCTTCTTGAAATTTTACGTGTAAGAAAATTGTTTGATTTTCCACAATTCTAAAAAATTTTCAAGGCGTCTGAGCACATATAATTTTGAGTCGTCCCGAGTAAGAACTGCTTCTAAATTTATTAATTTCACACGTTTCGTGTGTTGAAATATTTTCAAGTTTAGATCGGGCTCGAGGTCTCAATCTCTAAACCAAAAACTCACGAATCTAGATCGAATGTGGGGTCCCGATCATCCTAAATCCTACTCTCCAACTTTCAGTAGATGATTGATTGATGTAGTTCTGTAAGGGTAACTTTATATTTGTTTTAGTGATTATAATAACACTGAAATTAACTGTACAATAACTGTATTTTATATTTTATATAATTGGTTTACTCAAAATACGTTAGATGTCGTTGATATCTAGTAAGTTCATTCACTGACGGAAATATATATGGTTTGATTTTAAATATGATCTAACAAAGGAAGGCAACATTTCAATTAACATTTCGTTAAAACATATAGAAATTTAATTCTAATCTTTCACATTTATTATATCAGATACGTTATAAAAAATACAAATAATTAATAGTTTTATGAAACACCTCACTATAAACCAGTTCAATCAAAAGATAAATATGCACACTGACAAATAAATTGCAACACCCAGAAGGAGATGTTTAAATTTAATATTGTTTTGGTAAAACATAAAATAAGAATTAAATGATTAAAATTTGAATAAAAAAAAACAAGAAATTATTTGTTAATTCCCCGACTTGACCTTACAATGTATGGCATCTCTCCCTCTAAAATTCACTAAAACCCAGATATACTACATATCAAAAGGGTTTAGCTCTGTGGGAGCCCTTGCCAGGTTATCAGGCTCGTGGTTGGCGTCGTGGCTTCAGTTCCCCATGAATTTTCTGACTGTCCGGGCTGTTCCTAACAGGACGGCTTTTTGCATCATTTGGTAAAGATGTTCGTCCAGACCGAGGTATTTTAAATTATTTAGTAGAAGTTTTTGGGACTACTCCTGTTGTTGACATAACAATTGGTACCGATCGAGTTTTGTGCATGTCCCATTGTCTCTGTATTTGAAATCCCTATTATTGACTATTTTTTCAGCCTGCTTAATATTTAAATTACTGTTGTTAGGGATTGCTATGTCAATTAAGGTTGTTTTTCTAGAGACTTTATCTACCAAAACTATATCTGGTCTATTGTGAGCAACAGTCCGATCGGTCAATATCGTCCGAACCCAGTACAGTTTGTAGTTGTTATTTTCTAAAATAGATTCTGGTTTGTATATATAGTAGGGTGTTCTTACCGACTGGGATCAGTTTCAGCGCTAGTTCCTGGTGCAGTATTTTTGCCAGAGCATCGTGTCGTTCTTTGTATTCAGTTGCAGCGAACGCTTGGCAACCTCCTGTGATACGCTGGATAGATTCAGATGTTTGGCAATCATATCTGCATCTGTCGTTGTTGATAGAAGGGTCTTTGACGATGTGCTTTAGATAGTTCTTAGTTGTAATTACTTGATCTTGGATTGCCAATATAAAGCCTTCCATTTCAGGAAACATATGACCAGAGATCAACCAGTAGTTCGACGCTGAACTGTCGACACAATCTTGGTTGACGTCATTTATATGTCTTCCATGAATGGGCTTTTCTTTCCATTTGACCAGTTTCTGATCAGTTCGCAGAGGTGTTGTTATTTGTTTTATTATTAAGCTTGTTAATACTGTATTTGTCCAAAGGGATTATCTATACACTCCCCATCACGTCTTTCAGTATGTGGTCTATTTCTTCTTGGGAAATACTATCCGAAGCTGAAGGCTGGGGCAAAGTTCTGAACCTTCTACCCATCATATCCCAAAACATGTTTTATGAACGAAAGATCGGGGGATCTTCGCGGCATGGCAACAGATTTAAATGGGTCTCTTCAAAAAAGTTTAAATTAACTCGACCAACATGAGGTCTAGAATTATCTTGTTAAAATAAGGGGTTCATGAGCTGATTAAGGTAAAGGAGTACATTCGGCTCCACTACTTCCTGAAGATAACGTTGTCATATTGCCTCGAACAAAGACTAAAGGTGACCTACTTCCATACCTCCATAACCATAACGCAATAACCTCCATACCATAACGCCTGCTGTTCGGTGTATATGTCGCTCAACATCAATATGAGGTGGATGTCTTTCTCCTCGACGACGTCTAACCTTTCTTCTGCCATCAAGGCCAACCAAGTAGAATCGAGATTCATCTGAGAAGACGACCTGATGCCATTCCACATTCCAATGTTGTCGTTCTATGCACCACTGTTGTCGTGCCGTCGGTGCTGTGCCGTCAGATGTAGCACAAAATGGGGTCGATAATGCTGCAGTCCAAAAGACCTTATATAGTGGTAAACCGTTCGGTCACTTACAAGATGGCTTTGTTTTCCTAACCACTCATCAGCCAAATTTCGAGTTGTCAAAAGTCGGTCTCACAGTCCATAAGTCTCAGACGTCGCTCTCGAACTTCATTTGTGCCCCTTCCGCGTCCAGTGCCTACTCTTCTCCGATTTTTGGTAATATCAAATTACTTTCAAATTACGTTCAATTTACGTTTGACAACATCTCATAACAGTTCTACCTCTTTCAAATTCATTTAGCTGGCTATACATTCGGCATATACGTACTCTAGGCATTTTAACCTTATTAAACATCTATTTTGGATTCCATCAAACAGGTAAATTTAAAAAAGCGCCTACAATATTAATTGATAAAAATAGTTTACATGAAAAAACATTCATCAAACTTTACCAAATTTTAATTATTTACTCCTTAGTGTAGCATCTAATACTGGGTGTTGCGATTCCTTTGTCAGTGAGTATATTTCGTTACAAATCTTATACAGAATTATATTGAAAGTTTGAAACTGCTTAAAATGAAGCAAGTACCGGCAAATTTAAATTTGCCATATATCTCACGAAGTACAAAATTATTTATGGCGTTAACAAGTTTTTTTCCAAATAGCTAGAAATTCCTGCGCAATGGTGTCTCCCTAAAATCTGAACCGGAATTTCAAATAGTGGATAAATTGTGAAGAAATAAAATACGTTTTTAAAAAAAATGCCTTCCTTGTAGCATAATATCCTTATGAAAGCTATAAATTACTACATCGTGTAATATTTCATGACGCATTTCTTCATCTCAAACCAACATTTAATAATTCCATTCGGTTAACATAGAAATTTCACCATAAAAGTATTTCAGCTATGCCATCTTAGCGTAAAAACCTCATCAATAATTCATGGCATATGTGTTCTATAATATGAAGCTTTTGCTGTCATTTTTTCTGCACAAATATTGAAATTCAATTACTAGAGTTGCAGACGTTCGTTTCTGCGCTCTGGTTGCGGTAAGTTCCATTATAAATCGGAAATGACGGCGGAACGTTTTCCTAATAATAAATCTCTTCGCTCACGACTGCTTACTTAATTTCGCGTTTTCGGCAGAAAAAAAAGTTTCGATACGTAGGTTAGGGTGATATTTACTCAGAAAACGATATTGTATATATGAAATACTGACGTGAGAATCAGAAATATAAATATGAATAAAAAGTATACAGGATGTAAAATATTGTATGTAAGGATCCATTATTAAATATTGGTTTTTAATCTTGGTTTAATGTCAAAATGATACGTATTAAATTATGTTGAGGATTATTGCGAAGATAGATAGAGCTCGTCGTCTTTTGAGAAGCTTTTTGCAGATCTGCAGTGGTTGAGATTGACTGAGATCGAAGATTTATTATATTTGTTACAATATTTGTATTTACCAAGTCTGACCGGTTACCACTGTTACCCCGGAGTCTGATTTTCTTTGGCATAAATAGTTGCGTAAAATATTTAAAAAAATTCTGTTAATTTTTAATTTTAAAATACTAATCTCATTTGACATTTTTGCACCCTTCACAACGCGTGAGTCTTGTGGGAATCTTGTACCCTTTGCTACGTGATGATTTTGCATTAGAATATCGGTATGAATTAAAACAGAAAACATAACTATTTCGTATTTAGGATTTATTGCATAATTAATTTTTTGGAAATATAAATATATTTGATAACGTTATCTTGCGTGAATAAAGCTGTGCAGAACTGATACAGTGAACTCAAAAATGAACTGTTTTTAAGTTTTAAATTTCTATGATGGTGTTTACAAATATACCTTTTTAAAAAAATGCCTTTGTATTTATTGTAACCATTTATGAGAAATATTACTGCTACTTTTCAATAGATTCTTAATTAATAACTTACCCGTCTATATTTAAATCTAAAAAAACAAAAATTTTATGTTTAATTATTTTCAACGTATCGTACCTGACTTTACCTACATATTTTTAAGTTTTCTTGGGAATAACACCACAATTGAGTTAAAAAAGCTGTATATTGAAAGAAAATACCAAACGTTTCAAAGTCGATTCTGACTTCGTTGTCAATGGCTTTAAAATATGTAATGAAAATGTAAATTGTAAATTGAAAGTTTTTTAAATTGTGGTGCTATTCCCAAGAAAACTTAAAAATAATCAAGAACATGCCAGAAATAACAGTTAGAAGACAATTTACCTACATAGAATAGACAAATTTTATTAGTAACAAGAATTTGCAATGTTTTCAAAAACTCACCAATAATTCAGTGGGTTTTTATTCCATGTTTAATATTTCCACAATCTTATTTCGTAAACATAGACAAAAACACAGTTGTTTTCCTGAATAATACTTGTGGCATTTTTACTAATGTTGATGCACTTATTGCGACTAACAACAATTGAAATTTAATTGAAAGTAAATTTAATCCGTTGTTGCCATGATTTCTGTTTAACTAATTCAGTTCATTTTATTTGAATGGGAGAGACTTTTGAAAAAAAATTTTCTCTGATCAGTTTTATCATCTACCAAAATATTTGCATTGCATTATGTTCCAAGCTGTATAAATAAATATAAATAAAAAATACGACTGACAGTTGTCCGTGCTGTTTCAAGAAAATATAGACAATTGATAGTTTTAAATCTTTTGGAATAAATTTTCATTCATCCTTAGGCTAAACACTTTTTCGCACCATAATTGAACTCATAACCCTTAATTGTTAATAGACAATTTTTATTTAATATTATAATCGTGTGAGTGGTGCACCTTTGGCTTTTTCAAACTATTGTACTTTCCGTCAACATAATGTAACTTTTTTTCTTACTCTTCGGGTTGTTGGATATATTTAAAAACACAGTCGAACTCAATCATTCATTTCCACTACTTTCATTTATATTCACACAACTATACACAATTCACCTTGAACATCTGTTATTTGTTTACTAACTGCAACCCAAATACTGAATGAATCGTTCCGTCAGCTCTCTGTATTTCTACATTTATTCTCGGAATTCTGAACTTTTCTCGACCATTCGATTAGTTTCTACGAATTTCCACAGCGCCAGCTGCCGACTTCGGATTCCACGAAATATCAGATGAATGCCGATTCCAGGAAATATAGGATGAATTCCCGTCACAATAATTTGAAATCTGAATTCTATGAGCAGCGTTCACTTTTATTTAACAATATTACAAAACATTGTTACTTGTGTCAACTTGTGTCAATTGTATGTGATACACATCAGAATTATTGTTTCATGATATTGAGAGGCTTAGTGATTTTTGGTTAAATGGTAAATATGTGACAGTATCATTTTACACTATAGTCTAGCCGAGAGGAATTATAGTCAAATGCTAAAAAGGTAATTTATATTAATTTATTGATTTCCGAACTTCAATTATTTGGCGATGTTTATATCTAGAAGATGAGCAACCTATTTTGGTTACTGATTATTTGATTTTTAATGAATATTTTCCGTACCTATGATATGTAGGCTGTTTTGTCGAGGAATTGATTGTCCCATTTATCTATTTTTGTACGATGGAGTTTTAATTTCATGAGTATGGATTTTTGAGTGCAATCGAAATTCACAAGGTAAAATGTTTAAAAGAAAGTATTATAATCCTTAAATTTTGAATTTGTTTGTTTTTACAAAGTTAAGCGCATTAGTTTTCTTAAAACCTTATTTAATTTGTAAAATTTTGTAACAAAATATTTTGATGTTTCTTTTTGGGGGGAAGAATCAGATTATCATTATTTACTTGTAGCCTAATATTGAAAATAGGATAGTACACTGAAATAATCATTTTCCATAAGCATTAATTTGAAATATTATTAAGTAGGGGCTGTGATTCGATTTTATTGACAAGGATATGCCAAAGGAGTGAATTTAATAATAATAATGTTACAGTAATTTCCAGATATAAAATTGGCGTTTTTCTTCGTTTCTTAAATTTGCATTTTATTTACACTAATTGATTTGAAGTAAGCTAACTGAGAAATCATGATTTTTGCTTACTTATTATTTATTTGCTTCATGAAGAACTGCCTCAAAATATAATAAGGAATATCAATTGTGTTAAAGCAAATTTCGATTTGCTTCTCAAGAGTTCCAAACAACAGTCTTTGGAAAATACATTTTGGCAGCATTAACAAATTGTATTGGACGATTCTCTAGATTAATTCTCATTACGGCTTTGCTCCTTAGTTTATTAATAAACTATAGAAGGGAGTTGGCTGATTACATTCAATTATGGTTTGATCTAACATACTAGTGCAAGTTATAACGAAAACGAACTTAGATGAGATTAATGGAAGCCTTCATAACATGTGAATCATCTCTTTATCAATATGATTTGTTTCCAAGCAGATTCAAAATGGTTAATAAAATATATGTTACGGTTTTGAATTAAAACGGATATCATAAACTTTCGATATTTTTGTCTGTAAAAATTATATAATAGTTTCGGCACTCATGAACCATCTTGAAGAGACTTCATTTTTGTTAAGTGACAAGAAGGTCTATTGACATCCCATTTTAAATATTATAAAAATCTGATTTTAAAGGTGTAGTAGCTCAAGTTTAACAATATTTTATTAATATGTATTCGCTCCGCGCTACAGCTAAAGGCACCTTGACATTATGCCAATTCACCAGTGTGAGTAGACTAGCATCAGTCGTCTGACACTTGTTAATTTATTTACATTTTGGTACCAATAGGGAATAGTATGTAATAATTTGAAATGAGTATTTCCAAAAGTATTACAATAATAGCGGTAATGCTGCAGGATGACATAAAATATTCTGTGAAAAGAAAACGATATCTACAGAGATGATGGACTCGAGAATGAATTAAGCAACATGTAAAATTTGGTGTGTGCGAAACTGTCAAATCTAGAAACTTATTACAACCATTTTAGGTTGAGCCCGGAAAACTTCTCAAGAGCTTAAGCTTCTTGTGGCCTAGCGGAGTCGATTTTGTCATATGGCCTTATATTTTGGGGCTGTTCAGCTCATGTTAACAAAGTCTTCTCTACACAAAAAAATATCTTACGATGTATAGCTGGTGTTCCCCCATTAACCAGCTGCAAGCAATTTTTCATTGAGTTTAATATTCTGACGGTCCACTCATTATATATTTACCTGTTAGTAATGAATACTAAAAAGCAAGTATCACTTACTACAAATGATCAAATACACAATTATTCCACTCGTAGCAGCAATGAACTACATCAGCCATTCTCTAGGCTATCAGTTGGGCAAAATTCCCATATCTATAGGGGGACCATAAGTTTTAATAGCTAGAGGGAATGAGAAAAGTATAGTGAAGTTTGGAAAGGAGCTCTATACATACCTGTCCAGAAAAGCATACTACTCGTATGATGAATTTTTCAAAGATGCTGAGTGACGCGGGTGGTGATTGTTTTGACAAGGCAAATAAATCATTTGTATTTGTAAGATTATTCCTTTTGTAAATGCAGTGATTTTAAATGTTGAATAAAGGAATATTTATTTATTTATTTATTTATTTAGAAAGAAGGTAGACTTGTTTTAGGGAAGCATTCTCATCTTAAATAATACTTCACTTCACTTTAAGATATTTGACTAGAGGAAACTTCAGTACTCTTGAACATGTGAATATAGTATCAAAAAGTATAATTTCTACCAGCTTTACAAGCCATATACAAAGTTCTATCTCTACAATTTTACTCATTTTCTATCCACCTGTTTGTTGTCGCCATTTTTAATCACAATATGGTAAACAAAAGTGCAAATATCTCCAACTTTACTAGAGGTAGTAAAATACGCACAGTATTAGTACAAATCACTGTTGACACTAAGCTAGTCAAGATTTTTCAATTTTGGATCTATTTATATATAAAACGTAAATGTTAATTATTGCTTTCATAATACTACATATTGTTACGAAATTTACCCAAAGCCGACCCTGTTTCATTTCAGTACGACAACAAACGCTTTGAGATAAAAAAAAAACGATTCTCGAAAAGACTCGGCAGCGGAAGGAGTGATGATGATTTTACTGGAGAATTCGACGCTAGTGTTATAAAGGAAGCACGCCACGATCGCCAGTTCAGTTATACCGCGACGACTAGCGTATATGGGATTGTTATTGTATTTGAATCAGCTGTTTTAATGTAAATAAAGTTCTAGAAAAGTGAAAGTGAATATTAGTTTTATAATTTTAAATTGAACTCACTGACTTTACAACATTTGGTGATCAGAAGTAAAGGATTAAGTGCAGTTAAAATCCTAATTTGATTTATGGAAACCCGTAGTATGAACGAAACTATCAAAAAAATAGGCAAGCAGGTTACCGAGGGGACGATAAAATAGCCCAGATTCTAGAAAAACGTGACAAGAAGGAGAAACAACATCAAGAAGAAATACAACAAAGGTTAGTAAAATCTTTTGATGAAAAACGTAAAATAGAATTAGAAAATCTTGTCACCACGATGGAAGAAAAACAACATAATTTAATGGAAGGATTATTCTCGAAATTTGTAGAAAAACAAGATCAACTTGAACTAAAACGACCATCTGATGAACCTGGGCGAAGTATTCTCCAGAATTAATAACGCCAACCTGAGACTCAACCCGAAGAAGTGTTCTTTGTTCCAAAAAGAAGTAGAATTTTTAAGCCACGTCGTTTCCGAGTCAGGAATCCGCACTAACGAGGACAAGATAGAAGCGATCCGTGATTGGCCAGTCCCGAGGGACAAGCATGAACTCCGAAGCTTCTGGGGCCTCTGTTCATACTACCGGCGTTTTGTTGAAGGATTTGCCACCATTGCCGCCCCTCTACATCGGCAGACCACAGAGAAGGAGACCTTCCGTTGGAATCAGGATTGCGAAACGTCTTTCAGACGACTGAAGGCAGCACTATGTTCCAGCCCACAGTCCGGCAAGTTCATCTTAGACACCGACGCCAGCAACACCGGTTTGGGGGCCGTCCTATCCCAGGTGCAAGATGGTGAAGAGAGGGTGATCGAGTACCACAGCCATGAATTCTCGAAACCAGAAAAAAATTATTGCGTCACCAGAAAATAACTTCTTGCAATAATAAGGGCTGTAGACCATTTCCACAAATACCTCTATGGTCGCCATTTCTTAATCCGAACAGATCATGCCGCACTCAAATAGCTGCTGGACATGAAGACACCATAAGGCCAACTGATCAGGTGGATGGAGAAATTACAGCAATACGGCTTCAAGGTGGAACATCGTGCCGGCCGTTTGCACAATAACGCCGATGCCCTATCCAGAAGACCCTGTAGAGCGGAATGCGGACATTGTCTGAAGATGGAATAGCGAGAGGGTATCTCCATCAGGCAGATCCGAGTGCAGACCAATGAAGACTGAACAACGGAACAGTGCATCCAGGACCAAATGGCTGATCCAGACATCGAACCAATCTTGTCACTTAAAATGAGAGGGGCACCCAGGCCACGATGGGACGAGGTAGCTAGATACTCCGGCGTGCTGAAATCGTTATAGGCTCAGTGGGACTCTCTAAGAGTAGACAATGGAATACTCAAGCGAGTTTGGGAAAGCGCTGATGGACGAGAAACCAAGTCCCAACTGGTAGTTCCGAAGAAAAAGGTACCAGCCATCCTGACCGAAGTACATGATGGAATTACCGGAGGCCACCTGGGCATGAATAAAACCCTAGACAAAGTTCGCCAGCGGTACTACTGGGTGAATTACTTCGAAGACGTCAGAGCTTGGTGCCGCAAATGTGCCACCTGTGCCGCCAGTAAGGGCCCGAAGACCCGGACCAAGGGCAGAATGCAGCAGTACAATGTGGGCGTCCCATTTGAGAGAATCGCCATCGATGTCGCCGGTCCGTTTCCCGAGTCTGAGAGGGGGAACAAATACATTCTGGTCGCAATGGATTACTTCAGCAAATGGCCTGAGGCATATGCGATACCCAACCAAGAGGCAACCACGGTAGCGACGGTGCTAGTAGAACAACTATTTAGCAGGTTTGGCGTCCCGATGGAATTACATTCAGACAAGGGGCATAACTTCGAATCGAATGTATTCCAGAAGGTCTGCACGATGTTGGGGAGCAGGAAAACGAAGAACAACACCATTACACCCACAGTCAGACGGAATGGTGGAAAGATTGCACAGGACCTTGGAACAACACCTATCCAAGGTCGTCAGCAAAAACCAGCGCGATTGTGATGAGCATATTCCCCTATTCCTGTTGTCATATCGCTCTGCTGTACATAATAGTACAGGCCTGACCCCAGCCAGGGTCCTATTCGGAAAGGAGCTGCGATTACCATGCGACTTGGCATTTGGCTCCCCGAAGAACCTCCCCAAGACATCGACGATTATGCCGACCAGCTCCGACATAACATGCTGGCAATACACGAATTAGCCCGAACGCAAATGTTGGCCAGCAGTGACCGGATGAAGACGCGATACGACCTCAAGGCCAATTCAGTCGGGTTCCAGGAGAGGGACAAAGTCTGGCTGTACAACCCCCAACGGAGCAAGGGTAAATCCCCAAAGCTTACACCCGCCTGGGATGGTCCTTACGAGGTGGTCAAGAGGCTTAATGACGTCCTCTACTGGATCCGTCAAAACCCCAAGGCTAAATTGAAGGTGGTTCATTTAGATCGACTCGCTCCCTACCATGGAGGGGATGTTTCTGATCGGGACGATCAGAATTAAAGGGGGGGCAGTGTTGCGAAATTTACCCAAAGCCGACCCTGTTTCATTTCAGTACGACAACAAACGCTTTAAGATAAAAAAAAACGATTCTCGAAAAGACCCGGAAGGAGTGATTATGATTTTTACTGGAGAATTAGACGCTAGTGTTATAAACGAAGCACGCCACAATCGCCAGTTCAGTTATACCGCGACGACTAGCGTATATGGGATTGTTATTGTATTTGAATCAGCTGTTTTAATGTAAATAAAGTTCTAGAAAAGTGAAAGTGAATATTAGTTTTATACTTTTAAATTGAACCCACGGACTTTACAACAATATTATTGCAGGTTTACCACATCGAATTAGAGAGAGATTGCAATTTATATAGGGTTTAAAACAATTAAACACAATATAGTTTTCAACCTCAAACTGACAAAAGGTAAAAATTTAGCTGAATCAAATCATGTTGTTGAGTATAGATATCTCATTTAATAACTTATGTCACTTCCCAAGCCTATGTCAATACATTTAATGATTTACGATATGATTACAGTATTAATACCCATTCCAAATCATTGGTGACAGAAGAGTTATTAAGATCTCTTGTGATTGGGTGAACAGTGAAATTAAATGATAACCGCAAACCAAACTATTACTTTTAGAGGTTTGTTCTGTTCTAGCAGCCCTAAAATAATTTAAGTAATTTATTAAGTTATCGATTCTTGATAATTTCTTGCATCATCTTTTCGTATTAACTGTTATTAATTTATTGATCAGATTTTTTGATTTCAGTGGATTATGGATATATATATATATATATATATATATATATATATATATATATATATATTTAGTGACACTGACAATATTCTAAAATTAGATTGGTATAGGAAACCTAGCAGTTCAGGAAGATATATGAATTTTCACTCAAATCAAATCGTTCAAAGATAAGAGCCTACAAGTTTTGTTAACATTATTCCTAAATAATTCTTATCTTTATAAATTACTAAACAAAATATTATATAATACCCCAAGTATGTTGAGAGATAGTTTTGAACATCGTAACAATATAAACACTTCCATGTCAACAAGTCAGAATAATTTTTATGTAAATAATATTAACCAAGAAACTTCTACCGCAAATTACTGCTATGCCTCTATACCATATATCAAAGAACTAATTCCAAAAGTATTGAAGATCTTCAAAAACGAAACTAGTATAAAATTTGCTCATAAATCTATTAAAACAGTTAATCATCTATTTAGCAGAACAAAAGATAAAATTCCTAATGATCTTAAATCTAATGTTATATATAAAATCGACTGTAGTAACTGCCCTGCTTCCTATATTGGTCAGACGTCAAGAAATTTGAATCACCGAATGACCTTACACAAGAGTGATATAAAACTAAAAAAGGAAAGTTGCGCTTTAGCCACCCACTGTTTACAACATAACCATTCTCCTTCCTTTGAAAATCCGCAAGTTCTGGCCATTGAACGTAACAGTTTTAAACGTAGCTTCTTCATTAACGGTCAGTCTAATACCATCAACAAAAAGACAGATTTACAAAATTTAAATGTGATTTATTGTAACTTACTGGAAATGGAGAATACGTTTTCAAACACTCATAATCAATCTGAATATAATACAGATTTCTCAGATTGATTAAATAAAATTCAACATTTTTGCTACCCTATGAATTTTTGTTTCCTTAATAATATTTCGATTTATCAGTAAGTTACAAAGAATAAATATAGTTTACCCGTACTTTAAAAAATATATATCACATGTCTTCAAATCAAATGCCAACGTGACAATTTTGTTAGTTGAATTGCCAAAAAAAAAATGTAAGAATATTCTAAAGTTTAAAGATGTTTTTCTGCTTACACAACCTCGACTACCGTAAGTGATTATTTTTTCACTTCTAAATTGTTAATATTTGTGTTATTTGTAGTATATTGACTGACGATGAAATAAAATAGTTTCGAAAGTTCTCAAAAATAAGTTAAAAGAGTATTTCCTTGTAACCCAAGAAGTTTGGCTGCGTCCCGATATTTACTTGTAATATTTGAAAGTTATCAGCCGTTATTACCGAAATCAATTATATATATATATATATATATATATATATATATATATATGTTTGTTTTTAAGTTTTCGCGGGTCCTAAATGTGTTAGGTGGTCAATCAATCTATCCGGGCAAGGATAAGTTATCAACTACGCGGATGAATTCTCGGAAACCACCTAACACACACACACACACACATACCAGCTGGTCACAATGCCTCGGCTTGTCAACAACCTGCCAAGTGCTTACTCTGCAAAGAGAAAGATAGTAGGTCAGACTGCCGGCACGTTGCGGGTAGTTGGAAATGTCCGATCTACCAACAGGCGATGAGAGCAGCATAAGCCCGTAAATGAAAGTACTGCAACTCAACCTCAACCATTGCGAAGCAGCCCAAGACCTACTGGTACAGCGGGTGCGGGAATTGGATTGCGACGTAGCCATAATCTGCGAGCAGTATAAAAACTTCGACACCCTGTCCTGGGTAAATGACACAACGGACAGAGCAGCGATATGGGCTTGCGGTAAACTACCGTTCCAACAACTCCCAAATACACCCGAACCATGGCTTGTGAGAGCCAAAGTGGGAGGGGTTCACTTCTATAGCTGCTATGCACCTCCTAGTGCACAGCTCGAGGAGTTCGAGTTATTCTTGGACACCTTGGCGGAGGATGTACGGAAGCGTGAATCGGTCGCCATCGCAGGAGATTTCAACGCCTGGGGATGCCGGGAAACGAGCGCGAGAGGACGAGCTCTCCTTGAGACCATGTCTTCGCTCAACCTGGTACTCCTCAACACAGGAGACGTAAGCACATATCGCAAAGGCACAGCCAGCTCCATTATCGATGTGACATTCGTTAGCAGCAACCTAATTAAAGGGGGCTGTGAGTGGCGGGTCGATGAGGAGTTTACTAATAGCGACCACCAAGCTATTATATGGGAAATCAACACCACTCCCAAACGAAGATTGTGTGTCAGTCGTGCGAGGTCACAGCCAGTCGGTTAGAACAAAATGCTTTCGATGCTGATTCATTCGCCTTGGTTATGGAGCAGGAACCATTGGCAATAGCAACAAGCGCAGAAGCCACTGCCAAAGAGGTAATGACAAGCGTTGTCAAGTCCTGCGATGCATCCATGCCAAGGAGACGGCAGAACAACAGCCGCCCACCAGTTTACTGGTGGAACGACACGATCTCACAACACCGACGAGAGTGTCTCAAAGCACGAAGGCTGCATCAACGAGCACGGAGACGCGACAGGGTCACAACAGAAGAACTAAGGCTCGACTATGAGATCAAAAGACAACAACTACGAAGAGCCATTCTCTCAAGCAAGAGATCCTACTGGAAGGAGTTGTGTGACGAAGTTGACCAAGATCCATGGGGAAAACCGTATAAAATCGTGATGCATAAAATCAAGGCCACCCCCATGACATCAACGAACTGCCCCGAATCATTGCACCGCATTGTCACTCACTTGTTTCCTGCGAAGCCTGAGCTACCCGCTTATCCTTCGTGGCAGGTGAGGGACGAAGATATACCATCAGTGACTATGAATGAGCTGATGGGCGCGTGCAACCGGCTCCAAAACGGTAAGGCTCCCGGTCCAGATGGCATACCTAACATCGCGCTAAAATGCGCCATAGTCAATAGGCCTGACATGTTTCTACACATGTATGAGACCTGCCTAAAGCAGGGGGTTTTCCCGACTAAGTGGAAAAAGCAGAGGCTTGTGCTCCTCCCTAAAGGGGGAAAGAAACCTCCCGACGAACCGTCATCATATCGTCCCCTCTGTATGTTGGACTCTGCGGGAAAACTCCTTGAAAGGATAATAGCAGATAGGCTGGAGCCCTACGTTGAGCCGAAACTTTCCACCAACCAATTCGGGTTCAGAAAGGGGAGATCAACCATCGATGCCGTGAAACTCGTTACCAACATCGCCAGAGAGGCTATCTCGGGAAAGAGATGGAGAAGAGGTGGAAAAAAGTACTGTCTAATAGCCACCCTGGATATCAAGAACGCCTTTAACTCGGCCCGCTGGGACCGCATTTTGGAGGCTCTTGCCAGGATGGAAGTTCCGCAGTACTTGCGCAGAATGGTTTCAGCGTATTTCAAGGACCGCATCTTGTTGTACCAAACTGAAAATGGGCAAGTAGACTATAAGATCACAGGAGGTGTACCTCAGGGCTCTTTTCTTGGCCCCCTCTTATGGAACGTAATGTACAACGACCTGCTCCTGCTCGGTCTGCCTGAGGGCGTCAGGCTAGTGGCATTCGCCGATGATGTGGCATTGATCATAGTGCGCAAGCACATAGAGGAGATACAAACAACCTTCTCATTCGCTATAGCCACAATTCAGCATTGGATGCTCGCAGCGGACTTGAGTATAGCAGAGCAAAAGACCGAAACACTTCTTGTTAGCAGTCGGAAGGCAAGGGAAACCATCACCCTCAAAATAGGCGACACCTACATACAGTCGCAGCCCTTCATCAGCTATTTGGGGGTGCTCCTGGACACACGGCTCAACTTCAAAGAGCACATAATCGCGGCCAGCAAGAAAGCAGCTGGGGTACAGGGGGCATTATCTAGAATAATGCCGAATGTCGGAGGCCCTAGACAGATGAGAAGACAGCTACTGGCAACAGTAACTACTTCTGTTTTGTTGTACGGGGCACCGGTATGGGAGAAATCGCTAGAGCTACCATCGTACCGCCGGAAAATGAAATCAGTCCAGCGGCTCTCAGCGATTCGAGTGGCATCATCCAACCGCACTGTGTCTTACGAGGCGGTGAGTGTGATTGCCTCTACCCTGCCAATCGGCATCCTGGCTGCAGAAAGGGGACGGCTTTATCGCAGAAAGTTAGAAAAAGACCAACCGACAGGAAACAGCGATGAAAGAGCCATGAGTCTAGGGCAATGGCAGGAGAGGTGGGACAGCTCTACTAAAGGCCGGTGGACATATCGATTGATACCTAACATCAGTCAACCGCCAGCATGGGGAGGTTGGGTTTTACATCACTCAACTACTGACTGGACATGGATGCTTTCGAGCATACTTGCACAGGTTCAGGAGGGCAAACTCCCCAAACTGCCCACACTGTACGGACGTGATAGAGGACGCGGAACACGTGTTCTTCTCCTGCCCCCGGTTTCAGGATCAACGTGCTGAAGTGGAGAGGATTCTGGAGACTAATATCGTCCCAGAACAATTAGTAGAAGCCATGCTGAAGGGCCCCCAAGCCTGGAACTTGGTATCAGATTACGCGGAGACTATCCTCAAAGAACTCCGCGATACGTTCGAGGAGTAGGCTTTAGAAGCTTTCAATGGAAGGGCAGTAAACATCTGCAATGAACCACCCTTGCGAAGTAGTATTGAGTAAGAGTGCCGCAGGGGACCATGGTTGTAGGAGAAAGAGGTTAGGGTTTTAGCGGGTATACGGTATACTGGTTTCAATGCAACGATTTACTCTTGCTTTGAAGTCATTACATCGGGAGTCCCGCACGACGGCCAGCACGTGCTAGCTAAGTACGCAATGTATTTCCCCCCTCTTCGGATAAAAACAAAAAAAAAACACACACATACCAATCGACATCCTGGCTGCAGAAAGGGGACGGCTTTATCGCAGAAAGTTAGAGAAAGACCAACCGACAGGAAACAGCGATGAAAGAGCCATGAGTCTAGGGCAATGGCAGGAGAGGTGGGACAGCTCTACTAAAGGAAGGTGGACATATCGATTGATACCTAACATCAGTCGTTGGGTCAACCGCCAGCATGGGGAGGTTGGGTTCTACATCACTCAACTCCTGACTGGACATGGATGCTTTCGAGCATACCTGCACAGGTTCAGGAGGGCAAACTCCCCAAACTGCCCACACTGTACGGACGTGATAGAGGACGCGGAACACGTGTTCTTCTCCTGCCCCCGGTTTCAGGATCAACGTGCTGAAGTGGAGAGTATTCTGGAGACTAATATCGTTCCAGAACAATTAGTAGAAGCCATGCTGAAGGGCCCCCAAGCCTGGAACTTGGTATCAGATTACGCGGAGACTATCCTCAAGGAACTCCGCAATACGTTCGAGGAGTAGGCTTTAGAGGCTTTCAATGTAAGAGCAGTAAACATCTGCAATGAACCACCCTTGCGAAGTAGTATTGACTAAGAGTGCCGCAGGGGACCATGGTTGTAGGAGAAAGAGGTTAGGGTTTTAGCGGGTATACGGTATACTGGTTTCAATGCAACGATTTACTCTTGCTTTGAAGTCATTGCATCGGGAGTCCCGCACGACGGCCAGCACGTGCTAGCTAAGTACGGAATGTATTTCCCCCCTCTTCGGATAAAAAAAAAAACACACACACACACACACATATATATATATATATATATATATATATATATATATATATATTTGGTGGTGAAACTTTTCTTGAATTTTGTGTATTCAAATTTATAATTATGTTTTGTTTCAGGTCAGTACTCAGTAGGAGCTCCACGTAAGTATACCTGGTACCCAATCTGTATTTACCATTTAAAAAAATCTTTGATTGTACTTTAGGAATACGGATTAGATATAATATTTTAACAAATTAGAAATTGTATCTTTGTCAGATACATATTTTTAGGTACTATTTTTTTACCGATATAAATGATTTGCGCAGATAATTTACTTAGAATGACTATTTCCAAAATATATAATAATTTCTTTCGTCCAAAATAATATTGAAAGAACACGCCAGTTAAACGTACCTTTGCCATACTTTTCCTGCTATATGCGTAAAATTTGTTATTATTGTTCTTACAAACAAACATAGAGCTTCTGATACAAAAATCACAAGATATTTGTAAACCTTCAGAAAGCACTAGGATTAACTTTTTTAAAAACCAAATGTGGTAATAATTTACACTACAATATTCATGTAAAAGCACTAATACTGAAATTAAATAGAACGAACAACGAACAACATTTGTAAACCGAAAGATGAAGTCAGTGGAGATATTACGTTAAACTGGTCGTGAAAATCATAAACAAATTTACAATTATTTGATTATTGACGGTTAAACTGTTGTCAGTACACAAAAACATAAACAGAATTACGCTGGCAATAAACAAATAATAACGTGAGTTTTGAACAGCTTATTTCTCTAACCAAATTTGATGTACTTACTACATTCAACTCGGAATCAGAGTAAACTGTTTCCATACCCTACAAATTGTTTTATGTTAAGAATGCAATAAAATTTCAAAATTACATCGTGGTTTATTTTGGGAAGTCATTAACTAGAAATTTTTTGGACTATATTTATTGCATATATTCAAATACTGAGGGTTTATGTTTAACGTGTGTATATATTCAATCTAAGTATTTTCGTTTATTTTCAATCTGGTAAATAAGGTAAACTTTATTTAGTTAATAGATCAGAGCACATTCACTCATACTTCGCCTACTTATTCGTAATATTTAATTAATCTAATTTTCATTTGAAATTTAGGTTTCAAAATGATTTTTCATGTTTGTTATTTGTAATGTAGCGAAGAATTTTATGAAGTCTTTGCATGCGCAATAGAATGACTCAAACCTTCTTAATTATTAATTTGCCCGTGATGTGTAATCAGTATCCACTGCCACTAGTGTCAATGTAGTTAAAATGTCATACATATATAAATCATGTCCTATCTTTCTAGCCTGTAGTATTTCCATTCGTTGTGTTATTTATTATTTGCATTATTCTCAGTACTGGTCAATACAAGTGCTGAGAATAATGCAAGTTGTACCAAACCATATACACAAAATATTATATTCACACTCTTTAGTACAATACCGGACTGTGCAATATTCACTTCTCTTTACCTACACATATAATCAGATTAATTTTTTAATCATCTCGTGTCATTCATTCGAGGGTAAAATGTAAATATGCTATTCGGTTTCGTATTAGTAATCAGCTGAGTAGGGCTTGACTATTGTTCTTGAAATATTTTGAAACAGTGGTGCACCCATGGCCACAGGTGTAATTTGTAACAAAGCACGCCCTGGGATTCTCATTGGCTTGATCCGACAAATCTTCGATGATCGACTGGATCATCATCTGTTTCCTTGCTAAGGTCCATTAATTTTTTTACCTCGGGGTCTATATTTACATGTGCGAGAATACTGGAAAGTGCATTGCTGACATAGTTTCTTTAATGGATTTGGTACTAGGAGATACTCTCATCTTTAGTTGTTTCCTAGAATGTTAAGCAATTCATCTCTCGAGTGCTTAAGTTATTTACTGGGATCCCCTGTTGATGTTTTTTTTTTAAATTTTTTAGTAGGTCTTGTCAATACGAGATACACATCCAAAAATTTCACTGTATTGTTTTCCGGATCATACATCTAGACTGTAATCAGTACTACTTCAGTTTCATCCTGCGTTAAAATCGTTTCGCAGCTAACATTTGTCATCAATTGGTTAAATTTCAGATGACCTTAAAATTCTGGGCTTGAAAATGAATACAACAACGCCAATGTTGAATATTATTTGGCTGGTTTTGCCATTGTAGGGCGACTAAATTTCGCTGCCTTGGCAAAATAACACCTCCGCAAAATCTCCAGTCCTTCCTAAAATGGCATGTGCTCCAACAGAAACACGGTATTCTTGTACCGCTTCTGCGTTTCACTTGTTCTAATATGTTCCTTAGCTCGAAGAGCACTTATGAGTGTGTGGTTCCCAAAGTTTAACAAAAAACGCTAATTTGGTGCCAGTCATCGGGATCAGTTGCGTAAGCAACATTAGAAGGTAGGTCTTTACTCGACCTTTCAACTTCCATGCCAACTTCTCTCCTCATTCGGCGAATTGTAAACGAGGTATTAAACTTAACATGTTCACAACCGCTTCAATTAACCCCTGAAGTGATTTACTATTGGAACTTTTCTTTTTGCACTTGGTTTCAGTTGCAACATTGTGTTTAAATGGTTTGTACAAATCTTAGGTATTGGTTTATAGATTTTGTTGAAAATACTAAATAAAATTAAGAATGCCAATTATCCGCAAAGAGCTGTTGCTCAGATATTGCAATACTATCTCACAGGATTTTTTTACACAGATTGTATTCGTAGTTAGATTTGGCATACGTCAAGTGATATTACTGTAAAGGCAGGTCCACACACTACCACTTATCACACGATATAATGCTCATATAAATCGTTCGACAAAACGTACTATTTATGACGCGTCTATACAGTTATATCTTATCTTTCAAACCCCAGTGTAAATTTCTTGCGACTTTCAGTTTAACGAAGATCACCATGGAAGAAGTAATACTATGGTGAATTTATGCTATTTGTATATCAAGAAAATCTAAAATAGAAATCGGAGAAGAAAGTGGTCCAGGAAATGGCTTTCAAAGAGGTCCGAATTTTCTCATGTTAGATTATTAAACGAACTTCGTAGTGAACCTGTAGATTGACGCAATTACTTGAGAAAGGATATGGAAACATATGTATTCGTTAAATTTAGTACGCCATACATACAAAAACAAGATACTTGCATGAGAAAAGCGATCTCACCTCACCAAAGATTAAGTGCCACCTTGAGATTAGTGCAACCAGTAGAAGCTACAAGAATATCAAATTTACAATTATAATGTCCAAACAAGCATTGAGTGAGATTATACCAGAGACCTGTGAAGCCATTTATAAGGTTTTAAAGAAGCAATATTTAAGGGATTTTTTTTATTCCGATCACTATAATGTCGACTTTTGACTATCCACAAACAAGGAAAACTATGAGTTCTCCAGAAAATTCGCGCGAGCATTGACGGATATTAGACATGCTGTGTTTTTGAAAAGATCAAGCTACCTACTAACGTGAAAAATTAAACGATAAATTGTTTGGCCCGTCTACTTACAACGACTTGTCTTAACAGTAAAATGATGCCCCGATCTTTAGTCTTTCGATTCAATGTCCAACTTCATTCGGTTTCGACAAGACGTACGTTTTGCGTTCCACACATTCTATTTTACTTGATACGTTTTCTCTGATTCGACATGCCGTACAATTAGTCGTAGTGTGTGGACCGGCTCTAAGTTTTATCACTTATTGAGAAATTTTGATTATGTATTCGAAGTATGAGTCATACACGTCGAATGTCAGTCAATGAAATTCCAAAACATTTAAAAGATATAATAGGAAACTCCTTTTTTTTCTTAATAAGGTGTAATAAGAAGAATAAGAACAGTAAAAAATGTTGATTTTACCAAAATGATAATCTCACAATTCTACGATAGCAGTTGTAACCCAAAAACAGAACTGATCAAACCAAACAAAGTATGGTTGTAAACTGAGGGTAAACTGGTATTTTAAAAATAGTAAGTAGCTTCCGAGTAAAAGAAATATTGCTTATTATATCAAAATGAATTATTTAACATTAGGTTTGATTATATTTCTAACTGTTTGTAAAATTCTACGCCAATCAGAGTTCTCGGCAGTTAGCTGTACCAACACTCCATTCGTGACATTTTTTTTCAACAGTTGGAATCGTTGCCAGTCGTGCCGGTTTACAGTTTCCGGTAGGCCGTATTCATCGTTTATTAAGGAAAGGAAATTATGCCGAACGCGTCGGCGCCGGTGCACCAGTATATTTAGCAGCAGTTATGGAGTATTTGGCTGCCGAAGTTTTGGAGTTGGCCGGTAATGCTGCACGTGATAACAAGAAGACCCGTATTATTCCGAGACATTTACAACTCGCCATCAGAAACGACGAAGAATTGAATAAATTGTTGTCTGGCGTAACAATTGCACAGGGTGGTGTCTTACCCAACATTCAGGCTGTGCTGTTACCAAAGAAAACCGAAAAGAAACCTTAAATGTATTAATATGCCCAATCGTTGGGAACTAGTTACTATGAATAATAAACCTTGTTTGTTACAACTTAATACTTGTAGTATTTTTTCTACGAGATAAAGTTTTCAAATTCACAACGTTTTGTTCAGAACTTAATTTACTGAAAACAGTGGGAGTTTAATCACTTATTCGTATTCAAATTATTGTGCAACATAACCCTCATACCGTTTGTCATATTTTAGGACAAATTTGGGGGATTTCTGTGACAGATGTACCTACTAATCCCAATTTTTGCTGTATCTCTGAAAGTTTTGTGATTCGCAAATTTTAATTAAAACAATTTATTTAACATATAAATCGCAAACAAAATGTATACAGAAATATAAAACAGATTTCTTCTGTTCGCCATCTACATTTGTTAGTGGCTTCCCTACGTTTGCAAGGCATACATTCGAAAATATAATCACATCACTAGCAAGGCTCGATAAACCCTCCCTCCGAGAGTCAAACTGAGTAACCACTGCACAGGATGCGTCTAATTGCTGTCGATTTTTGTTTGCTCTCAGCTTTCTATATTCATTTCGAAAACTTAATAAAGGGCCTGGGTCGCCTAAGTTATATAAAGTTTGAGAAAAACACAAGCTAGCTCAACCGAAAAAAATCGGTCCAATGGAAATTGTACTAAAAATAAAATTTAGGGAGGAACCGACCTACGAGAGGCAAAAGTTTATTAAACTTTTTTATTCACCCTACTTAATATTGGAGAACGATCTGATTAAGTTTTTTCCATTAGAGTCCAGCGCTCACTTTTCATGAGAGTATAATATTCAGAAACTATTATTTGTTTTCTAATCAGTCATTTTTTTGAAAACACTATTTTTCCTTAAGAAGCTACATTATACTCAAACAACGTATAAAATATAAATAAAATACATTCTGCTTTTGCTGAGCTAACTCGAGGTTTCAATCAAAATGAAGTTTATATTTTCTTTCCTTTGCAGTAACTGGATTATGAATTATCATTAAATAAGTGCTCAATCGATGTTATTAATTTCGAGCTATTATTATAATTAGAAATTAGAAGCAGTTGTTTATACAGGGTGATAAAATATGAGATGGAGTGGAATTATAGTTTATTGGGTGGTTAAAAAATTATTTTATATGCACAAGTTGTTCACAAGTAGCATATATAGGATGGTTGAAAAATGTAGGATTATTAATTACAGCTATACAGGTGGGTTTAAAAAATATTATAAAGGAATGTTATGTTAGTATGGACTAGAATTCTAAATATACAGAGTGGTGCAAAAATGTTATATTGGGTGGCCCATAAGCATTCGCATATAAAAAGTTGTTGAAATATAGGGTGGAGTAGAATGATATTTATACAGTGTGGGTCAAAAAATGTTGAAAAAATGTGTAGGTCATGACCACATGGGCAGTTGCATATATGGAGAACCTGAAATATGGGGCGTAGTCAAGTTATAGTTACACAGTGTGATTCAAGTGTCTAGAGAAATAATATTGTTATAAATTTCGTGGGTTCAATTAAAATTTAAAAACTAATATTCACTTTCACTTTTCTAGAATATTATTTAAATCAAATTATACCGAACAGCTGATCACAATAACATTTCTACATAAGCTCTTCTTCGCACTAACTAACTTGCGATCGTGGGCTGCTTCCTTTTAAAACCAGCATCGAAAACTCTCGTAAAATCAATCATCAATTCTACAGCTGCCGAGCCATTTCCAGCTTAAGGAAATTTCGTTACGCCGCCCCCCTTTAATTCTGATCGTCCCGGTCAGAAACATCCTCTCCATGGTACGGAGCGAGTCGATCTAAATGGACCACCTTCAACTTAGCCCAGAGGTTTCGACGGATACGGTAGATGACATCATTAAGTCTCTTGACCACCTCGTATGTACCATCCCAGGCGGGTGTAAGCTTTGGGGATTTACCCTTGTTCCGTTGGAGGTTATACAGCCAGACTTTGTCCCTCTCTTGGAACCCGACTGAATTGGCCTTGAGGTCGTATGTCGTCTTCATCCGGTCACTGGTGGCCAACATCTGCGTTCGGGCTAATTCGTGTATTGCCAGCATGTTATGTCGGAGCTAGTCGACATAATCGTCGATGTCTTGGGAAGGTTCTTCGGGGGAGTCAAATGCCAAAGCGCAGGGCAACAGGAATAGGGGAATATGCTCATCCCAATCACGCTGGTTATTGCTGACGACCTTGGATAGGTGTTGTTTCAAGGTCCTATTGAATCTTGCCACCATTCCATCTGACTGTGGGTGTTATGGTGTTGTTCTGGTTTTCCTGATCCCCCAATATCGTGCAGATCTTCTGGAATACATTCGATTCGAAGTAACCCCCTGGTCTGAATGTAGTTCCATCGGGATGCCAAACCTGCTGAATAGTTGTTCTACTAGCACCGTCGCTACCGTGGTTGCCTCCTGGTTGGGTATCGCATATGCCTCAGGCCATTTGCTGAAGTAATCCATTGCGACCAGAATGTATTTGTTCCCCCTCACAGACTCGGGAGACTGACCGGCGACTTCGCTGGCAATTCTCTCAAATGGGACGCCCACATTGTACTGCTGCATTCTGCCCTTGGTCCGGGTCTTCGGGCCTTACTGGCTGCACAGGTGTCACATTTCTGGCACCAAGCTCTGACGTCTTCAAAGTAATTTACCCAGTAATATCGCTGGCGAACTTTGTCTAGGGTTTTGTTCATGCCCAGATGGCTCCCGGTTATCCCATCATGTACTTCGATCAGGATGGCTGGTACCTTTTTCTTAGGAACTACCAGTTGGGACTTGGTTTCTCGGCCGTCAGTGCTTTCCCACACTCGCTTGAGCATTCCATTCTCTACTCTTAGAGAGTCCCATTGGGACATAATAATCCACGGTTGTAGTAATCGATCACCCTCTCTTCACCATCTTGCACCTGGGATAGGCCCCCAAACATCTGTTGCTGGCTTCGGTGTCTAAGATGAACTTGCCGGACTGTGTAGGAAAGGCTAGGATTGGGCTTGAACATAGTGCTGCCTTCAGTCGTCTGAATGATGTTACGCAATCCTGATTCCAACGGAAGGTCTCTTTCTCAGTGGTCTCCCGATGTAGAGGCGCGGCAATGGTGGCAAATCCCTCAACAAATCGCCTGTAGTAGGAACAGAGGCCCAAGAAGCTTCGGAGTTTATGCTTGTCTCTTACGAGTGGCCAATCACGGATGGCTTCTGTCTTTTTTTTGTTGGTGCGGATTCCTGACTCGGAAACGACGTGGCCCAAAAACTCTTCTTTTTGGAACATGGAACACTTCTTCGGGTTGAGTCTCAGGTTGTCATGTTGGCATTATTAATTCTGGAGAATACTTCGTCCAGGTTCTTCAGATGGTCGTCGAATGTCTGACCCATGACTAGAATGTCGTCGAGGTATACTAAGCACGTCCTCCATGTTAACCCGCTCAGTACATACTCCATTAACCTCTCAAATGTAGCGGGTGCATTACATAACCCAAAGGGCATGACTGTGAACTGAAACAGCCCTTTAATGGTGGAGAACGCTGTCTTCTCTCTGTCGTTTGCGTGTAGACCAACCTGCCAATATCCACCTTTTAGGTCTAGTGTGGAGAACCAACGGGAGCCTGCTAGTGTGGTCAGAGTGTCATCGATTCGGGGTAGTGGATAGTTGTTTTTCTTCGTGACGTCATTCAGCTTTCTGTAATCCACTCAAAATCGGGTGGTTCAATCCTTCTTTTTAACTAGCACGACGGGAGCAGACCATGGGCTGATGGATTGCTCAATAACTTCATTTTGTAACATGGACTCGTTGTTTTTCTCGACCGCCTGTTGTTGCCCCAATGGTAGTTGTCTAGGTGGTATTCGGATGGGTTGAGCCATTCCGGTATGTATTCGATGCTGGATGATGTTGGTGCGACCGGTGGTTCCATCTTGACTGTTAAAAATTTGCCAGTGCTTTGTGATAAATTGCTTGGCTTTCTTCAGGTTCTCTGGTGTCAGGTGTGTCAAATGGTCAACAAACTGTTCTAGGAACTCTTTACTGGGCCCTGTCTCCTTCACCGACGTCTGGTACTCTTCTTCGCAATTGATGATGGTCTCTACTAGCTCGAAACAAGTTATCTCTTGACCATTGGCAATTCTGATGTCGTTGTTGGGCAGATTCAGGACTCTGATTGGTATATCTCGTCCGGTTTTAACTATAGCCCGTCCAACTAAGTAGTCATGAGCTGAGTGTACAGGCTCCACCATTACAACGCAGCTCCCAGGATTGCTGTCTAGCTGCCCATGAATAATCTGTTCCGTTCGACCGGGAATTCTAGCTGAATACTTTGCCACAATTTTTATGGACGTGACTGAACTGTTGACAGCCCTTGTCAATACAAATTCCTCATTTAGGAACCGATGAACATCATATCTCGGGTCGAACATAAATCCATGCTGGCTAATTAGGTCCATACCCAGTATAAAATTGTCCTCAATATTCGCTACCAGGACCATGTTGTCCCCTATCCGTAGCACGAATTCTGCCTCACCCTGTATTGACATGGACTCGCCGGTGACTGTTCTGAGCTGGATGTTATTGGTAACTGGCCGAATATCTGATGCTCTCAAAACCCTGAACTTCGCAATGGACACAGCGGCGCCGGTGTCGATGGTGATGATAATTGCTCGGCCATTGCAGCCTAGTCGTCAGGGGCACCTGACGACTAGGCTGCTGCTATCTCGGCAAAATCCCCGGATGGATAACGTTTTAGGGGCTGATAGAAGGTTAGTCAGCATTCGCCCCCTTATGCTGACTGGCCTGGACATGTGGCTGTTCTGTTGGTTACCCCTGGTCGGTGATCGTTCAGGTAGCCTGACTCTGCAGTCGCGTTGATAGTTGGTCCGTCCACAGCGGTAACATGCCCCTCTGGTGCCAGTTCTTTGTGACCGTTCTAATAGTTTGTCCATACCATTCAACAGTGCTTGAAATGGTGACTCTGGCTGTTCCTGGTTGAAGGAAACTGCTCGGACCCTCGGCTTGGACATTATCATGAAGGCCTCTACTTCCAAAGCCCGAAGTAGAGCTTCATTACTCTTCTTGGTGCCACTCAGTCTTAAATTTCTTTGTACTTCCACATCTCTGATGCCGTTTATGAAACTCTGTGTGGCCAACTGGTCTTTTGTTTCCTCCGGCAGGTCTGGGTAGGACAAGTGTAACCTCTGCTTCGAATTCTTGGAGGCTTTCACCGGATTTTTGCGTTTTTCCACTCAGTTGGACTTGGTATACCTGGCTCAAGGATTGATTGTCGTATCGTTTCTCCAGGATGGCGATGATCTTGTCGAAATTGCCTTGTTCATCGAGTGGAATGCTTTGGAGGAATTCTAGGGCTGGACCTCTTAACGAAATTACTAGAGAAGTAGATTTTTCTTGTTTATCCCATGCATTAGCTGTAGCCACTGCTTCAAATTGCCGTTAATACATGGGCCAAGATGAACTGCCCTCGAATGTGGGTGGTTTATTAAAGGAACCTTTGGTACTCAAGGTGTGCTGGTATTTTTCTCGCTGTAAGTCCTGTTGTCCTTTTATTTACATCAAATTATACAGAACAGCTGATCACAATAACATTTCTACATAAGCTCTTCGTCGCACTAACTAACTTGTGATCTTGGGCTGCTTCCTTTTAAAACCAGCATCGAAAACTCTCGTAAAATCAATCATCAATTTTACAGCTGCCGAGCTATTTCGAGAACAATTTTTTTCCTAAAAGCGATGGGTTTCGTGCTGGAATGAAACCAGGGCCGGCTTAAGGAAATTTCGTTACAATATTTTATACAGAGGTTTAAAAAATATGAGAAAAAATTTTGAAATGGCGTAGCTCATAATCACTTGCACAGATAGGATATTTGAAATATAGAGAGTAGTAGAGTTCAGTAGTTAAGTATTTAAACATTGTTACATAGGGTGCCTCATAAGCAGTTGCAGTTCTGGTGAAATTTATTGGGCGTTAGTGGATTTATATTTATATGGGTTGGTACAAAAAATGTTATACTGGGTGGCCGATAAGTAGTTGCACATACAAAGTGGTAGAAATAGAGGGTGGAGTAGAATTATAGTTAGTGAATAAACAATTGTTTGAAAAATTTTCTACGATACAATAACAAGAACTATGATATGCATTATCTGAAACATGGGACGAAGTAAAATTATATTTATACAGTGTGATTAAAACAATGTTAGAAAATATAAGGGGTGGCTGACATATAAAGTGGATACAAATTGTATTTTCCAGGGTGCTTAAAAAATATGAGTCCATAAGCAGTTGCATATATAAGATAGTTGAAATATAGAGTGGATCAGAGATAAAGTTAAGTGTTGTAAAATGTTATATTTGATGCCCCTTAAGCATATGCACATACAGCGTGGTTGAAATATTTTGTAGAATCAAATTATAGTTGTACAGGATGGTTCAAAAACTAATAGACAAATAAGTTATAATCGTTGACTAATTGACAGCGGTATATACAAGATGGTTTAAATATAGATGGAAGTAAAGTTATAGCTATAGAAAGCAGTTCAAAAATATATTAAATAAAATTGTTATATGAGGTGACCACATGCAGTTGTGGTTTGGGTGAAATGTGTTAGAGAATGATGGATTTATAGTTAGACCGAGTAGTACAGAAAATGTTACAACGGGTGGCCCATAATAGTTGTATATATACGGTGGTTGGGATCGGTGGCTTATTAAAATTATAGTTTTACCGGGTAGATTAAAAAATGTAAAAAAATGTTATAGGTACTCATATAATGTAGACCATGAACAGTTGCAACCTATTTTATTATTATATGGGATACCTGAAATATGGGGCGAAACAAAATTATATTTATATTTTGTGTTTAACACAATGTTCGAAGAAGTTAAATATGAAGGATGGTGATAAATATATGGAGGAGGAAAATTTTACTTTACGAAGTGGCTCAAAAATGATCAGAAACAATTGTTATATAGCGCATGACTATTTCTCTTTGCAAAGAATACTA